>JAJPUD010003973.1:0-52073 GCA_023553655.1 Myrmecobius fasciatus
GAATATAAACAGTTTAACCTTATTGAATCCCTTATGATTTCTTTTTTTTATTAACCTTTTTATGCTTCTCTTAAGTCTTGTGTTTGAATACCAAATTTTTATTCACCTCTGGTTTTTTTTAACAACTTTGTAAAGTCCTTTATTTCATTGTATATCCACTCTTCCCCTGAAAGATTATATTCTGTGTTGCTGGGTAGGTCATTATTGATTGCAATTCTAGCTCCTTTGCCTTTTGGAATATCCTAATCTCAGCCATCTACTCCTTTAATGTGGAAGTCATTAAATTTTGCATGGTCTTGACTGTGGTTCTATTGTGTTTGAATTGTTTCTTTCTGACTGCTTGAAAAATTTTCTCCTTGATCATTATACATGGCAACATCAAAATCTGATGAACGTGACTCTTTCCAACAATGAGATGATTGATGCCAGTTCCAAGGATCTTGTGATGAAGAGAGCCATCTACACCCAGAGAGAGGACTGTGGGAACTGAATGTGGATCACAGCATAACATTCTCACGCTTTTTGTTGTTGTTCATTTGTATTTTGTTTTCTTACTCATTTTCTTTCCTTTTTGATTTGATTTTTCTTGTGCAGTAAGAGAATTATATAAATATATTTACACATATTGGATTTAGCATATATTTTAACATGTATAACATATATTGAATTGCTTGCCATCTAGGGAAAGGGGTGGAGGAAAGGAGGATTAAATCTGGAAAACAAGGCTATGCAAGGGTCAATGGTGAAAAATTGTCTGTGCATATGTTTTGAAAATAAAAAGGTTTTAAAAAAGAAATTTTCTCTTTGGCTCAAGAGATCTGGTATTTTGCAGCAATATTTATGGGATTTTTCATTTGGGGATTGCTTTCAGGAAGACTTTTTTGCGTTATTTCCATTTCTATTTTTTCTTGTTCTAAGATATGTGAGCATATATCCTTGATAATTTATGGAAATATGATATCTAGAATAATTTAGGATTTCAAATAATTCAATAACTATCTTTTGTCTGTTCTCCAGGTCAGTTGTTTTTCCCATGAGTATTTCAGATTTTTCATCTTTTTTTTTCATTTTTTGGCATTGTTTTATTGTATCTCCATGTCTCATGGAAAAATTTAACAATTCTGCTTTTTAAGGGATCATTTTCTTCAGTGAGCCTTTGCATCTTTTTTTCTACTTGACCTGTTCTGTTATTTAAACAGTTCTTTTTCCCAGTGCTTTTATTGCTCTTTTACCAAATTCTTAGTAATTTTTAAATAATTTTCTTCCATTGCTCTTATTTTTCCTCAACTCTTTTCTGCTTCTCTTATTTGATATTAAAAATAATTTTAATCATTATTAATCTTTATCTCTTCTAGGAATCATTGGATTTATTCCAATTTGTTTTCCTTTGAGGCTTTTCTTGTACATATTTTTATGTCATTTTACTTCTTGTCTTGATCTTCCCTGTCACTATAGTAACTTTTTGTGATCAGGTTACTTCGTGGTTGTTTTCTTATTTTTACAGCCTATTCCTTACTTTGAACTTCATATGAGAGTTACACTTTGCTCATCTACTCTTGGGGATTGGATGATTGAGTCAGCAGTTACTTTTTCAAACTTCAGAGTTTTTCTCCTTGTGGTTCAATAGTAGTTCTTATAATAATAATAATAATAATAATAATAATAATAATAATATATAATAATAATAATTATAATAATAGTAGTAGTGTGCTTATCAAAGTAGTATTATGGGCCTCCAAGATAGTATTATACAGGGAGAAGTGTGGTCTCAGCTCTCCTGGCCTGCACTCTGGTCATTACATAAATGATCCCTACTATCTAGTGACCATGACTTCTTTATATATGACTGAGAACTGTCTTCCTTGGGTTTACAAGCATTCTTTCTACCCTGGAACTAAGATCCTGGATCTGAGATCCCTGGTCACTTGTGACTGCAAGCTCTCTCTTTTCCATACTGGAACTACATCTCAGAACTGGTAAATAAGCTGCTAACTGGTGCCTGGACCTATGCCAAATGCCGTTACAGTAGTCCTCTGGAATCTCTTTCTGAGCAAGTGTCCAGTCCCCTTTCCATCTCTCAGTGGTGAGAGCTCTTATTACTGCTGTTGCCAATACTACTTTCAAGGCCCTGCCTTGGTGTTACTGCCATGCTCCAAATGAGTTCCCACCCAAGGGGCACCGATCTCTACTTCTGATCTGCTAAGTTGTCCTGAAAGCAATAATGTCTCGCTCCAAATTTGTGTTGGTTGTGCCACTTTAGAATTTGATTTAACACATTATTTAAGAGTTGTTTGGAGAGACATACTGGGAACATTGTTACACAACGCTCTCATCCCTCTGCTTTCTTGGTTCTGTCTTCTCAACCACACTTTAAAACATTAACAAATGAAGATATGCTCAAAAAGGATAACTAAAATGGGAGAATAGGCTGGGTCACCATGTCTTGAAAACAGGAGAAAAAATAGCAGAAGAAAAGAGAAACCCTGGTAAGATAAGATTTCTGATTCAAGTATTTGAAGGGTTATCATGTGGAAGAGGAATTAGTTTTATTCTGATTGATCCCAAAGAGAAGTAGAAGCCACCGATAGAAGGTTCAGGAGGGAAATTGCAGATATTCATTCTTGTAATAAGAGCTATCTAAATGTCAGATAGACTGTTTCAAGAAACTATGTGTTTAACTTTGGTGGAAGGGACTGACCCTTTGTTAAGAGATATTATAGAGAGGATTCCTGTTCAGGTTGGGGTTATACTAGATGATGTTCAGGTTCTGTTCTAGTACTGGGCTTTTCATCATCATCATCATCATCATCATCATCATCATCACACACACACACAGAGGCCTACATAACTTCATTCCAAGGGTTCATTCAATTTTTTCTTCATGAGTGTCTGAAAATGCTTCTCTCAATGTAAATTGGATTTAATTGGTCAACAAATACTACTATAAGAAAAATTATTACAAAAAGCCCCCTCATTTGCCTAAATGTCATTGCTCTGGCTGCTGGATCTCACTGTGATCTCCCTCTGCTTGCTTCCCCCAAAATGGTCTTTGCTTGTACTTATGTGCCAGGTTTGAATTGCTCCAATTTCTATACCTTATCTACTTTGTCTACCCTAAATTGCTCTTCACTCTTGTAACTGTTGATCTTCACATTAGTCCTTCAGACACTCTAGTTCAATCAGCTGCCTCTGACCAAGATAACTTTAGATACGGCTTGTCCTGCCTAGTTCTGTCCCTCTTGCATGATGTTTAGGACTCTTGTGTTCCCCTCAGACAAACACAATTGTTTCTCTACCCAGACATCCCCCTCACAGGGCCAGAAAATGTGGCACACACTCACCTGCCACATATACTGGGAACTCTGCTTCCTCGTAAGCTTGAGGACTTTCAAAGAAACATTGGTACATCCCTTCATCAGAGAGACGAATGTGATGAAGCTTCAAGGCCACACTTCCTCTGGAAATGTCATCTCGAAGAAATTCTGTCCTCCCTATATATTCTTGGTGCTGATGTTTCAGATAATCCTGTCTATTTTTGTATTGATGTACCAGATGTGCAGACTGACCATAAAACCAGCTTACATCCATGTCCTGAGCATCAATCTGGGGAGAAAGGTGGCATGGGAAGGTGGCCTCTCCACCCAGTGGAGCAATGATTGGTTGTTGTGGTCCTATCACAGTGAACTTCCCTGAAAAATAGAGTCAGAGTCAGTGATCAATACAAAATTAATTCAAGAATGGGAGCAAGACAAAAGGTGATATAGTATGATAGCTTAGCAAGACATGAATTTTTAGATCTGTAAAAAGACTTTTAGAAACAATCCAGTCCAATCCCTCATTTGATAAAGCCCAGAATCTTATCATCTGAAGGAAACTCAGAAACTCCCTACCCTATACAATAATCACTCCCACATTATTTCTGAGCAGTAGCTTTCTATATATTGATCCAGTAGTCCCAGCAATGATGAACTCTCTATCTCACTTTTCTTAGTGAAAGATACAGAGAACCAAGACTGATGGGATAATAAACCTCTTTGTCTAGAGTCAATTAGATAAAAATTATCATGAACATGCACACTATTAAAGCAAGGGTGACTAAGAGATTTCTCCTTTGTTCCAGCTTGTCTTTAGATCTTAATTATTTTTAGATATAGGCAAAACAGCCCCCTGAAAAACAAAAATGAATCTATAATTAAAATACTGGTTTTAACATTAATCTAGATGTCCTAACAAATTGCAAATGGATAGAGAGGAAAATGGGTACAGAAATATGGCTAGGAAGAAAATTCTTAACTAAACAAGAAATAAAAGTGATAAAATTGATATGGAATATAAGGTGTGGTCAGGAAGACCTGATTTCAAATCTTGATTCAGACCCTTTCCAACTGTATGACCCTAAGCCAGACACCTGACCTGTCTGCCTCAGTTTCTTCAACTATAAAATAAGGATAATAATAAACTCTATCTCCCTGAGTTGTTGTGAGGATAAAAATAAGATCATATTTGTAAAGTACTTTGCAATTCTTAAATACTCGCTAAATCATTTGTATTACCTGATGGTCAGCTAGGTGGTACACTGAGTAGAACACTGATCCTGGAGTTAGGAAGACCTAAATTCAGCCTCAGAAACTTACTTACTAGTCTGTGTGACCCTGGGCAAGTCACTTAACCTTGTTTTCATATTTTCTCATCTGTAAAATGACCTGGAAAAGGAAATGGCAAACTACTCCAACATCTTTGCCAAAATAATCCTAAATGGGGTCAAAAAGAGTTGAAAACAACCGAAATAACTAAACAACAACAACAATCTTTAAAGGGTTTCCTATGTGGAAGAATATCAAAGTAGTTTAGGATAAAAAGGAAAACTATACTTTCATCCTTTATGATAAAAAGAAAAATTATTCAATATTTGGGGGAAATATTGGATAAATTATCTCTTATTTGGGACTGATGTTCATATACAATGAACTGACACAAATATATTAGATGAAAAGCCTGGCCCTAAGGGATAAGTAATGAAAGGATTTGGGAAGAGGAGGAAAATGTCTCAAAGAATTTCACATTATTAACTACTCATTTACAATTACCTTCAAATCATTAATAATAAAATACCCATGAAAACAACTACCAGGTTTTACTTAACACTCAGAAAATTGGTGAAGATGAAAAAACATAGAAATACCATTAAAGAAGCTTCAGGAAGACAGACACACTAAGAAACTATTGGGACAACTGAGAAATGTTCTAAAAGTATCTAAAAGATAACTTGAAATTTTAGCTGCATGTGATTAGAATGCCTTTAGCCTTTGACCCAGATTCCATTATTAAACATACAACACAAAAGGTCAAAGACAGAAAAGTACCAAATGTACTGAAATGCCCACATTCTGGAGTAGCAAAGAAATGAAAACCAAATCATGCCCATCAGTCTGAATAAAATGAAATGTAACTCTGCTAAAAGAAACAGGATACTAAGTGTTCAGAAAAACATGAGAAGAATTTGATGAATTGCTCCAAAATTAAATAGCCAATGCTGTGTACACAATGAATAAAATAGCAAACCTGAATATATTCCATTATGGTCATCAACCTTGTACCCAGATAATTAAAGATTTGGGAGGCTATAAATGTGGAATACGGGAACTATCAGAAATCATTGATATTGTTTGGTTTTGCCATTCTACTTCCTTCCTCAGCCTATCAAAACTCTGCTCTTTTTAAAATTGTTGATAGAAAAGAAGGCTAATTTGACCCAGCAGTGTTTCTACTGGGCTTATATCCCAAAGAAATCATAAAGGAGGGAAAGGGACCCACATGTGCAAAAATGTTTGTGGCAGCCCTTTTTGTAGTGGCAAGAAACTGGAAATTGAAAGGATGCCCATCAATTGGAGAATGGATGAATAAATTATGGTATATGAATGTTATGGAATACTATTGTTCTGTAAGAAACAACCAGCAGGATGATTTTAGAGAGGCCTGGAGAGACTTGCATGAACTGATGCTGAGTGAAATCAGCAGAATCAGGAGAACATTATACACAGCAACAAGACTATACGATGATCAATTCTGATGGACATGGTTCTCTTCAACAGTGATGTGATTCAAACCAGTTCCTATTGTTCAGCGATGAAGATAGTCATATACATCCAGAGAGAGGCCTGTGGGAACTGAGTACGGACCACAACACAGAATTTTAACGCTTTCTGTGAATATTTCCATGCATTTTGTTTTCCTTCTTAAGTTGTTTTTTTCTACTTCTCTTTCTAGATCTGATGTTTCTTGTGCAGTAAGATAACTGTATAGATATATATACATGTATTGGATTTGTCATATAATTTATATTTAGCATGTATTAGATTACCTGTCATCTAGGGGTGGGGGTGGGGGGAAGGAGGGGAAAAGCTTGGGAAAAAAAGTTTTTTGCAAAGGTCAATGTAGAAAAATCACTCATATGTTTTGTAAATAAAAAGCTTTTAATAAAAAAAAGAAAAAGAAAAGAAGGCTAATTGTTTAAGTTAGGTACAAGGGAAATATTGGGAAATGAATGTGATGTGAAAATAAGAAGCATCATATATATGTGTATAATATATAAAGAAATAAAATATTTGTTTCAAAACCAAATGATAATTCATATTTCAATTTCTTACAAAAATTAATGATTTGGGGGAATTTTTTTTAAAACACAATTTCCAAAAAAACCCAATTTGTATCTGAAGTATTGATAACAGATATTAGTTTCTACTGAACAATCTCACCAGTCAAATTGGAAGTTTTGTTGTTTTAAAACAAATAAAACTAAATCTTTTTGCTAAGATGTTTTCTGGGTAAAAGCAAGCATCTTCCTTGAGAAAAGGAATGGGCTAAAGTTGCTGACTTCTGATTGAAAAAAATAAAATCACAAAGATTGACTTGGACTTTGAGAAAGGTCTCTTTAATTCTCTTTTTTTGTACATTTGCTTGGGAAAGGAAAAAAAGAGGGAACAAGAAAGACAGAAATAATGTCTTATCTTCTTAATTGATAAATTTACATATAGGACCCAGGTTCTTCTAAATGTCAGACCAGTCCAACCTCAACCTTATGATCCCTTTCCTAAAGTAATGCTAAGGAAGTTTTAAAGGAAAATTGAGGTCATTACTTAAGAATTGCTTAGTTGATATTAGCAGAAAATGAAAGGTAATAAACCCCAGAAAACTGACAGAGAAAAATTTTCTTATATATATATATAAGAACACAGGAAAACTTTTAATAATAGATACAATGATAGAAAGTCCAAAAGTTGATGTCCCAGACTGATGAACCAGTCTCTGGAGAGACAGCAAAAAGATGGAGGTTAAGTGTGATATAACTTCCTAATTAGGTCAGAAATATGGACAAAATTAGATTAAGACTGGAAGACAGTTAAGAATTTAGTGGAATGGACCAAATGATACTTGTGTTAATTTCCATAAAACAATTTATCCACAAGTAGTGATTTTTCCTGTTGAATGGTAATAAGTGAGTTTAATATTTTTTTGAAAAAGGAATGAATAAGGAAACATGGGATTTTCTCCATTCACCACACCTACATTTTAACCTTGTAATTCCAACTTGCACCAATAAATTATTGATTTTTCCATGTAGGCAAGTACAATAATTTCTAATTCAGGGTTTCAGAGTAAGGGGATTTGAGAGATGAAAATGGAAATTACAAAGTAAAATCAAACTCAATGCAAATTTATTGTGAAATTGTCAAATTTATAGTTTGGCATTGTGTTGATAAGACCAGTTATATGAATCCAGTTATTGTTTACTTTGATAAAATTAGGAACAAGCCAGTGACATTTTGCAATGAGGATTGAAAAGAAATGCCTGGATGCCAGAATTAGCATTACTGACTAGATGTAATCCTGGGCTATAGCTGTGTGTGAGACTAACTGAGCACATGTTCACATGGTGCATGTGTTACCAAAGGGAGCAAGAACATTTTCGGGACAGCAAGGTTGGAGGTCTGAACTGTGGCTTAGGGGAGGTAAAGAGTGCCTGAGATTGAGTCCCCAGATGGAATTTAGAAATAATAGTAATGAGATCAAAGATCTGAAGCAACAGACTCAGAATTAAAACCTGATTACAATAATAAGCTATAAAAATAAAAAAGAATAAGCAAAGGAAAAATAACTTGTCCATAGGTAGTTATTGTGGTGTAAAAGAAGATTTGACTTCACACTCAGAGAATATTGCCTTGATGACAGCATTATTCTTAATAATTGGTTTTTATTGTTTTTAATCCTCATTTTTGGTGACAAATGTTACTGTATTCTGTAATTTTACTGTTTATTGTGAATTAATATATTAAAATACCTTCTAAATTTAAAGTACTAAAAATACAGCATTTATTACCGTGGCATAGTAAAAAATATTTTTAAAAAATTGCGTTGCCTAGCTGTATGTAACTCAATTGAGAATGAGGAGATGGAATGAGAGCTGGGTCAGACAGTGGGATGTTGAGACTGCTTGCTGAATATTGAGTTTCCTGGGCTACTGCTTCTGTTTGTCAAGGTGTTGAGGGGAGGATATGGATTTTTGGCAATAGGGTAGAACAACTACTAGCTATGGCTAATGTTGAGGATGACTGGCTTCCACTATGGCTAATGAAGTGGCAAAAGCCAGAATGTGTATCGGATCAGAGAATCCTCTGACAAAGAATTCTTGAAGATAGTGAAGTGTTTCTTATATACTCCCTCTATCCCTTTCAGTTTTAGGGGACTGATGCTTCACCCAAAGATTTTTTAAGTTGATTACTTACTTTTTAAATTAGCATCAAAGTTTGCAAAATAAAGTACCAATCCTAATTAAAAAACTAAAAAACTAATTCTAATATTAAGCAAATTGCTTTTAAAAAATGGCAAAGAAAGGATTCTATGAAATTTACTTAATAAAAGAGATAAAATATTTTTACCTAAGCTAGGAAGAGCAAAACAAGAAATAAAATTATACACCAATTTCATTAATAAATGTACATGCAAAAATCCTAAATAAAATGCTAGCTAAAAGATGACAACAATACATTACATAGAATACATTACACTTATGACCAAGCAGGATTTATCCTAAGAATGCAAGAATGGTTTAACATAAGGAAGACAATTCGCATAACTGCTTTTGTGAAAATAAAATTTAAAAATTAATATATCACAACATACAAAAAAGACTTTTTAATAAAATACAACAAACTTTTCTATTATAAAAGACTTGGAAGTATAAGTATAGATGGATTTTCCCTTAAATTTATAAAAAAAATTTATCTAAAATAATCAGCAAGCATTATGTATAATAAGGATAAACTAGAAGCTTTTCTTATAGGGTCAAATGTGAAACATGGATGTCTGCTATCACCAATATTATTCAATATTGTATTGAAACTTCAACAATAGCTGAATAGCAATAAAAAATAAGGAATGAAAGAAAAACACATCTCTTTTGCGGATGATATGATGATAGACTTAGAAATTCCCAAAGACAACTCAAAAGTGAGGTGAAACAATGAATAATTTTAGTATTGTATCAGGATGCAAAAGTAATCCTCACAAATCTATCAGAGTTCTCATGTATCATGAACAAAATGCAGAAATAAAAGATAGTAATAAATGCATCCATTTAAAATAATTGTATATAATATAATATACTTGAAAGTATACCAACCAAAATGATTCCAGGGACTACATAAACAAAAATATTTTTTAAATGTACAAATAAAATAATATGTAATTAATTGGAGAAATATAAAAATGGGAGCAAATATAAAAATTATAATTTTACCTAACATAATTTATATATTTAGTTCCATCTGAATACAATTACCAAACAAAGCTATTTTGCTGAATTAGAAAAAAACAATAATAAAATTCATCCAGATAAGCAGAAACTCAACAAAAAAATGTAAAAGAAGGTCATAAATTACATTATATAATAGTAATTATCAAAATTATCTGTTATTTGCTAAGAAATAGAAGGGTAGATCAATAGAACAATACAGACATACAATTTACAGCAACAAATAGAGTAACCTTGTATTTGTCAAGTGCAAAGACAAATAAAGGGATAAAAATTCATTATTCAGTAAATATTATTGAAAACATTGGAAAGTAATATGGCAGACATTGGGTATGGATCACAAATAACATTTACCAAGATAAGATAAAAATGAATAAATGAGCTAAAGAGAAATATTACCAAAAAATTGGTAGAACATAGAATATATCACTTATCAGACTTATGGATAGTTTAAAATTTTATGGGGAAAAGCAAAACAGAGAGAGTAGAATGGAGTGTTAAAATGGATTATTTCAAATATATTAAATTAAAAGTTTTTGTGCAAATAAAGAAAGATCAGAGGCAGCTAGTTGGTGTACTAGATAGAGTACCAGCCCTGGTCAAGAAGACCTGAGTTCAGATTTGGAGTTAAAATTTTAACACTTCCTGGCTGTGTGACCCTAGGCAAGTAACTTAATTCCATCTGCTTCATTAACAAAAAAAGAAAAAAGAAACAAGATCAAAAAGAAAGGAGAAAATGGTGGGGAGAGATTTTATATGCAGTTTCTCACATAATGGTTTCATATCTCAAATATATAGAGGACTCCGCAAAATCTAAAAGAATATGAATCATTCTCCAATTAATAAATGGTCAAAAGATATAAATATGCTGCTTTCCAGTGAAGAAATTGAAACCATTTATTGTCATGTGAAAAAATGTTCTAAATTATAATCTAAATCATGAATATATCTAAATAATTAGAGAAAGCTCAATTAAAACAACCTTGAGATGACTATTTTACAACTGCCGGATTGTTTATAATCATTGAAGGGGAAAGTGGGACACTAATGTATTGTTAGTGAAATTGTGAGCCGAATAATCAATGTGGAGAACAAACTACAATTATATACAAAAAAGTTATTAAATGATCTATATCATTTGAACCAGTGAGACCATTACTAGGTCAATTTCCAAATATGATTAGGGAAAATAAGAACTTGTCTGTTCTAAAATATTTATGGCAGTTTTCTTTGTGGTGGTAAAGATCCAGAAATTACAGAGGATGCCCATCAATTGGGGAATGGCTAAACAAGCTATTCTATATAACTGTGATAAAATACTACTGACTATAAGAAATGAAGAGCTCAATGGTTTTGGAAGATTATAAACAGATTTGCATGAAATAATGAAGAGCAAAATGATCAGATTCAAGAGCAATTTTTTTAGGAATAACATATACATATATATATAAATCATTTAGATTAGCAGAAGAAATAGAACATTTGAATAAATTTATACAGGACCACATGTTTGTACAAGTGAATTATATCAAACTTTCATCTTACATTGGAATTAATCATATTAAATTGTTTGATAGATTCACTTGTATATTCATTCAGTCTTGAATAATATATATATATGCATATTATATATATATATATGTATATATATATATGTGCCTAATGGTAGCCTTCTCTAGAGTGGGAAAGAGATGTGGGAAAAAGGTAGAAAAAGAAATTTACATGAGAACTTTGCTATATATTTAAAAGGAATAGAAAGTGGTACAAAATAGAGTTGCATTTCCATCTATAATCATGTCTTTTATTATATTGTTACAGAAATGTTTCTATTTCACAAACTAAAAATAAAATTAAAACAGTTTTTAAAAAGAAATTGTCTTAAAAACTGAAACCCATAAGATTCAGATAAAATGACCAAATAAATAGCAATCAATAAATCTAATAACCAAAACTTATTAAAAGCCTTCTTGTGACAAAACAAAATGCTGTTAGCTCTACACAAATGACCTCACTGTTTAGGTGACAGATTGTCGTTGACCCAAAAAATCTCACATTCTGGCTGTGAGAAAAGAAAGAAATACTAGAGGGGAAATATCATAAAATGTCATATGGGAAATACATATTAAGTAATTATAAAGAAAATGTTAGGAAAAGTCATTTTTAAGAGAAGGAGTATTAGGGAAGGCTTCTTGGAAGATGAGGGAGCATTTGAGTTGAATTTTGTGAGATACATAGGCATTTATTAGGTTAACTTGAAAAGAATATATTCTAGGAATAGAAAAGTGTTTGTGCAAAGCCTCAGTAAGGGGGAAAAGGTGAAAAGACTACAGGATGAAGAAAAAGTCAATGATACCAAAGTACAAAGCAACATTATTGCATATTATGGAATGAAGGGGTAATAGTCCAAGGGGCAACCAGAGATGAGATTACTGCCGGAAGTATTACTCCTAAAATCTGCCCTGTGGTGAAGGTATTGTGCCTGGATGACAGAGATTTCAGCTATAAGAGTATTAAAAATGGTCTGATAGAACTTTGAGCACTAGGGAAGAGGGAACACTGAAAAGGGAAGAGAGTCTAAGGGATACAACAACTTCAAGAGTTTTTCTAATTAGGATTCTGCAGGCAAAGTTAGCCCATTGCTTTGCAGGGGGACCATGTCTACAATGGAGCTAGAAGCAGTATGACAGGAAGAGAAAGGAGGATGAGGTAAATGGAAGTATCCATATTCTGGCTCTCTTAAGAAAAGCTGTAAGAGTAGTGAGTTGGACAGCAAACATTTACTAAGGATTTACTATGAGCCAGACATCGTGCTAAAGCCATGGGTAATCAAAAAGCAAAAATATGATCTCTGCCCTTAGGAATTTGTATTCTAAAGGAAGAACTCACATCTCTTTGTAATAGATGTCACAAAACAAATGACTACAATAATCTGGGACCTTCTAGATGGCAAGAATAAAGGCTTTATAGAATCACTTTTCTTGTAAGATTATTTCAGCCTGATTGGGGGCACAGAAGATGTACCAATAATCTTCCCAAATAAAATGGTCTAGCAAAGAGGAAGGGAGCACCTTCCCCAAGCAGTTCCCAGGACATCTATTTATGACTTTGCTGCCCCTTTCGATGTGCTGTCAATGTTCATTTTAAGATGAATAAAGAGGCTGGAAGGTGAAGAGGCACATGGCTTGATTGACTCAAGACTCTGAACCCCTTTCAGGATGACCCTGAGAAGCAAATGAATGGGATTGACCAATAGGGCTATGAATCAAGATCAAAATCACTTGGAAGTCCCACAGTCTAGTTTGCAGTTGCAAACATACAGGATCTAACGAAGATATGAAGACATTGGCTTGAGTAGAATCTGAAACAGAAATGTGAATAAACACAATTATTCTTCCTTAATCACCTACATTCTCTTTATCTTAGAAAACATCCAACACAAAGGAAAGGTATAAAGAGAGATCTAGAACAGAAAAAACTACAGAGAGGCCCAGAAACATAGGGAATCTCTCCCTGGAGGGACGAGTATACTAGCTAGATCTTGAGCTCAGCAACATCTCCCACTTACCTGAGACTGGCCATGGAATCACGAGCAAGAGAACAAAAGACAAAGCTAGAAGAAGGAGGCATTCCATCTTAATAGAGTCCCATCAGAGTCACTGCAGCTGTGATTATGGGCAAGTCATTTAACTTCTCTGACTAATTTTCTTCATCTCAATGAAAAGAGAAATGTATTCAATAAATTCTGAGGTTCCTTCAATCCCAGATTGAAGTTGGAGGTTCTATTAATCTCCCCTAGAAAAGAATCCTCCTGTTCAGAGACCTGACTCCTTTGATGAGACCACCTAACTGCCCAGGCTCTCCTGAGGCATGGCATCTGCCAGGATTCACTGGAAAATGAAAGCAGAAAACTTGTGGACCATGTAATATGGGACCTTTGTCCCATAATCAGAAAATTGTTCTACTTATCATAAAGGTTCAGTCCAAGTTAATTTTTCTCAAGAGAAAATACCTGCTGCGCTTTTCCCTTCTTAGACAATTTTAGGGATCAACTGATATAACTTTAGAGATTCCCTTAGAAGTCACTTGCTCAACCCTCAGTTATAAAATATTTGCTTGATGTTGTTGGGAAAACACTTGAGAGGTCTGTAGAAACAGATTATTGATGTAATCAATTAGAGGTTTAGCTCTGTTCCTGATCAGGACTTTAACACCATATCTCAACTGCCATCTCACTCTGGAAGAGATTATAGTACCTGGGCTCGCCTAACCCAGATACACCCTTCTGCCATGCCAGTCCCTTTTCCGACAAGTAAATTGTTCCTATAGCCTCCATTTTGGGAAGTGACCCAGTCTGACTAAACTTTCCCCTCTCAACTCTGCTTCTGACTTTCCAGATTTTTTTTTGTTTTTGTGGTTTTTTTATTAAAACTTTTTTTATTTACAAAACATATGTATGGGTAATTCTTCAACATTGACCCATACAAAGCTTTCTGTTATAAATTTTTCCCCCTAGTCCCCACCCCTCCCCTAGAAGGCAGGAAATCCACTACATGTTAATTATGTTAAAATACTTGACAAATAGAATATATGTATAGATATTTGCACACTTATTGTTGTGCAAGAAAAATCATATCTACAAGAAAAAAATCAGAGAGAGGAAACACAATGCAAGCAAACATCAATAGAGAGCATGGAAATGTTATGTTGTGATCCACATTTTATATCCCTCTCTCTGGGTGTATATGGCTTTCTTCACTGAACAATTGGAATTGGTTTGAAACATTTCATTGTTGAAGAGAGCCATGTCCATCAGAATTGATCATCATATAGTATTGTTGTTGCCATGTATAATGATCTCCTGGTTCTACTCATTTCACTTAGCATCAGTTCAGTTCATGCAAGTATCTCCAGGCCTCTTGGAAATCGTCCTGCTGGTCGTTTCGCACAGAACATAATATTCCATAACATTCATATACCATAATTTGTTCAGCCATTCTCCAATTGATGGGCATCCATTCAGCTTCCAGTTTCTAACCACTACAAAAAGGGCTGCCACAAACATTCTTGCACATGTGGGGCCCTTTCCTTTCTTAAGATTACTTTGGGATATAAGCCCAATAGAAACACTACTGAGTCAAAGGGTATCCATAGTTTGATAACTTTTTGAGCATAGTTCCAAATTGCTCTCCAGAATGGCTGGATCTGTTCACAGCTCCACCAACAATGCATCAGTGTCCCAGTTTTCCCACATCCCTGCCAACATTCATCATTATCATTTCCTGTCATTTTAGCCAATCTGACAGGTATATAGTGGTACCTCAGAGTTGTCTTAATTTGCATTTCTCTGACCAGTAGTGATTTGGAGCATCTTTTCATATGACTAGAAATAGTTTTAATTTCATCATCTGAAAATTGTCTGTTCATATCCTTTGACCATTTATCGATTGGAGAATGGCTTAAATTCTTATACATATGAGACAATTCTCTATATATTTTAGAAATGAAGCCTTTATCAGAACCCTTAAATGTAAAGATGATTTCCCAATTTATTGCTTCCCTCCTAATCTTGTCTGCATTAGTTTTGTTTGTACAAAAACTTTTCAACTTAATATAATCAAAATTATCTATCTGGTATTCAATTAAGAGTTCCAGTTCTTCTTTGGACATAAATTTATTCCATCTCCACAGGTCTGAGAGGTAAACTATACTATGTTCCTCCAATTTACTTATAATATCACTCTTGATATCCAAATCATAAACTCATTTAGATCTTATCTTGGTATGTGGTGTTAGGTGTGGGTCAAGCCCTAATTTCTTCCACACTAGTTTCCAATTTTCCCAGCAGTTTTTGTCAAATAGTGAATATTTATCCCAGAAGCTGGGATCTTTGGGTTTATCAAATACTAAATTGTTACAGTTATTGCCTAGTTTGTCCTATGATTCTATCCTATGCCACTGATCAGCTACTCTATTTCTTAGTCAGTATCAAATGGTTTTGTCACCACTGCTTTATAATATAGTTTTAAATCTGGTACAGCAAGGCCACCTTCATCAGCCTTTTTTTCATTAATTCCCTTGAAATTCTTGACCTTTTGTTCTTCCAAATGAACTTTGCTACTATTTTTTTCTAGATCTGTAAAATAATTTCTTGGGAGTTTGATTGGTATGGCACTAAATAAGTAAGTTAGTTTGGGTAGCATTGTCATTTTTATTATATTCGCTTGGCCTACCCATGAGCACTTAATGTTTTTCCAGTTGACTAGGTCTGACTTTATTTGTGTGGAAAGTGTTTTGTGGTTTAGTTTGTATAGTACCTGACTTTTCCTTGGCAGATAGATTCCCAAATATTTTATACTATCATCCATTATTTTGAATGGAATTTCTTTTTGTATCTCTTGCTGCTGAACTTTGTTGGTAATATATAAAAATGCTGCTGATTTATGTGGATTTATTTTGTATCTTGCAACTTTGCTAAAGTTGTGGATTGTTTCTAGTAGTTTTTTAGTGGAGTCTCTAGGATTCTCTAAGTATACCATCATGTCATCTGCAAAGAGTGATAATTTGGTTTCCTCATTACCTACTCTAATTCCTTTAATCCCTTTTTCTTCTCTTACTGCCAAAGCTAACATTTCTAATACAATATTAAATAGTAATGGTGACAGTGGGCAGCCTTATTTCACTCCTGATCTTATTGGGAATGGTTCTAGTTTATCTCCATTACATATGATGCTTGCTGATGGTTTTAAGTAGATAATACTAATCATTTTAAGGAAAAGCCCATTTATTCCCATACTCTCTAGTGTTTTTAATAGGAATGGGTGTTGGATTTTATCAAAAGCTTTTTCTGCATCTATTGAGATTATCATATTTTTTGTTAATTTGGTTATTGATATAGTCAATTATGTTAATAGTTTTCCTAATATTGAACCATCCCAGCATTCCTGGTATAAATCCTACTTAGTCATGGTGTATTATTCTGGGAATAATTTTCTATAATCTCTTTGCTAATATTTTATTTAAGATTTTTGCATCAATATTCATTAGGGAAATGGGTCTATAGTTTTCTTCCTCTATTTTTGTTTTACCTGGTTTAGGTATCAGTACCATGTCTGAATCATAAAAGGAATTTCGTAGGAGTCCTTCATTCCCTGTTTTTTCAAATAGTTTATATAATATTGGAGTTAATTGTTCTTTGAATGTTTGGTAAAATTCACATGTAAATCCATCTGGCCCTGGTGATTTTTTCTTAGGTAGTTGATTAATAGCTTGTTCTATTTCTTTTTCTAATATGGGGCTATTTAAATAATTTATTTCCTCTTCTGTTAACCTGAGCAATCTATATTTTTGTAGATATTCCTCCATTTCATTTAGATTATCAAATTTATTGGCATAAAGTTGGGCAAAGTTACTCCTAATTATTACTCTAATCTCCTCTTCATTGGAGGAACGTTTTCCCTTATTATTTTTGAGACTAACAATTTGGTTTTCCTCTTTCCTTTTTCTAAACAAATTAACTAAAGGTTTATCTATTTTGTTGGATTTTTCATAAAACCAACTCTTAGTTTTATTCATTAATTCAATAGTTTTCTTATTTTCAATTTTATTAATTTCTCCTTTTATTTTTAGAATTTCCAATTTGGTATTTAATTGAGGGTTTTTAATTTGCTCTTTTTCTAGCTTTTTTAATTGTAAGCCCAAGTCATTGATCTTCTCTTTCTCTATTTTATGCAAGTAAGCATCTAGAGATATAAAATTACCCTTTATAACCGCTTTGGCCATATCCCACAAATTTTTTTATGTTGTCTCATTATTGTCATTCTCCTGGATGAAATTATTGATTTGCCTTTGGTTTGCTCTTTCACCCATTCATTCTTTAAAATTAGATTATTTAATTTCCAATTAACTTTTGCTCTATTTTCTCCTGGCCTTATATTACCTGTGAGTTTTATTCCATCATGATCTGAAAAGGATGCATTTACTATTTCTGCTATTTTGCATTTGATTTTGAGGTTTTTATGCCCTAAGACATGATCAATTTTCGTATAAGTTCCATGAACCCCTGAGAAAAAAAGTAAACTCCCTTCTATCGCTGTTCAATTTCCTCCAAAGATCTATCATACCTAGCTTTTCTAACATTTTGTTTACCTCCCTAATTTCTTTTTTATTTATTTTGTGGTTTGATTTGCCCAATTCTGAGAGAGCAAAGTTGAGATCCCCCACTAGTGTAGTTTTGCTGTCTATTTCTCCTTGCATCTCTGTTAGTTTCTCCTCTAGGAATTTGGATGCTGTACCACTTGGTGCATATATGTTTAATATTGATACTGCTTCATTATCTATGGTACCCTTTAGGAAAATATAGTTTCCTTCCTTATCTCTTTTAATTAGATCTATTTTTGTTTTTACTTGATCTGAGATAAGTATTGCTACCCCTGCTTTTTTTTGTTCACCTGAAGCATAAAGGATTCTGCTCCAGCCCTTTACCTTCACTCTGTATGTAACTCTATGTTTTAGATGTGTTTCTTGTAAACAATATATTGTAGGATTCTGGCTTTTAATCCAGTCTGCTCTCTGCTTCCGTTTTATGGGAGAGTCATCCCATTCACATTCACAGTTAAAATAACTAAATCTCTATTTCCTGCCATCTTATTTACCCAAAGTTATGTTTTTCTCTTCCCTTTCCCCTTTCTCCCTTCCCCTCTCCCCAGTATTTTGTTTTTGATGACCATCTCCCTCTAACAGTCTTCCCCTCTTTAGAACCCCTCCCTCTTTTTTACACCTTTCCCCTAATCTTTCTATTTTCCCTTCTATTAGTCTATCCCTTTCTTTTCCTCCTTTCCCTCCTACTTCCCTATAAGGAGGGACAAGTTTTCCTGTGAAACCAAATGTGTCTGATATACTCTTTTAGAGCCCAATCTGATGAGAGTAAGATTTACACAATGCTCATTACCCTCCCTTCTTTCCCTCAATTATATTAGATTTTCTCTATCTCTTCATGAGATTTTGCCTTATTTTACCTCCTTTCCCCTCTTTTTCCAGTATGATAGCCCTTCCACCTCTAATTTCTTTTCCATTATAATCAAAGTAAAATCAAATTATACCCCCAATCTTTAAGTATACCCATAGTAGAAATATAGTTCTCAAGAGTTCTTTTCTTTTTACCTTTTTATGCTTCTCTTGAGTTCTGTGTTTGGAGGTCAGATTTTTTGTTCAGATCTGGTCTTTTCATTAGAAATAGGTGAAATTCTCCTGTATCATTGAATGACCATCTTCTTCCCTGGAAGATAATGCTCATTCTAATTGGATAACTTATTCTTGGCTGTAATCCAAGTTCTTTTGCCTTTCAGAATATCTGATTCCAGGCCCTTCGATCCTTTAATGTGGAAGCTGATATATCTTGTGTGATTCTAATTACAGTTCCTTGGATTTTGAATTGTTTATTTCTAGCTGCTAGCAATATCTTTTCTTTGGTGTGGTAGTCCTGAAATTTGGCCACAATATTCTTTGGGGTTTTAATTTTGGGGTCTCTTTCAGGAGGTGATCAGTGAATTCTTTCAATGGCGATTTTGCCTTCTGATTCTAAAACATCAGGGCAGGTTTCTTTCATGATTTCCTGGAAGATAGCATCTAGATTCTTTTTTTCATCATGGCTTTCAGAGAGTCCTATAATCCTTAGATTATCCCTCCTAAATCTGTTTTCCAAGTCAGTTGTTTTTCCTAGGAGATATTTCATATTTTCTTCTGTTTTTTCATTTTTTTTGTTTTTGTTTGACTGATTCTTAAAGTCTTATTGAGTCATTCACTTCTATTTGTTCAATTTTAATTTTTAAAGTATTATTTCCTTCAGTTGCCTTTTTTAGCTCTTTTTGTAACTGGCCATTTGAATTTTTTGGTTCATTGCATTCTTTTTCTATTTTGCCTATTTTATTTTTCAGTGAATTCTTGTCTTTTTCCAATTCACCAATTTTGTTTTTCAGTGAATTGTTATCTTTTTCCATTTTACCAATTTTGTTTTCCAGTGAGTTGGTGATTTTTTCCATATCTCCAATTTTGTTTTTCAATGAATCTTTTTCATATCTCTTTTGCAGGGTATCATATCCTTCTTGCACTGATCTCAATTCATTTCCCCATTTTTCTTCTAACTCTCTTTTGAGATTCTTTATGCAATCTTCCAGGTAAGCCTTGTGAAATGGGGACCAGCTCATATCCGCCTTTGTGGCTTCCTCTGGTGTCACTTTCTCTTTAGGAACCTCAGGATCTGGGGTCTGCCCTTCTTTCTCTCCATAAAAGTTGTCTATGGTGAGAGCTCTCTTCTGCTTCTTACTCATTTTTTAGAGCTTGAGGTCTGATTAAAGCAGGGAACTGGTAGCCGCTTCAATTTGCCCTGGGGTAGTTCGCATAGTTAACTTCCAGTGAGGGGCTGGTCGAGGTCCGTGCTCCCAGCCACTCTCAATCCACCCTTTACCAAAGGCAAATCCACCAAAGCACCTGCCCAAAAGCAGAGCAAAGTGGCCCAAGCGTCTCCCAGGGACTTCTTGGGTGCCTAGATTCTGTCACATTCAGTCCCAGCCCCAGTCTTCTGCCCCAGCTGTGTGCTGGCGCCTGGGAGTGGAAAGTGGCCAGGTCCCCTGAACATCTGAAACAGACCTGCTCCAGAGTTCTTCCAAGGTAATTTTTGATAGAAGTGTGATGTACTCCAAGTGTTTGATGGAGACCTCACTCCAGAACCAGGTCAGAGGCTTAATTTGTTCTGGGTCTGAGGGAAGATCAGAGGAGTTCACTGAGAGTGATGTCTACAATCCACTATCTTGGCTCCGCCCCCACTGACTTTCCAGATATTGACAGTAACCCCAGATATTGACAAAACTCCCCTCATCTTTTGGTGGATTGTCTCTGTCTTTGGAATATAACTCTTGAGAACAATGACTCTTTGCCTTTATTCTTGTAGTCCCAGTGCTTAGGAAAATAATTAGAACATTGTTGTAGCTATTCTTGAGTCATTTTCATCATGTCTGATTCTTCATGACCCATTTGGGGTTTTCTTGTCAAAAATATGGAGTGGATTATCATTTTTCCGGTTCATTTTACAGATAATGAACTGAGACAAATGGGATCATGTGATTTGCCCAAGATCACATGGCTAGTGTCTGAGGCTACTGAAAACATGTGCCCCTTAAAGATATACCCTGAACAATGAGGTTACAAGGCTGTCCAGGCTGCCTGACTTGGAAAGGCAATTGTGTCTACCAAAAGATCCACTTTCATGTCTTGGAAATTCTGTTTCCCGAAACTCTCATATGACTTATTGGAAAGGAAAGTGAAACAGTTCAATTATAACCTTACATGATAATTGAGCTTCTCTTAACAGAATACTCATAATTACATTGATATACTGGTCTAAGTGGAAGGTAAGGTGAATAGTGAATAGAACACTGGGTCCAGAGGCAAGAAGAGCTGAGTTTAAATTTGATCTTAGACACTTTCCAATTGTGTGACCTTGAGTAAGACACTTATGCCCTGTTTCCCTCAGTTTCCTCAAATGTAAAAGGAGGATAATAATAACACCCACCTCCTGGAATTGTTTTGAAGATCAAAAGAAATAATATTTATAAAATGCCAGATAATAAATGTTTAATATTTGGTCTCATTCCTTCCCCAGTCTGGAATTATCTTTTGTCAGAAGAAAAATCCATGCTATGTATTCTCTCCTTATGTAATTTCATCTATTGTGGATTTTCAGAATTCCTAAAGCACAGGGCAAACAATGTCAGCATCCTGCCCCAACTTTCAGTGGATCCCTATTAACTCAAGGGTGAGATGTAAACTCTTCATTCTGCCATATAAAGGACTTAATTGCTCAGTTCCAATGTCTTTGATTGCTATCTTAAATATAATTCTCCTCTATACATATAAACATGTATTTGTGTGTATGTATAAATGTGTAAAAATCCCTATATATCTATAAACATGTATAAGTCTATATAAATTTAGATGTATTTGTGTATATGTATGCATATAGATAAATGTTTTCACTCTATGTGTACATTATATGTATTTTGTGTTTTTGCATATATACTCATAATATATATACTTTTATATAGTGATATATATTTATATGTAATATATATATATATATTTCTTCACTTGACCCAAAATTTCATTTGTATAAGGAACTATGGGGTTTTGAGAAAGAAATCGTTATACTCACCAGGAGAAATGCATCCTTTAAAGGAAATGAGAAATACTGTACAGAAAATCAACACCCCCAACAGTGACACAGTGACCCTTTGGCACCAAATTCTCCACACTGGGGATTGGTAGGAAATGTGTCCAACCAGGAGAGCTTCACACAAAGCAAGCTCTTGTCAGAGTTAACTGACTGTGCTCCCTTTCATGCCCCCTCTATTATACTCCACGGTATGTGATAATAAGATTTTAAATAAGTTTTTATCCAAAAAAAAAATTCATTAAGCCTTCTGCTACCCTTTGCTGAACCTACATAGAGCACCACTATGGAACTATCTCTGCCATTACACTCAGTCTATAACCAGATCCTGCTCTTCTGCCAGCTCCATTTCAGGAAAGACATCAAAAATGACCCTCTGGGTATGCCCTGGCCTCTTACCTGGTCACTCCAGTTTGCGGTCTTTCTATGAAAAAGACTCAGAAAACTCTTCTGAATAGACAGGACTGTTTGAACATCTGGCTTAAGTTAACTGTACAAAAAGAGTAAGAGGGTGTCAAGAAAGAAGATGAAGAAGGTAGAGTAGGCAGGGAAAACTACCAAAAAAAGGAATGATCATCAAGGGAATGAAAAAGGCATTGGACGCTGCTCTTATTCATCTTCGAATCAGAGTTGCAGACATTCAAAACCAGAGGTTGAAAAGAAGTTCATGGTGTTAATGTGGACAGACAGAAAGTCTGTACAGGAGTATAGACTTGGATGTGTGTGTTTTACAAATATTGTGGGATTTTTTTTTAAAGCTGGTATAAATTATTTCCATTTGAAATGCATTTCAGGACAAAAAGTGCAATAAAATCAAATGATTGTAATGGTCTACTATATACATTTCTCCATCAATAACTTTATTAAATGTAAATGGAAAATTGGTAACTTTTCTGGATCCTTCTGTCAATATTTAAAATAGGAAAATGTGTTGTCTCTTCAGTGAAGTATCTCTGGATGCTATATGTCATGCCTATAACCTGATCTCTCATTGCCATTTCCAACCTGACATTGTTCTTCTGGTCCAACCATCAGATTCATTTAAAAAGTAGCTTCAAATTAAAGAAACATTATTATAATCTGTTCAGTCCCCTGAAATACTTGTATTGCTCATTGACAAGGGTCCAGAAGTAAAGCAAGGACACATAGAGTTTCATGGTCAATGGGAAAGGGATCTAGCACCCTTGTGCAGACAGATCTTATCATCTTCAAGTCTGCAAAGCACAGTCCTAGTGAATGGGGCATGAGCATACATACATGTATTTCAGAAAAGATGGTATGGAAGGAGGAAACGGCCTTGATCAAAAAAGTTCAGGACATTGAAAACAAATGATAGTGGGTAAGAAGCACTAGACTTCAAAATAGGAAACTTTGAAAATAAAACTTACAGAGTTTCAACTCTATTTCAAATACTACATTACAAAATCATTATTGTTAGAAAATAAAAAGAAATTAAGGGAAAAGGAAAAAACATGATGGAAATATCTGAATGACATTTCCTAATAATTTGCTAATAAATCTCAGTCACATTTTCTGTCTTACCCACCTCTTTTGCAGTATGATTATTAGAATTTCTCTGATCTTCAAAGAGAAATGTGAGTTAATTCATTTAAAATTCATTATTTAAAAATATTATTTTTAATATTTATTTTAATAATAATTTAATATTACTTTATTGTCTCTGACAGCACAGGTTCTTTGAGTTTCTTGAAGTGTGTTATTTTCACCTTAAAGTGCATTTCACTGCTGTCCTGCCCAATGGTTTCAAATTTGATACATTCTCCTTCTGTCTTTTCCCCTAAATGCTCAGCAGGAAACTTTGCATCATGATCATACATAGCAATAGCTCTTTCTCCCTGGGGAACTCCACCCCATATACTTGAATATTACTTTCCCAGGCTCCAAAAGTAGTTTTTCTTTTCTCCACAGTACAACCTTACCATGGCAAGTTTCTCAAACAGGCATATTTTGTACTTTTGGAAGTACTTGTGGGGAGAAGTATGAGGGAGTGGATATGAATTTAAGTATGTCAGATGAATTAAGCAGAAAGGGAGCAGACTAGAACTGACATCAGGTGCTGCAGATTTACTTCTCTTGGAGTATTAACTGCAAAAAAGAAGTAGAAAAATGGGATAAGAGCTGGCAGGGCTGGGTGGGTCAAATGGTGGTGTCTGAGAATTAGAGAAGCTTGAGGGTATATTGATAGACTCAAAAAACAGTCAATAGAAGGGAAAGGCTGAATAGAAGTGACAGAACAGTGATGATTGTAGGAATAGAGTGTTAGCAGGTGGAATGGAATGGATCATTGGTATAGGGAGAAGGGTTGGTCTTGGAAAGGAGAAGGTCCTCTTGTTATGTGAGACAGATAAAAGAGAAGATAATGGCATAAGACATTGTGGTAATGTAAGATGAAGAGGGAAGGAAAAGAGAAACTTTCTGTGAATGGCCTCAAATTTTCAGAAAAATAAGAGGCAAGGGTTTGGGGTTGGGAAACAAAGAGGAAGAGCAGATTTAAGGAAGATTGAAAAGGGTTGATAAGGGCAACCTCACATCAGAAGTTCTCCATAGTAAAGAAATCATGTCTGGTGCTTCCCCCCAAAATAAATTATTGAGCACAGTTTATTTAGCCATTCCTTTATTATCAAGCACTATGTTATTTTGGGAATTCCAGCTTTGATCAGACTGCTTTTTGTATTTTAACAGCACTGCCCAAGGATATTCCTTAAAATGGCATTACATGATTCAATTATAATAGTTATTACCTTCCCCACCTCCTACCCAACCTGAAAGCCATATGGATTATATGTTTCTCTTTTCTCAAGGCTCACCAGTGCCTTTGAGGAGTCAGGGGGTTCATTCTCTCCCTTTGATTTCATTATCCAACAATGTTATTCCCTTATTTGTAAGAAAAATTCCATTTCATTTCCACTTAACAAGTTATCAGTCAGCTTTTAAAAAGAGATGTTTGCTCCACAAATATATCCAGAATAAACATAAAAATATCCTTCCAACACCTTCGATGGCTTAGACCCTCAACCCTGTAGCAGCTCAGTCTCTTTGGAAGGGAAGGGCATTAAATTCACAGCTTAACTTATCTCTATATAACAAAGTCCCATCAGGCACACCCATTGGCCAGAGTTCAGAAATTCTGGCCTTTCAGGATTCCCCACCTAAGGTGGCTACAAAATCTAGCCTAGAATCTTGCCTGTAAAATTGCCCCAGTACAATATGCCAGGTGTAGTGGGAAGTATACACAAAAAGACCAAACAAATCAAAAGAAAGATACAACCCCATTTCTTGGAAGCCTGGAGTCAAAAGGGAGAAGAGAGTCCTTTCAGAGGCTCAATTCATAGATAGAGGATGAAAATGATTCTTTGCAATGTCTGGATGAAACTAGAAAAAGAACCAGAATGTCCCAGTCTGGACATTTTAAGGACTCAGCTTGTTCTAACCAACAGGAAGAGGCTATGGCCATCTGTATGGTAGGGAAATACAAAATGTTATCTTTAACAAACTAATCACAGGCCTCTGACATCCGGGTATGCCCAAAGTCCCAGTTACATAAAACTACAATTACTGCTGTAACATTTCCCAGATTGTTCCCTGTTAACTTTGCTGATTGAGACGCACAGAGCTTTAATGAGCATGGAGTTGAGTCCTAAAAGCTGGCTGCCACCTGAAAAAAAGTCTGTCCATGCAAAGAAGTTGATAGACTTACAAATTCCCAAAGACTCAACTCAAAAATGAGCTGAAACAATAAATAATTTTAGGAAAGTATCAGGATGCAAAAGTAATCCACACAAATCTATCAGAATTCCCATGTTATAAACAAAATGCAGAAAGAAAAGATAGTAAGAAATGCATCCATTTAAAATAATATCTTATATACAATTATATACAATATAATATATTTGGAAGTATTCCAACCAAAACAGTTCCAGGAACTATATAAGCAAAAATACAAAAAAAAAATTGTATAATTAAAATCATATTTAATTAATTGGAGAAATATTAATACTTTATGGTTAAGAAGTGTAAATATTTTAAAAATTATAATTTTACTTAAAATAATTTATATATTTAATTCCATCCCAAACAAAGCCATTTTGCTGAATTAGAAAAAACAATAACAAAATTCATCTAGGTAATCAAAAAGCCAAGAAAAAATATAAAAGAAGAAGATTTAGCTGTATCAGATCATAAATTATATTATACAACAGTAATTATCAAAACTCTCCATTACTTGCTAAGAAATAAAAGGATAGATCAATAGAACAAGAAAGACATACAATTTGCAGCAGCAAATAGAGTAAACTTGTATTTGTCAAGTGTAAAGACAAGTAAAGGGATAAAAATTCATTATTTATTAAACATTATTAGAAAAACTGGAAAGCAATATGGCAGACATGATATAGATCAATATCTCATAACATTTAGTAGATAAGATAAAATGGATACATGTAAAGAGAGAGATTACAAGAAAAATTGTAGAACATAGAATATATCACTTATCAGACTTATGAATAAGTTAAGAGCTTTTGGGGGAAAAAAACATAAAATAGAATGGGATATTAAAATGGATGATTACAAGTACATTAAGTAAAAGTTTTTATGCAAGTAAAACAAGATCAAAAAGAAAGCAGAAAATAGGGGAATTTCATAGAAAGTTTCTCAGATAAAGGTCTCATCTCAAATATGTAGAGAATTCTATAAAATCAATAATAATATGAATCATTCTCCAATCAATAAATAGTCAAAGGATAGAAATAGGCTGCTTTTCAATGAAAAAATTGAAAACATTTATTGTCATATGAAAAATATGTTCTAAATTATAATCTAAAGCATGTATATATCTAAATAAGTAAAGAAAGGAAAATTAAAACAATCTTGAGGCGATTGTTTTATAACTCCCAGACTGGCTATGATTGAAGGGGAGAGTCACCAATATTGAAGGAGCTGTGGAAAAATTGGGACACTAATGCATTGTTAGTGGATTCTGAACTGATCTAACCAATTTGGAGAAAAATGTACAATTATACACAAAATGTTATTAAAGTATCTATAGCATTTGAACCAGTGAGACCATTAATAAGTCTATTTACAAGGCTGACTAGGGAAAAATAAGAAGAACATGCCTATTCTAAAATATTTATGTCAGCTCTCTTCATGATGACAAAAAACCAGAAATTACCAAGGATACCCATCAACTGGGAAATGGCTGAAAAAGCTATTATATATAACCATGTTAGAATATTACTGAACTATAAGAAATGAAGAGCTTGATGATTTTAGAAGACCATGAACAGATTTCAATGAAATAATGAAGAGCAAAATGAGCAGAATCAAGATCAATGTTTATTAAGAACAATATACACATTTATATATATATATATATATGTATATGTATATGTATGTATGTATGTATGTATATAATTGCCTAGATTAGCAGGAGGAAATAGAATATCTGAATTTCAAACGGATGTAAAAGGGAATTCTATGAAACATTCATCTTGGAAGAATTGGAATTAATTATATTTAAATATTTGATAGAATTTCCTCATATATCCATCTGGTATTGAATACTATTTACATATTTGTATCTAGCCTTCACTAAAATGGAGGAGAGAGGCAGGCAAAAAAGAAATTTACATGAGAACTTGATTGAATATTTTAAAAGAATAGAAAGTTGTATAAAACAGAGTTGCATTTTCATCTACAATCATCTCTTTTATTATACTGCGTTATGGAAATGTTAATTTCATTTCACAAACTAAAAATAAAATTAAATTATTTTTAAAAGGAAATTATCTTTTAGAAATTGAAACCTAGAGATTCAAATAAAATGACCAAATATCAATCAATAAATCCAATAACCAATACAAGCCTTCTTGTGACAAAACAAAATGCTGTTATTTCTATACAAATGATCTCACTGTTTATGTGACAGATTATCATTAACCCCAAAGATCTTACATTCTAGATGAGAGAAAAGAAAGAAATACAGGGGGAAAATACACTAAATGTTGCATGATAAATACATACTAGGTAATTATAAACTACAGGGCAAAGAAAAATCATTCTTAAAAGGAGTATTAAGGAAGTCTCCTTGGAGGATGAGGGAGCATTTAAATTGAATTTTGTGAGATAGGTAGGCATTTACTAGGTTAACTTGGAAAGAATATGTTCTAGGAATAGAAAAGTGTTTGTGCAAAGCCTCAGTAAGGGGGAAAAGGTAAAAAGAGCCCAGGATAAAGGAAAAGTCAGTGATACCAACATATAATAATTCTAATTTGGAATGATGGGGGATGTCCAAAGAGCAAACAGAGATGAGATTACTGCCAGAAGTGTTACTCCTGAAATCTACCCTGTGCTAAAGGTGTTGTGACTCAATGGCAGAAATTCCAGGTATAAGAGCGTATGGAATGGTCTGATAGAACTTTGACCATTAGAGAAGGGGGGAACACTGACACTGGGAAGAGAGCCTAAAGGCTACAACACCACCAAAAGTTTTTCTAATTAGGGCTCTGCAAGCAAAGTTAGCCTCTTGCTTTCCAGGGGTCCCTGTCGACAATGGTGCTGGAGAGGTTTAACATGATAAGAGAAAGAGGGATGAGGTAAATGGTAGTGTCTATATTCTGGCTCTCCTTAGGAAAAGTTGTACAAGTAATGAGTGTCAACAAACATTTGCTAAGCACTTGCTGTGTGACAGGCAAAAGCACGATCCCTGCCCTTAGGAATTCACTCTCTAATGAAACATCTCTTTGTAATAGACATCATGAAGAAAATGATAACTATTCTTGGGGACATTCAAGATGGCAAAAATAAAGGCTTTGTAAAATAATTTTTTTGCAAAATTATTCAATATGATTGGGGGTACTGAAGATCTAGCAATAATCTTCACAACTAAAATGAACTAGGCAAAAAGGGAGGGAGAATCTTCCCCAAGCAGCAACCAGAATACCTGTTTATGAATCTGCTGCCCCTTTCTACGTGCCTCAATGCTCATTTTAAGATAAGTAAAGAGGCTGGAAGGTGAAAAGAGGCACATGGCTTTATTGACTCAAAACCCTGCATCCCTTTCAGGATGACCTTGAGAAGCAAATGAATGGGATTAAACAATAGGGCTATGATTCAAGATCACCAAAATCACTTTGAAATCCCATAGTCAAGAGCAGTTGCAAACATGACAGGACCTAATGAAGATATGAAGATACTGGCTTGATTAGAATCTGAAGTAGAAATGTGACTAAACACAATTATTATACCTAAATCACCCATATCCTATTTCTCTTAGAAAACATCTAATATCAAGAAAACATAGAAAAAGAGATTTAGAACAGAAAAAGCTATGGAGAGTCCCAGAGACATAGGGAATCTCTCCCTGGAGGGACCAGCAAAGTGGCTATGAATTTGGCCACACCTCCACATACCTGAGACTGACCAAGGAAGCAGGACCAAGAGGACAAAGGACAAATCTAGAAGAAAGTGGCATTCCATCTCAATATGGTCCTATCAGAGTCGCTGTAGCTATGACTATGGGCAAGTCATTTTTCTCTATTTTCTTCATCTGAATGAAAAGGGAAATGGATTCAATAAGTTCTGAGGTTCCTGTAATCCCAGCTTGAAGTCAGAGGTTCTATTAGTTTTCACTAAAAAAAAATCCTCTTCAGAGACCTGGCTCTCTTGATGAGACTGCCAAACTACCCAAGCTCTGCTGAGGTTTGGTCTCTGCCAAGTTCCACTGGAAAATGAAAGCAGAAAACTTGTGGACTATGTAACCTGGGACCTTTGTCCCTTAACCAGAGAATCGTTCTATTTATCATAAAGGTTCAGTCCAAGTTATCTTTTCTCAAGAGAAAATCCATGCTGTGTTTTTCCTACTTAGCCAATTTTAGGGATCAATTGATGTAACTTTAGAAGTGCCCTGAAAAGTCACCCATTTCAATCCTCAGTTATAAAATACTTGCCTGATATTGTCAAGCAAGCATTTTGTATACTTGAGAGCTCTGCAAAAAAAAATGATTATTGTTGTGCCTAAATTAAGTGGCAGCTCTGTTCCTGATCTGGACTTTGTCACCATACTCTGTTCCCATCTCAACCAGGCAGAGACTACATTACCTGGGCTTGCCTAACACAGAAATGTTTCCCTGCCACACAAGCCCTTTTCCCCACAAGTAAATTGTTCCTGGAGCCTCCATTTTGGGAAGAGACCCAATCTGACTAACCTTTCCCCTCTCAATGCTGCTTCTGACTTTCCAGATATTGGGAACAACCCCAGATATTGACATCTCCCCTCATCTTTTGGTGGCTTATTTCTGCCCTTAGAATATAATACTGTGAGGACAGTAACTGTTTATATTTGTATCCCTATTTCTTAGGACAGTGACCGAAATATTATTGTTGCTGTTGTTCAATCATTTTAGTCATGTCTGATTCTTCATGACCCATTTGGGGTTTTCTTGGCAAAGATATGGAGTGGATTGTCACTTTTTTCCAGTTCATTTTACAAATAGAATCAAGTGACTTGCCCAGGATCACTTCGCTAGTAAGTGTCTGAGGCTATTGAAAACATCCCCCTTTAGGAACACAACCTAAACAATAAGGTTACATAGCTGTCCAGGCTGTGTGGCTTGGGAAGGCCATTCTGTCTTCCAAAAGAAACAAATTCACGGCTTGGAAATCCTCTTTCCTGAAAATCTTATCTGATTTGTTGGCAAAGGAAAATGAAACAGTTCAACTATGATCTTACATGATAACTGAGCCTCTCTTAACAGAGTATTCATAAGTACATTAACAGACTGATCTTAGTGGAAAGCAAGGTAGATACTGGATAGACCACTGAGTCCAGAAGCAGGAAGAACTCAATTTAAATCTGATCTTAGATATTTACAATTTGTGTGACCTTGGGCAAGTCATTTATTCCCTGTTTGTCTCAATTTGCTCAATGTAAAATGAGGATAATAATAACACCTACCTATTGGAGTTGTTGTGAGGATCAAATGAAATAATATTTATAAATGAATGTTATTTATGAATGGAATAATATTTATAATGTGACATACAGTAGATACTTAATGATATTTGTTCTCATTCCTTCTCCAGTCTGGAATTATCTTTTATCAGGAGAAAAGCCATGCTGTGTATTCCCTCCTTAGCCAATTTCAATATCATGGATTTTCAGAGTTCCTAAAGCATAGGTCAAACCATCTCAGTATCCAACCCCAATTTCCAGTGAATCTCTATTAATTATAGGGTGAAATGTAAACTCTTCATTCTGATATTGAAAGGAATTAACTACTCAGCTCCAATGCCTTTGATTGTTAGCTTAAATAGGATTCTCTCTACACATATAAACACATATTTGTATGTGTGTATATATGTATATGTGGATAAATATGTATCTTTATGTCTACACAGAGATATGTCTATATAAATTTAGATGTGGGTATTTGTGTATGTGTGTGCATATGTATAGATAAATATATATATGTTTTCATTCTAAGTATACAGTATATGCATTTTGTGTGTTTGTGCACATATACACATAATATATGTGTGGTATATGCATTTTATATAAAGTGATAGAGATATATGTGTATATTTAATATATATTATATTTTTAACTTGGCCTGAAATTTCATTTGTATAAGAAACTATGGGATTTTGAGGGAGAAATGTATTATCCTCACTAGGAGAAATCATTTAATAGAAATTAGAAATACTACACAGATAATCAATCCCCCAATAGACTCACAATAAACCTTTGGCCCAAATTCTCCATACTGGGGATTAGCAGGAAATGTGTCCAATCAGGAGAGCTTCACACTGAGCAAGCTGTTGTCAGATTAAATGACTCTGTACCCTCTGATGCTCCCTCTATTATACTCTGTGGTATAGGATGTAAGTCATTTAAAAAAGGTCTCATAAAAAAAAAACTTTACTTCCTTAGCTAGAGTCCTCTGGTGCTCTTACTGAGCCTCCATGGAACATCACTAGGTCAATATCTCTGCTCCTACACTCAGTATATATAACTAGCTCTTCCTCTTCTACCAGCTCCATTTCAGGGAAAAACATCAACAGTGACACTCCAGCTAGGGCCTGGTCTCTCACCTGGCCACTCCAGTGATGGATCTTTCTATGAGACACACTCAGCAAACTCTTCTGAGCAGACAGGACTCTTTGAATCCCTAGCTTCAGTTAACTGGACAAAGAGAGAAAGAGGGTATTAAGAGAGAGAAGCAGATTTAAAAAGTGAAATAGGCAGGAACAACTACAAAAAAAAAGAAAAGAAATGACCATCAGGGGGATGAAGAAGGTATCAGATGCTGCTCTTGTGCATCTTCAGATAAGAGTTTCAAATATTCAAAACCAGAGGGTGAAAAGAAATTCATGAGACTAATGGGAACAGACAGAAAGATTCTCAGCCTAGGAGGTAGACCTTAAGAAAGAAAAAACTTCAAAAGCAAAGAAAACATAGGAAGAATATTAGACTACAGTACCGAAAGGATACTCTCCAGAATGGACCATACTCTTCCTCATGTGCAGATATATACACAGACTCTGACAATAATTACTTTTGAGATCACTGGAGTTCCTCTTTTCTCACTTCCATTTCTTTTCTACATCTTCTCTTATCAATTGGCAGACAATGAAACCCATTCTCTCAGGGTCCACCAAACACACTAATGCTACCCTCTGACTGTCCAAAATCTTCCAAATTGGAGCCCTGTGTGGTTCTTTTCTCTTTATTTTATCCTCAAACTCACAAACAAGCAAGAACAGAAAAAGATGTAAATGATTCTGTGTTACTTATCCCAGTGATGGAAAGGGAGTAATATGAAATAAGCAGGGAAAGAAAACCTTCAGCCAGATAGAGTTTAAATGGATAAATTGGGAGTTTAGGTTTCATTCTTGGGTTGACAGTATTCCTTTTTGAGTTTTGTGGATTCTTTTATTTTTAAAGAATTTGGTACAAATTATTTCCATTTAAAACTCGTGTCCCAGATCAAAAAGTCCAAAAAGCAATGATCTGCCAAACACATTGCTTCATCAATACCTTTATTAATTCCAAGTGAAAATTTGATAGCGTCCCTCAGTCCTTCTGCCAAGATTCAAAATGCTAAAATGTTTTCTCTCTTCAGTGAAGCATCTCTGGGTGCTCTATGTCATGACTGTAACCTGATCTCCATTTTCCAACCTGATATTCTTCTTCTGGAGCAGCCATCATATTCATTAAAAAGCAGCTTCAAATTAAAGACTCATCATTTTTCCCACTTTAGTGCTCTGAAATACTTGCATGGCTCACTGAGAGTAGTTCAGAAGTGAAGTAATGACACACTAGAGCTTCATGGTGAATGGCAAAGGCATCTAGCACCCTTGTAGAGGGAGATCTTATCACCTTCAAGCCTGCAATGCACAGTCCTAGGGAATGGAGCCTGTACATCCACACATGTATTTCAGAAAAGATGGTCTGAAAGGAGGAAGGGGCTACAGCTTAATCAAAAAAGTTCAGCACAATGAAAATAAATGATAGTATGTAAGGAACACTAGTATTCAAAATAGGAGGCTTTGAAAGTAAGATTTCCAGAGTTGGGTTCCACTTCCAACTCAGTGTCGAACAGTACATTACAAAATCACAATTGTTACAAAATAAAAAGGAATTAAAGGAAAAGGAAAAAACAAAGAGATGATGGAAATGACTGAATGATCCCTTATCTTGCTAACAAATTTCAATCACATTTTCCTCCATTTTTTGCAGTATGATTGATTGTTAGCAATTTTCTGACTTTCAAAGAGAAAGCTGAGGGAATTCATTACAACATGCTTTTTATTTTTTTAATTTTTATTATTGTATTGTCTGTAACAGCATGAGTCTATGAGTTTCCTGAAATGTGTTATTTTCATCATGTACAAATTTCCCTGCTTTTCTGCTCAACGATATTGAATTTCATCTCTCCTTCTGTCTTTTCCCCCAAGTCGTCAGCAGAAAACTTTGCTTCCTCCTCATACATATCAACAGCAACTTCTCTCTGAGGAACTCTATCCAATATAGGTGAAAATTGCTCTCCCTTGCTCCAAAGGTTGTTTTTCCCTTCCCCACAGCACAACCCTGCCATGTGAAGTTTCTTAAATAGGTGTATTTTGTACTTTTAGAAGTACTTGCAGAGAGAAATGTGAGAGAATAGATGTAAGTGTGAATGTATCAAATGAATTGGAGAGGAAATGAAATCTAGGAGTATAAATGTAAAATTGTTGCAAGAATCAACTTGAGAGTGATGAGATCCTGAAGGAGAGAGATGGCAACTTAGAGGAGAGGAGATGGATCCTGGGTAAGCAACTGTTTCTGAAATTTGTAGCTGATAAGTTACAAGGAGGTGGGGGTTGGGGAAGTACTGCAGATTGCCTTCTCTTGGAGTTGAGCTGCAAAAGGTAGTAGAAATATGGGATAAGAGCTGGCAGGCTAGGGGGAATCAAATGAGTGTTTGAGAATTAGGGGGACTCATAGGTATATTGGTGGGCACAGGAAAGAGAAAGATTGAAGAGAAGAGACAATGAGGACAGTAGGGATGGAGAGTTGGTAGCCTGCTGGAGAAAGTGAGATAGAATGGATCATTGGTACATGGAGAAAGTCCCTTTGTTATGTGAGATGGAAGAAAGAGAAAATAATGGCACAAGAGTGATGTGAGATGAGAGGGAGAAAAGAAACCTGTGAATGGCCTCTGTGTTTTAGGAAAATAGGAGGGTAGGATCTCAGTGGAGAGAGTTGGGGAAGAAAAAGGCAGAGAAGATTGGAGAAAGATTGAAAAGGGTCGATAAGGGCAACCTCCCAACAGAAGATCTCTACACTAAAGGAAACATAAGTCTGGTGCTTCCCCAAAAATATATTAATGAAGACAGTTTATTTAGCCATTCCTTTATTATCAGATATTGTTATTTTGACCATTCCAGGTACTGCTCCTGTGGACAGCTGCTTTTTTGTGTTTTGACAGCATTGCCCAAGAATATTCCTAAAAACAGCATACTGGATTCCTACCCAACCTGAAAACTAGATGGATTATATTTTGCTACTTTCCCAGGGTTCTCCAGTACTTTTAAGGAATTGGGATATCCACCCTCTACCTTTGGTTCCATTTCCCAGCAATTATATTTACCCATTTATTAGAGGAACCCAACTCCAATTGCACTTAAGTCATTAATCAGTTTTTACAAAGGAATATTTCAAAAATGTAACCACAACAAACATATAAAGATCCTCCCAAAAACTTCAGTGGCATAGATCCCCAATCCTGTAACACCACAGTCTCTGGGGAGAGGAAAGGGATCAAATTCACAGCTTTACTTAGCTCCCCTATGGCACAGTCCCAAGACTAGCGTTCAGACACATTGGCTTCTCAGGAAGCCTAGGGTGGCTACAACAGCTGGCCTAGAATCCTGTCTCCACTATCCCAGGTCTAGTGAGGATTAGACCTGCAAAGGGTAAACAAAACCAAACAAACCAAAAGAAAAATACAAACCCATTTCTTGGGACCCTGGAGCAAAAAGGAAAGGTTTCCTCCAAGGCTCAATTCATAGATAGTGGATGAACTTGGTCTTTTAAGCTTTCTGGATGAAACTAGAAAAAGTCGCACAGAGTTGCACAGAGTTGCAACATATTGTGTTGAACAGAACAAAATCATAGCTAATATATCATGTTCCATGCCAAATATTTTACAATTATTATTTCATGTGATCTTTACAGCAACTCTGGAAGGCAGCTACTATCATTATCTTAATTTTACAGATGAGGAAATTGGCACAAATTGAGAGTTACCAACTTGTTTGCACAGCTAATAAGAGTCCAAGGCTGGTTTTGAAATCAAGTCAAGTTTTATCCAGTACACCACCAACTATGGGCCATCTAGGGTAAAGTGAATGTGGAAATGAATAAAGAAGGATGTATGGAGAAATCCCCAACACCTCATCCCCAAATCCCCCCAAATACCTCATCCACTGAGCTTGAATGACTTCCAACAGAGAAAAGTCAAGTCACAGGAGATGATGTGGGTCAGTGGAAAGAGGCAGAAGCCCAGGGTTCAAATTCTGTCTCCACCACTTGTTACCTGTATGATCTTGGGCAGTTTGCTGAGCTGAGTCTCCTGTCCTCATCAATAACAGGAGGGGATTGGAATAGATGGTTTTATAAATCCAGCCCAGCTCTAATTCTATGATTTTGTCATTCTGAAATTCGGTTAGGTTGTGTTCAGTGAGGAATTAAAAGTGGAGCTTCTCCTTGCTGGTGCCTGGATCTTCATGCTTAGCGTTCTCATAAAAAGCACTGCCTGGAACATTGGTTAAGGTTGAGAATCCTCTGACTGCTATATATTATTGAAAAGATCATCACATGTTTAGCATCTATCAGATTACTTGGTCTCCTGGAGAGGGGGGAGGTGAGGGAGGGAGAAAAAATTGGAACACAGAATTGTTCAGAAATGAAAGTTGGATATTATCTTCACATGTATTCAGAAAAACAAAAGACTATTGAGGGGGCTGAAAGAAAAAAGAAAAGTATTAGTTTTCCTTTCATCAAAAGGTTCAGGGCAGTTGCATATGGTAGGGCCTCCTTAAAAATGTCATGGAAGATGTGAATGTGGGTGAGATCAGTGATATTATAGAAGGACATCTGGCCTATTTCATAGTGCAGGAAACTCCCCACAATTTTGGAGGCCACTACCAATTGGACAGTGAGCCACAGTCTGGAGAGGGCCACGTGAATGTTCCTATTTGTCAGACAAAGAACAAAGAACCCAGAACCTGGCCACTGGTATAACCTGTGACATTTGTTGATGGCAGAATGAGTCCTTACAGAACCCCAGAATCCATGTCTTCTTTCATCCACAGCTTTCTTCCAGAAGTACTTATTGAAGTGAATCTCTCCTGGCCCAGCACATAGATCACTTTGTCAAACTCATCTCCAAGCTTAGGAACCTTTACCTACTTAGAAAAGGTCAAGAAATGTTTGCAATTATTTTGCAGAAAGACTGAGCAAAGAGCAGCGCCTTTGTGGAAAGTTATACCCATTGTAGAGAAATGGACAGTTTCTCTACAGTTTCAGGAGTTAAAATAAGAGCCACAGATCTGTTCCAGCACTTCAACTGGGCCTGCAAAGATACCCTATAGACTATCTTACCTCAGTTTCTATATATAAATATAACAGGGATAATAATCACTCCTTCCAAGGTCGATGTGAACATCAATTAATTAAGCAAATTAATATTTGTAAAACCCTTTGGAAAACATAAAGAACTATAAATTTTTCCCTCTTAATATTATTTTATTTTTTCAATTACATGTAAAGATAATTTAAACATTCATTTTCATCAGATTTTGAGTTCCAAAGCAACAAGCTATATGATATAGGTTATGCATGTACAATCATGGTAAACATATTATTTACACATTAGTCATGTTGTGAAAGAAGAATTAGAAAAAAAGGGAAAACCCATGAGAAAGAGGAGAAAGATTGGAAATTGTGTGTTCCACACTTGTTTCTCTGGATATGGAAGGCATTTTCTAACCCAAGACTATGGAAATTGTCTTGGATCACTGTACAGCTGAGAAGACTTAAGACTATCATAATTGATTGTCACACAATTTTGCTGTTACTACATACGAAATTTTCAGTTGTGTTCACTTACTTCTTCAACAGTTCCTGTAACTCTTTTCAATTTTCTGTATCCTTCTTTCCTGTAATTTCATTAAATACAACATTATTCCATTAAATCCATATACCACAACTTTTCAGTCATTCCCCAGTTGATGAGCATCCCCTCAATTTCCCATTATTAGCCAGCACAAAAAAAAAGAGCTGCTACAAATATTTTCTTCATGTAAGTTCTTTTTCCTTGTTTGTGATCTCCTTGAGATACAGAACCAGTAAATGTATTGCTGGATCAAAGGGTATGTAGAGTTTGAAAAACCATTTGGGTATAATTCCAAATAGCTATTCCAAGTACCTGGAAAAATTAATAACTCCATCAACACTGCATTCCTGCCTCTTCCCATACTCTCTCCAACATTTACCATTTTCTTTTCCTGTCAACTTAGCCAATCTCATAGGTTTTAGGTGATACTTTGGAGTTGTTTCCATTTGCATTTCTCCAATCAATAGTGTTTTAAAACATTTTTTTCAACTGACCAGAGATAGCTTTAATTTCTTCACGTGGTCTACGTGATTATGGAAACTGTCTTGGATCAGTGTACAGCTGAGAAGACTTAAGACTATCATAATTGATTGTCACACCATTTTGCTGTTACTACATATGAAATTTTCAGTTGTGGTCACTTCCTTCTTCAACAGTTCCTGTAACTCTTTTCAATTTTCTGTATCCTTCTTTCCTGTAATTTCAGTAAATACAATATTATCCCAATAAATCCATATACCACAACTTATTCAGTCATTCCCTAGTTGATGAGTACCCCCTCAATTTCCCATTATTAGCCAGCACAAAAAAGACCTGGTACAAATATTTTCTTTATGTAAGTTCTTTTTCCTTGTTTATGATCTCCTTGAGATACAGACCCAGTAAATGTATTGCTGGATCAAAGGTATGTAGAGTTTAAAAAACCATTTGGGTATAATTTCAAATAGCTATACCAAGTAGCTGGAAAAACTCACAACTCCATCAAAACTGCATTACTGTCTCTTCCCATACCCTCTCCAACGTTTACCATTTTCTTTTCCTGTCAACTTAGCCAATCTGATAGGAGTTGTTTCCATTTGCATTTCTCCAATCAATAGTGTTTAGAACATTTTTTTTCAACTGACAAGAGATAGCTTTAATTTCTTCCTGTAAAAACAGTCTGTTCACATTCTTTTGAGCATTTATCCATTGGGGAATGACTAATGTTCTTATAAATTTTACTGAAAAAAGACAAAAATCTCCTTTTCCAAAAAGTTAACGTTAGATGCCTACAGTTATGGGAAATTCATATTGATCAAGTCATTTTTCTAAACATTCCCCTGCTACATAATATTATCATGTGCTTATTTTTGGATAATGTTGAAAAGGTTATGACTCACCAGTTTCAAAAAATTTCACCACTGAAAAGTAGAAGAGAAAATGATGAGGACATAGAGAATAACAGATATTGAGAAAGACAGAGAAGGAAAATTTGCTCCTGCATATTATCCATTTACCACTTTAAATGAACCTAGTTACCTAAATATTAAGCTTCTTGTCCTTGAAGAAGGCTCACTGAATTACTGGTTAAGAAACATACATCAAGGAATGCTTCTCAAATTACATAAGATTATGATCATGATAGAGACATTTCCCCTTTTTTTTTCATTTGCAAAAATAAATGGGATCTATCCATATAAACTCTGAGATGTATTCTAGCAAAGCATATTTGAGGTGATCTCAGGTCTCATAGTGAAGAATTTCATTATCTTTGTAAAGAGATAACACTACAGGTGATCTATTTTCTTGTCCTTCAAGCTAAGGACTGAATAGCTACTAAGTTCAAGTCCAGTTGAAACAAATAAAATTGAAATCACACTGACTTTCCTAGATGTCTCATGTCCCAGTGTGCCCCATTCACTGACATTTCTGAAAATCTCCACAACTTTCTGAACTAATTTAAAAATACTTTAAGAAAACCAAGACTTCAAAGGCCAATACAGACAATCTCTACCAATACAAAATATGGGGCTAAATCAGCTCATTACCCTTTACTATATAATACCAAAACACATAAATATTAAATAATGAAGAATAAATTACTCATTATTTACAACTCTCATTGAAGGATGTGTGAAAGGAAAAAAACAGAGAAAGAAAAACACACACATAGTCAGTTAAAGTTATCTTCTCTGAATTGCCCTTTACATACATTCTGAATGTCTATATTAATATGTCTATGTTTGAGAATATTCAGACTTCTTGAAATTGAGGAATACCCATAGAATCACTGGTTAAAATGCATTGATCAAAGAACTGTTCCCTAAGGGGATTATTCTGAAGCCTTGAGAAAGACATTTTTCTTCTTTGTCAATCTCTCAATTAACTGGAATCTCTAGCCATAACCTCTGAGATTTTGTATAATCTAAACACATTTGTATCGAACACAGGTCTCACAATTATGATCACTGTTCCCTTTAATAATTGATCTCATCACTGGTGATCAATTTTCTCATAGATAAAACTATGGACAGATCAGCCTCTAAGGAAAAAATCCAATATTAAATCTATAAAACTAAGGTCATACTAACCTCCACTAGATGAATTATGACCCAACACTTCCCATTCACTGATTTTTTTCAAAATATCCATTATTAAGTCAATTAATCATTGAAGAAACCTTGTTAGGGAAAACAAATACTTCAGAGGAATAGCAAAATGGAAAAAATCTCCCCTTTCTAAAAGTTGAAATTAGATGGCACAGTGCATGGAAGTCCACACTGATCAGATTATTTTCCTCAATGTTCCACTGCTACATAATATTATCATGTGCATATCTTTGGATAATGAAGAAGAGGGTATGACTCACCAATTGCATCATTGTTCTCCACTGAAAAGTAGAAGAAAAAGAGATGAGGAAAGAGAGAATCACAGATATTGAGAAAAATTTGGAGAGGAAAAATTAGCTGCTAAATATCATGCATTTCCTTTTGCTAATATGCCTCTTTTATTGTACCTATTTACGTATATGTTTAGGTTTCTTAATCGTAAAGAAGGCGCACCAAATTACGGGTTAAGCAACATAGATCAGGGAATGTTTCTCAAATTACCTAGGCCTAAGACATTGGTAAAAACATTTTTCTCCATTTTTCATTTGAAAAGTGAAAGCTATCTGGCCATGTAAACTCTGAGATGTTTTCTAGCAAAATGTATTTGCAGTGATCTCAGGTCTCACAATGAAGAACTCCATTATCTTCATAAAGGAATGATAACACTACAAACAGTCTATTTTCTTGTTTATCAAGCTAACAACTGACTAGATGCTAAGGTCAAGTACACTTAAAACAAATAAAACTAAAATCACACTGACTTTCACTAGATGCTTCATGTCCCAGTGCATCCCATTCAAAGAAATTTGCAAAAATCTCCACCATATTCTCAATTAATGAAAAACACTTTTGTAGAACAAAAATTCACAGGCCAAAAGAGACAAGCTCTCCCACTACAAAATTTGGGGCTGGATGGGTTCACAGAATTGGGGTCATATGGCTCAGCTGGTTTCCCTTTACTATATAATATCAACATGTATAAATATTGAAAAATTAAGAAGATAATACTCACCAGTTTCGTCTTCTACCACAACCGGAAAATGGTTGAAAAAGCCTAAGAGAGAAAGGGAAACACACATACACACACACACACACACACAGGTATAACTTCTTTTGATTGACCTTTACATACATTCTGAGTGTCTATGTGTATATGTCTATGTTTGATAACATTCAGGCTTCTTGATATTGAGGAACACACCCTGAACCATTGGTTAATGTCAATTGATCAGGGGTTTATTTCCTAAGCACTTCATTCTAAAGCCTTATGTGAGACATTTTCTTGTTTTCCAATCTCTCAAGTAAAAGAGATTTCCACATAATTGCCATGATTTTGTATAATTTAGGAATATTTGTACTAAACACAGGTATCACAATTATGATCACTTTGACTTTTGATAATGGATCTCATCACTACAGATCATTTTCTCATAGATAAAACCATTGAATTGGGTTCATATTGATCAGCTCATTTCACATTGCTATATAATATCAACATGTATAAATATTGAAAAATGAAGAAAATATTACTCACCAGTTTCATCTTCTTCCACAACTGAAGGAAGGGTAAAAGAGAAAAAGAGAAATATACAGACAGGTATAGCTTCCCTGGATTGTCCTTTACATACATTTTGAATGACTATGTTAATATGTCTGTCTTTGAGAATATTCAGCCTTCTTGATATTGAGGAATACACCCTGAACCACTGGTTAAAGTAAATTGATCAAGGGTTTGTTCCCTAAGGACTTCTTTCTAAAGCCTTGTGAAAGACACTTTCTTCTTTTTCAGTCTCTCAAGTAAAAGATATCTCTTCACATAATCGCTGTGATTTTAATTAATCTAGACACATTTGTACCAAACAGGGGTATCACAATCATGATCACTGTGACTTTTGATAATGAACTTCATTGCTATGGATCATTTTCTCATAGATAAAACTTTTGATTGATCAGCCTCCAAGGACACTGCCAACATAAAATCTATAAGACTACAATCACAATGACTAGCCTAGATGCCTTATTGTTCAATGTTTCCATTCCCTGATTTTGTCATAATTTCTATTCTTATGTCAATTAATCAGGGAAGAAACTCTGTGAGAGAATGCAAACACTTCATAGGAAAATCAACACTGACAATATCTCCCCTTTCTAAAAGATGGCATTAGATGCCCACAGTGATGGGAAGGTCACAGTGATCAGTTTCCTAAATGTTCCACTGATAAATAATATTATAGCATGCATAATTTTAGATAATTAAGAAGAGGATATGACTCATCACTTGCATCTTTTTTCACCACAGAAGGGTAAAAGAAAGAGAAACAAAGGCACAGAGAATCACACATATGAGGAAAAGGTAGAGAGGGAAAATTAACTCCTATATAATATCCATTTGCTACTTTTACTATGCCTCTTTTAATTCATCTATTTGCCTAAATATTAGGCTTCTTCTTCTTGAAGAAGGCACACAGACTTATGGGTTAAACAACATAGATATGAGAAAGCTTGTCAAATTACATTAGCAGAAGATCTTGATAAAGACTTTTTCCATTTTTCTTTTATTTGCAAAGTGAAAGCAATCTATCCAGATAAACTCTGAGATGTTTTCTAGCAATACATATTTGTTGATCTCAGATCTCACAATGAAGAACTTCCTTATCTTTATAGAGTGATAAGACCACAAGCAGTCTATTCTCTCATTTGTCAAGGTAACAACTGACTAGCTACTGAAGTCAAGTACATTTGAAACAAATAAAAACTAAAACCACACTGATATTCACTAGTCCCAGTGCATCCTATTCACTGACATTTGTGACAATCTCCACGACGCTCTCAATTAATGAAAAACACATTTTTAGGGAAAAAAAATTCAGAGAAAAAAACACAAGTTCTCTCACTACAAAATTTGATGCAGGATGGATCCATGGAATTCGGGTCATGTTGATCAGCTCATTTTCCTTTACTATATAATATCAATATGTATAAATATTGAAAAATAGAGAGGTTATTACATCCCAGTTGCATCTTTGTTCCCACCAGAAGGATGGGTGAAATAGATTAACAAAGAAAGAGAAACACACAGAGAGACAGGTATAGCTTCTCTGATTTTTCCTTTACATACATTTTGAAAGTCTGTTAATACATCTATCTTTGAGAATATTCAGGCTTCTAGATATTGAGGAATACACCCTGAACCATTGGTTAAAATAAATTGATCAGGGGTTTGTTCCCTCAGAACTTCATTCTAAAGCCTTACAAAAGACACTTTCTTCTTTTTCAGTCTCTCAAGTAACAGAGATCTCTCCACATAATCTCTGGGATTTTGTATAATCTATACACATTTGAATTGAATGAAAGTCTCACAATTATGTGACTGTGACTTTTAATAATGGATATCATTACTATGGATCATTTTCTCATTGATAAAACTATGGACTGATCAGTCTCTAGGGTCACTTCCATATTAAACCTATAAAATTACAATCATGTTGACTACCCTAGATGCCTTATAACTGAATGTTTCACATTCACTGGTTTTGTTGAAAATTCCCATTCTTATGTCAACTAATCAATGAAGAAATAAAGTTAGGCAAAAGAAACACTGCAGAGAAAAATAAAAACAGACAATGTCTCCCCTTTTTAAAAGCTAAGGATAGATGGCTACAGTGGCAGGAAGCTCATACTGATCAGGTCATTTTCCTAAATATTTCACTGCTACATGATCATATCACATGCAGGGGTAAAATGTCCTGATATCTCAGTGCATCCCATTTACTGACATTTGTGAAAATTTCCACAATGTTCTCAATTAATTAAAAACAGTCTTAGAAAACAAAGACTTCAGAGGAAAGGCAAAACATACAAAATCTCCCACTACTAAAGTTGTGGGATGAAATTTGAGTCATATTGACCACCTCATTTCTGTTTACTATATAATATTGAAACATATAAATATTGAAAAATGAAGAGGATATTACTCACCAGTTGCATCTCTGCTCCCACCTGAAGGATGGATGAAGGTTATATACAGAGAAAATGAAACACACACATGGACACATAAAATTAGCTTCTCTGGATTGCCCTTTACATGCATTTTGATTGCCTCTTTTAATAGGTCTATCTTTGAGAATATTCAGGCTTCTTTATATTTAGGATCATTGGTTAAAGTACATTGATCAGGGCATTGTTCCTCCAAGAGTTGATGCTAAAGCTTTGCCATCAGCACTTTCTTCTTTTTCATGCTCTCAAGTAATGGGGATCTCTCCACATAATCTTGGAGATTTTGTATAGCCTAAACACATTTATATTGAACACAGGTCTCAAAATTGTGATCACTATGACATTTAATAATTGACCTTATCACTATGGATCAATTTTCTCATAGATAAATCTATGGACTGATCAGCCACTAAGGACATTTTCAACATTAAATCTATAAAACTAAAATCATATTGACTTCCCCTAGATGCATTATGACACAATACTTCCCATTCACTATTTTTTCAAAATTACCAATATTATGTCAATTTATCAGTAAAGAAACCCTGTTAGGAAAAACAACTACTTCAGAGGAAAATCAAAATGGACAAAATCTCCCTTTTCTAAAAGTTGAGATCACATGGCTACACTAATGGAAAGGTCATACTGATGAGGTCATTTTCCTAAATTTTTGACTGCTACACAATATTATAACATGCATTTCCTTTGGATAATGAAGAAGAGTCTATGACTCACCAGTTGCATCTTTGGTCACCACTGAAAAGTAGAAGAAAGAAAGACAGGGACAGAGAGAATCACAGATATTGACAAAAATGTAGAGAAGGAAAATTTGCTCCTATATATGATCCATTTGTTTTTTTTACTATGGGTATGCCTCTTTTAATTCACCTATTTGCCTAAATATTTAGGCTACTTGATCTTGAAAAAGGCACACTGAATTACAGGTTAAGCAACATAGATTGGGGAATGCTTTTCAAAATACATATGCTGCTGATCTTGGTAAACACATTTTCCCCCTTTTTTATTTGCAAAGTAAATGAGATGTATCCATATAAACTCTGAGATGTTTTCTGGCAAAACATATTTGAGTTGATCTCAGGTCTGAAACTGAAGAACTCCATTACCTTTATAAAGTGATAACACCACAAATAGTCTATTTTCTCTTCCTAAAATATTCCTGTCCATTTGGAATAATTCAAATTTCTTTTCTACTATGTCTATTTTCCAAAATGTAGAGGATTCATGATCTTGATGAATGCATACCAAATTGTGGGTTAAAGAACATAGATCCAGGGACTGTTCTCAAAATACTTCATTTTAAGATCTTGAGAAATACATTTCCTCATTTTTCCATCTGTACAGTAACAGGGTTGTACCCAAATAATCTTTACAATTTCATATATTCTAACAAAGTTTATATCTTTCTAAGATCTTACATTAAGCTCTCTGTGAACTTAAAACGTGATAAAAACACTAAGAATCTATTTTCTCTTCAATAAATCTATGGACTGATTAGCTGCTAAAGTCACTTCCAACTTTAAATCCATAAAACTAAAATCATACCAACTTTTACTAGATACCTCGTGTCCCAAAGCTTCCCATTCCCTGACATTTTTCAACATAACTATCATTCCCTTAATTAATTCAAAACTTTATTTTAGAAAACAAACACTTCAGAGGAAAAATGAAATGGACAAGTTCTCCCAGTGTAAAAAATGTGGCTAGATGGGTACATTGACTCAGGGGCCATATTGATCAACTCATTTCCCTTTATTTATTGCTATATTGTATCACCCACATATACATATTTAAACATGAAAAAAGATGTTACTCACCAGTTGCATCTTTTTTCACTCCTGATGGTGGAGGATAATACAGAGGAAGAGATAAACAAAGAAAGTGAGAGATAGAGAAAATTAGCTATCATGTATTATCCATTTCCTACATTTTGAATGCCTCTTTTAATATGTGTAGTTTCCAAAATATTCTGGCTCCTTGATCTTGAGGATGCACCATTGAATTACAAATACTAGAATATATATTGAGGAACTCAATTTAGTTCATTCTATGAGCTTATAAGACATGTTTTCTCACTTTTTAAATCTGTAAAGCTAAAAGGTTGTACCCTTTAGGGTCCCATATAATCTAGTCCCATTTCAATCATTCTCAGGTCTCACACTTAAAATCTCTGTGACCTTTAGAAAGTGATAACATTACTAAGCTTCTGTTTTCTCATCAATAAAATTAAACTATGGGATTGATTAGCCATTAAGGTCACTTCCAATGTTACATATATAAAAGCAAGTTCATACTGATTTCCACTAGGCTTTTCATATCCTAATGTTTCTCATTCCCTGAATTTTTCAAATTTTTCACTGTCAATTAATTAATTAAGAAGGACTTTTTTTTCAAAACAAGCATTTCAGAGGAAAATTGAAACAGAAGAGGATCTCCCCTCTATTTATATTGAATCTAGATGGATGCATTGACTTGGGGGCCGTATTGATCAGCTCATTTCCCTAACTTCTCCACTTCTATGTTATATCACCACAAGCAAATATTTTGATAATGAAAAAGAAGATATTACTCACCAGTTTCATCTTTTTTCATTTCTGAGGGGTCAAAGAAATTGTGACCTGGAAAGAAAAAAAACCCAGAAAGTGAGACAGAGATAAAGAGGAGAAATTAGTTACTATGTATTGTCTATTTGCTACATTTAAAATGTCTTTTTAATACTCCAAAATATTTAGTTTTCTTAATCCTAAGGAATGGACCACTGATCAGCTAATTGTTCTCAAATTAGTTCATTCTTGCAAAATACATTTTCTCCCTGTTCATCTTTCATCTGAGAGGGTTTTATGCACATAATCTCTAATATTCCCTATAACCTAACCGTGTTTGAATCCATCTCATGTATCCCACTTATGATCTCTGTTATCTTTAGAAAGTGATAACATCATTAAGTTTCTATTTTCTCACCAATAATAAGAAACTAGGACTGACTAGTCTATAAGGTCACTTCCAACGTTACATCTATAAAACTAAGATCATACCAACTTCCACTAGATTTCTCATGTCTCAGTGCCTCCCTTTCACTGATTTTTTCCAAATTTCCATGATTTTGTCGATTAATTAATTAAGAAACCCTGTTTTGTAAAACAAATACTCCAAGTGAAATCAAAACAAAAGAGGTTTTCACTCTACAACCCTAGATACTAGGTGGATGCATTGACTTGGGGGGCTTTTGGATAAGTTCATATTCCTAAATTCTTCTCTGCTGTGTAGTATCAACACATGCAAATATTTCAATAATGAAGAAGATAATACTCACTAGTCGATACTTTGCTCTCGACTGAGGGTTGTAGGAAAGAGTCTGAGACAGAGAAAAAGAGACAGACAGACAGACAGAGGCAAAAATTAACTTCCCTTAATTATCCATTTGCTATATTGAAAATGCCTCTTTTCATACTTCAGTTTTCTAAAATCTTCTCACATGTTCCAAAATATTGTTGGAAAATGGTCCACTGAATTACAAGAGAATGGACAAAGCCTGAGAGACTATGATCACATTAGCTCATTCTATGATCTTGGGAAAGCCATATTCTCATGTTTTCCCTCTGTAAAATGAGAGGCCTGTATTAACTACATAATTTCTTATCTTATTATCTCACAATGATTGAATCTATTCCAGCTCTCTCATTAATCATTTTTTCACCTTTAGAAAGGGATAATATCACTTTCAAACCTTTAAGATCACTTCCAACTTTTAATCTATAAAACTAAGATCATATTGACTTCTACTAAATGCCTCATATCACTCATTCCTATTCACTTTTTGGTCAAAATTTCAATTATTCTATTTCTTAATTAAGAAAATGTGTTTTGACAAAAGATTCCTGGTTGTCAAAATCTCCCTTCTAAAAATTGATGAGACAGGAGATGTGCATTGACATAGTAGCCCCATAATCAGTTCCCAGCAGTAGCTACTGGCAGATAGTATCATCATATATGAATACTTGAATAATGAAGAAGAAATTATTATTCACCAGTTTCACTCTTACCCGTGCCTAAGTGAGGTAAGAAAAGAGACAGAGAATCATAGACAAAGACAGACAGAAAATTACCTTCTTTGAAGTATCCATTTGCTACATTTAGAATGTTTCTTTTACTACTTCCATTCTTCAAAATATTCAGGCTCATTGATGTTGAAAAATGAACTACCAAATTATGGGTTAAATGACATAGATTAGATGACTATTCTCAAATTATATTGTTCTATGATGTTGAGAAAGCCATTTTCTCCCTTTTTTCCATCTGCAAAGTGAGATCATACTACATAATATTTAAGACTCCAGATAATCTAACAAAATTTGAACCCTTTTCAACTCTCACAATCATGAACTTTGTGGCCTTTAGAAAGTGATAACATCACTAAGCCTCTATTTTCTTAGTGATAAAATGAAACTATGGGACTGACTAAGCTTTAAAGACACGTTGAACTTTAAATCTATAAAAGTAAGACATTACCAGCTATGACTAGATGTCTCATGTCTCACTGCATCCCATTCACTGATTTTTTCCAAACTTCTTTTATTTTGAAAATTAATTCAAAACAACTACTTCACAAGAAAATTGAAACTGACAAGGCATCCTATGCACAGACTAAATGTAGACTAGATGAGAACATTGACTTGGAAACCTCAGTGGTTAGCTCATTTCCATAAATTTTCCAGGGACAAGTAATATCACCATATACAAATATTTAGATAGTGGAGAAGACAATATTACTCACCACTTTCAACTTTCCCAATACCTGAGAGACAGCGACACAGAGAAAAAAACAGACAGAGGCAGAGACAGAGAAAAGAGACAGTCAATTAAAAATATATTAATTTGTTTTGACAAAAACAAACATTTCACAGGAAAAAATGCAATTGCCAAAGTTTTCCCTCTACAAATTGTGAAGACTGAATGAGTGCCTTGAGTTGGGGGTCTCCTAATGCATTCAGTTTCCAGAATTATCTGCTACTATGTAGTATCACTGTATACAAATATTTTGATAATGAAGAAGAAAATGTTACTGACCAGATTCATCTTTACACATGCCTAAGGTGGGAGTGGGGTGGGAGGGAGAGAAGTGGAAAAGGGGAGGGAGGAAGGGAGGGACAAAAGGAGGGAAGAAGGAAGGGAGAGTGTGTATATTAGATTCTCTGCATTTTCCATTTGCAACATTGAGGATGTTTCATTCAAGGCTTCTATTCTCCAAAGTATTCAGTCTTATTGATATTGAGGAATGGACTACTGACCCACCCCTCAAAAGACATAGATCTTGGGACTGTTCTCAAATGAATTCATTCTATCATGTTGAGAAAGCACTTTCTCACTTTTTCCACCTGTAAAGTCAAAGGGTTGTACTACATAGTCTCTACGATTCCTTATAATCTAACAATATTTGAAACTGTCTCAGCTCTCACACTCATGATCTTTGTGACCTTGAGAAAGTGATAACATCTCTGAGCCTCTATTTTCTCATCTGTAAAATGAAACCATGGAACTGCTTAACCTCTAAGGTCATTTTCAACTTCAAGTCTTATAAAACTAAGAACATACTAATTTCTACTAGATGTTTCATTATTTTCTGCTTCCCATCCACTGCCTTTTTCAAAATGCCATTGCTTTGTCAATTTCTTAATTAAGAAACAGTGTGTTCCTGATGCATTGCTGGTGGAGCTGTGAACGGATCCAACCATTCTGGAGAGCAATTTGGAGCTATGCTCAAAAAGTTATCCAACTGTGCATACCCTTTGACCGAGCAGCATTTCTATTGGGCTTATATCCCAAAGAAATCATAAAGGAAGGAAAGGGCCCCACATGTGCAAGAATGTTTGTGGCAGCCCTTTTTGTAGTGGCTAGAAATTGGAAACTGAATAGATGCCCTTCAACTGGAGAATGGCTGAATAAATTATGGTATATGAATGTTATGGAATGTTATTGTTCTGTAAGAAACGACCAGCAGGATGATTTCAGAGAGGCCTGGAGTTACTTTCATGGACTCATGCTGAGCAAAGTGAGCAGAACCAGGAGATCATTATACACGGCAACAACAATACTATATGATGATTAATTCTGATGGACATGGCTCTCTTCAACAATGAAATGTTTCAAACCAGTTCAAACTGTTCAGCAAAGAAAGCCATATACACCCAGAGAGGGATGTGACATGTGGACGACAACACATTTTCATGCTCTCAATTGATGTTTGCTTGCATTGTTTCCTTTATCTGATTTTTCTTTCTTGTAGATATGATTTTTCTTGCACAACAATGATAAGTGTGGAAATATGTGTACATATATTCGATGTATCAAGCATTTTAACATAATTAACATGTAGTGGATATCCTGCAATTTAGGGGAGGGGTGGGGAGTAGGGAAGAAAAATTTGTAACAGAAAGCTTTGCAAGGGTTAATGTTGAAGAATTACCCATACATATGTTTTGCAAATTAAAAAAAAAGAAATTTTCTAATACTCTTAATAAAATAAATTCATAACAAAAAAAAAAGAAACTGTGTTCACAATGCAAATAATTTACAGAAAAAATCCAGGCTGTCAAGGTCGCCTCTCTACAACCTGGGGAGACTGGATGGGTGAGCTAATATGGAGCACTCCTTATCAATTTAATTCCCAGGTTCCGTGGACACAATTACAGTGATAAGATATTAAATTATCTATTCATAAAATATAGTGTCATCAGACCTCAAACAAACAGAAGAGCCTTGGGGAAACTTTGGAGCATATATAGTAATTCTGAAAGTAATTCCAAGTTACTTGCCATGTGGTGAATGGCATCTTCTTTTTGACTGACTACATACATTGTGCTAGGAGTGTTTCAAAGGCAGCTCAATGAAGCAGTGGTTAAAGAGACAGACCTGGTGGAGCCATGGTGGCGGAGATCAGACAGGATTCTCTGTAACCTCCTCTAACCTCCCCTCAAACCAACAAAATATGAAGCCTCTAGACTGATTCTGAAGCAAAAAAATCCACAATATCTGGAGAACAACACGATTCTAGAAGAAGATACTCTGGAAGAACCTCAAAACAGGTCTGTTTTAATGGGGCAGTGGGTGGCCTACTGAACCCAGACTGCAGCACAGGGAGACCGGGGCAGGGAGCTGGAGCAGGGAGTTGGAACAGGAGTCAGAACAGCAGTGGGAGCGTTGTGCTTTTCACACACCTGGGAGTCTTCTGCGAGCCTCTTGGAACAATTTGTCCTGATTGTGGGCAAGTGGTTTGGAGGGTCTGCCTTTTGAGGGGGATAGATTGTGAACCACTGGACCCCTGATGAGCATCGTAACTAGCTGCCATTACACAGCACCTTAATGCAATCAATCAAACAACAGGTCTGATAAGCACCAGAAATAATTCAATCAGCAGAGCTGCCCAGCCCTGACATAATTCAATCAGCAGAACTGCCCAGTTCCTGAAATAACTCAATCAGCAGAACTGCCCCAGGGCAAATTAAAGCAGCTGTCCCACCTTTGCCCTAAACAGACCTCACACCTTTAAAAAAAATGAATAAAAAACCAAAAAGAGCTCTCACCATAGACAACTTTTATGGAGAGAGGGAAGAACAGACCTCAAATCCTGAGGCCCCTAAAGGTAAAGCAACTCCAGAAAAAGCCCCAAAGAGAGACATAAATTGGTCTCCATGTCACAAGGCTTTCTTTGAAGATTGCATAAAAAATCTTAAAAGAGAGTTAGAAGAAACATGGGGAAA
>JAJPUD010003973.1:56768-74783 GCA_023553655.1 Myrmecobius fasciatus
GTAATTCCAAGTTACTTGCCATGTGGTGAATGGCATCTTCTTTTTGATTGACTACATACATTGTGCTAGGAGTGTTTCAAAGGCAGCTGAATGAAGCAGTGGTTAAAGAGACAGACCTGAAATCAGGTAGGAAAGTTCAAATCCAACCAGACATTTAGTAGCTCATGTAATCTTCAATAATACAATTAATTTCAGTTTCCTCAACAATAAAATGGGGACATTGCAATAGCACCCATTTCTTTATTTTGTTGTTAGGGTCAAATGAGACAATAATTAAGTACTTAACAGTGCCTAACACATAGTCAATGCTTAACAAATGTTTATTTTCTTTCTTTCATCTTCTGAGATCACTAGCCTACAAAACCTTTCACCATTCTCTTTGACCATACTCTCCTGGTAGATCTCTCTCTGCTCTTGGGTTGAAGTCTTGCAGGGAAAAACAGTCTGGAAAAGAGAAAAGACTGGGACCCTCTCTTCTCTAATCCATTGCCCTTACTTTCCCTTCTCATTTAGTTCTTTTGTTCTAACTGAAAAGTTTAATCTGGACTCTCTCACCACATCACTTTTCAAAGGTCAAGACAGTAGACCTCCAGGAATTTCAGTCACAGAGGTGAAGTCTGCAGTCAGTTTTGCAGGTAGCCCAGCATCAATGCCTTGGAGCTCAGTAAGACCCGGAAGCTTGGGGGCCTAGGCCAGTAATAGCCAAAATGGAGACTCATTGATGCTGCTTCTGAATATGAACTTGGTGGAACCAAGGCTATATAGAATGAGTCTATTGTCTCCTACACAAGAATCGGGGAGAGCATGTCCCCAGAATGTTAACAGGAAATGTTTGCATTTCTGTGCTGGAAATGTCTTTGAAATAAAGAGCCCTTGTAAAAAGCTAATTGACAGGAGCAGCTAGATGTACAGTAAATAGAGCACCAGCCCTGGAGTGAGGAAGACTTGAGTTCAAATCCAGCCTTAGACATTTAACCCTTCCTAGCTGTGTGACTCTAGGCAAGTCACTTACCCCCAATTGCCTCACCTCCTCAAAAAAAGCTAAATGATAGAAATTGGTTAAAGGGAAATAGGAAGCTAGTAAGTGGCATTTAATCATTGTAAATTCAAAAGAGACAACTTTCAAGGGTTCCCCTATCATTCTGATGTAACTGGACCCAACATTGGAAGAGAGAGTTCAGAGCATTATGTAAAGATAGTTGCCACTACCCTTCTCTACAATGACCTTTTACATAATATATATTTTTGCACTAATATATTTAATTTTTAACTTAAGAAATAATACAAGCATTTTCATAATGTAATAGAACAGAAAAAGTTTGCCCATGAAACTGCAAATCCATAGTCTACAACTTGCTATTCCTTTTAAATATATAATAAATGTATGGAATATTATTTTTGATTCTTTTTTTCTTCCTTCCCTTACTGCCTTTAGGATGGTTACCATTGCACATAAATATGTATGCATTTATATGTATGTATGTATATACATTATATATAATTATTCTGTCTGTATTTCTATTTTTTAGTTCTTTATCTAGAAGCACAAAAAGCAGATTTTTTTATATGTCCTTTGTATTTAATTTGAAGGTTTAATCTAGAAAAATACATAGAGATGGGAACAACTAGGTTGCACAGTGGATAGAGCACCAGCCATGAAGTCAGGTCAACTCAAATCTGATCTCAGACACTTAACACTTCCTAGCTGAGTGTCCCTGGGCAAGTCATTTAATCCCAATTGCCTTAGTGAAAAAACAAACAAAAAAATACATAGAAATGCAAGAATATGTAGATATATGTGTGTGTATATTTGTATATATCCATTCATAAGTCTTTGCACATATATTTGTGCATGTGGGCATATATAATATGCAATAATTATTTCCTTTGTATATTTTTTGGAGAAGTAAGCATGGAAGAGTAAATGGGGAGCTAATTTCAAAGTCAGAAAGATCTGAGTTTGAAAGTTGCCTTTGCCACATGTTTTTTGTACAGCCTTGAAAAAGGCCTTTAGCCTCTCAGTGCTCTCAGTAATTCTTTAAGACTATAAATTGCCTAGAATGAATTAGCCTGAATTGACAGAGGGACCACCCTCATTGGAATATCCCCCAAACCAGTATCTCTGTGTTCCACATCATGTTGGAATAATCCACATTGCCCAGATCTTTACCTTTGCCTTTTTTAACTTCCAGATCACAATAAGGACGAAAACCAGAATGCTTACAAGGACCCCGATCACAATCCCTATCACCATCCAAGGAGGGTCATTTGGACACAAGGCATTTGGAAAAATTCAAACCATAGAGTTATATGTCAGGTGTAGAAGAGGTCATTAGTGATTGCTAAATTAGTGAAAATTTTGGTGATTGCACTAAATAGTGAAATCCCCTCATTTTACATAGAAGAAAACTAAATCTCAGATCAGTCTGGTAGTTGCAGAACTAGAATGAAGAAGGAACCTATATTTCCTCTCTATCTCCTATACTCTTTTCTTGCTTCCAATTTCCAGGAAAGTGGAGTAATGAAGTAGGATCAACCATCTGATCATTTAACCATGTCCCTACTATATTAGGTGGTTCTTGCCTATAGCCTCAATATCCAACTTTTTTGGGAGAAATGGTACCCTCCACCCAATGATGAATATTCTCACAACTGGTCATGCCTGTCATATTCTAATGATTCTGAACTTCTATAGGTCATCTCCTGAACTTCACTCCATCCCCATCACCCAAGTCCTTATTACTATCCTTTTCCAACTCTCCCATCTAAAACATTCAGTTTACTAGGTAGTTGCAGAACTAGAGTATAGAACTCCTTACTCCCAAATATCCCCAGGGGACAGTCCCTGGTTTTCTGACCAGTGTTTTGGTCAAAGGACTTTCTGAGCCCCTCCAAACAAAGACTCTTATTTGATCTGGGTATTAGTGCAATAGGGAAAGCTATCTACAAGGCCAGGAATAGAGGTTGTATATGATTAATGCTCAGAAAAAAAAGTCTCTTTTTTGTTCAAATGTAACTATTTGCACTAATTCTGTATCACTGTGAGATCCCTGAGAACATGAATTGTCTTTTGCCTTACTTTGTATCCCAATGCTTGTGATAGAAACATAGAAACCATTTAATAAATACTTGTTGACCAATTGTAACCAGACTAATTAATAAGGGAAAGAAGCACAGTTCCTGTCCACATGTGAAAGGACAGCACTTCAGATACAAACTATCTCAGTTGAAGAAGCAACAAAATGTTTTTTCAGCTAAATTGAGATGGAGAGAAAAGAGTAAGGAGGACTTGGGTTGCAATAAAGCACCATGTCACTGGTGGGCTTGGGCCCTGAGTATATCTGTTCTATTCTACAAAGATCTTTTGGCTTGAACAGCAAAAATACCCTAAGAGGAATGCCATCATCAAAGCAGGTACCTAGTGGTAGTCTATCTCTTCTTCCCATTGCAGAAGTATTTAATTGTGCATGTGTTCTGGATCCCTTTGGCAGACTGGTGAGATCTATGCCCTGTTTCTCAGAGCTATATTTTTAAAAGCACAAAATGTAATATATAGAATAACAAAGTAAATCAATTTTATTGAAATTCAGCCATCAAAAACTAAATCTTAAAAATCATCAGAGGGGGAAAAGACCCATATGTGCAAAAATGTTTGTGGTAGCTCTTTTTGTCATAGCAAGGAATCAGAAATTCAGGGGATGCCCATTAATTGGAAAATGGCTGATTAAATTATATATGAATCTAATGGAATAGTATTTTTCCATAAGAAATGGTAAACAGGCAGATTTCAGAAAAGCCTGGAATGACTTACATGAACTGATGCTGAGTGAAGCAAGAAGACCCAGTAAACATTGTACGTAAAATAGCAACAAAATTTTGTGATGATCAACTAGGACAGACTTAGCTCTTCCAGCAAAAAAAAGTGATTGAAGGCAATTCCAATAAACTTTAGATGGAAAATGCCATCTGCATCCAGTGAAAGAATTATGGAGACAGTGAATTTTGAAGCAAGCTATTTTCACTTTTGGTTTCCCTTTTGTTCAAATCTTTCATTTCTAACATGACTCATATGGAAATAAGTTAAAATGAATATATACCACAGCAATGAGATTATCTGATGATCAGTTGTGATGGACTTGGTTTTTTCAGACCAATTACAATAGACTTGTGATGGAAAGAGTCATCTGCATGCAGACAGAGGATTCTGGAGACTAAATGTGTGTCACAACATAGCATTTCCATCTTTTCTGTTGTTATTTGCTTGGGATTTTTTCTCATTTTTCCCTTTTGATCTGATTTTTCTTATGCAGTATGATAAGTATGGAAATATGTTTAGAATCACACAACCTTTATTGGATTAACTGCTATCTAGAGGAGGGGGTGGAGGAAAGGGAGGGAGAAATATTTGGAACATGAGGTTTTGTAAGGGTGAGTACTGAAAAGTATCTTTGCATGTATTTTGAAAATAAAAAGCTATCATTAAATGTTTTCAATTTAATGTACACATGTAACCTATATTAGATTGCTTGCTAGCTTGGGAAGGGAAGAAGGAAAGAAAAAAGGAGGAAAAACATTGAAATTCAAAATCTTACTAAAATGAATCTTGAAAACTTTATATATAATTGGAAAAAATAATATACTATTAAAGTAAAAGTTAAAAAAAAAAAGAAAAATCCTCCTACTCTAGTATGTATGTTGAAATCTCGTACTATGAGAGGAGGGATTAAGGAAAAGAGAAAAATAGTAAGTCAGATGTTAAACTCATGTAGAAAGAAGGGGTATGACTTGGAAGTCTATAGAAAAACTTCTAGCAGGAATTTGATTGAGTAGTAAATATTAATAGTATGAAACTCAAAAGTAGAGAATTTACTGAGAGATGGAAGAAGGGGAGAAAAATTGGAAATGGCAATGTAGAACAAGGAGAAATCCAATTCCCCCACTTCAACCAGTGAGTCATGGCTAGTGAGTAAAGGTGGAGCCAGTACTGGAAAAAGGTAGCCAGGGAAACTATGTAATCCAGGGGCAGCCAAGTTTCAATAACTTCTAGTAGACAAAATGAGTGGTAGAGGAAAGGATTTAGGATGAAGAGAAGTTTGTTTCCTATGACATTTCAGGAAGCACAGTAGAAGGGCTGCGTAGTAGTTTTGAAAGTTTTAGATGGGAGAGTTGGAAAGGGATAGTAATAAGGACTTGGGTGATGGGGATGGAGTGAAGTTCAGGAGATGACCTATAGAAGTTCAGAATCATTAGAATATGACAGGCATGACCAGTTGTGAGAATATTCATCATTGGGTGGAGGGTACCATTTCTCCCAAAAAAGTTGGATATTGAGGCTATAGGCAAGAACCACCTAATATAGTAGGGACATGGTTAAATGATCAGATGGTTGATCCTACTTCATTACTCCACTTTCCTGGAAATTGGAAGCAAGAAAAGAGTATAGGAGATAGAGAGGAAATATAGGTTCCTTCTTCATTCTCAGAGAACATCAGGGAGGTGATACCTTGATATGCAAGTGAATTGGATTTAAGTGATGGAGGTCTGTGCAAGGTCACTTGCCTCACCTTTCTCTCCATAGTCATCTTCCCTATGGCAGTTATAAATCAAGATGAGTTGAATTGTTTCTAGATGCAATGGGAGACCTTAGTCTTTTTAAGCCAAGGTCTTCAACAGATCTGTTTGATTGAGTCCACACCCATTCAGTGGTTTGGTCTAGGTAGCAACTGAGGCAAAGAATCTCCTCTTTCACCTAATCCAAAAAAATCTCAATAAATAAATAAAATGAATGAATGAATCTGGGAGGGAAAAACCCGCAGAATTTCTGGCTGTAGCAGAAATGACAGCTACTTATATTTAATCTGAGTGAATCAGAACCCAAAAAGTGACCAAATGGAGGTTGGCCCAGGACCTATTGGTGGCCAATTAGGATCAGATTAGTTTTGGTTTAAGGCCTGGTCCTTAAGAAAGAAATCTAGATAGTAAACACCAAGATAGAGAGCAAACATGCACATCAGGAAAAGAAATCCCATTTTTCCCATTCCTCTTCCCTTAGAGGACAGATGCTGTGGACCTGAAATCAAAGAGCAGGTTGTTCCTCGTATCCATACACTAGTGGGGAGAATAGACTGGCAGCAGGAAATGGAGTTATTTTGTGCTGGCATGGATGGAAGTCTTTTCTTTGGAACAGGGGAATGTAATTTGGGGAAGATGAATGATGGCAGGCTTCTTGCCTTCATTTTCCTCAGGAGATACACTGTACCCAGTAGGAGATGGAAGGCACAAGGCTCATGATCACAGGAACTCTTGGTCCCTCCTACCACCTGAGAAAATGGGGTAAGAGATGGTAGCAGGAGGAGATAAATTCCCTGTAAAGGATGGAGTCTGTCTAAACCCTCATCATGTTACTTTTTCCCTTTGCATTTATCTCCAATTTATTGGTCATGCATAATGTCTGGGCTTAGATATTGACATGTCTCCCCCAATTAATCTGTGTGCTTCTTGAAAATAAAGACAGCTTTGGTGGGTTTGTTTGATTGTTTTGCTCTTGTGGGGATTTTTTTTTGCCTTTCTTTATATTTCCTTAAAGCTTAGCAGAGTGTCTGAAACCTGGGAGGAATTTAACAAATGTTTATAGACTAATACAGTAACTTGATTACCCTTCCTCTCCATCCCCTTATATGTAAAATGAGGGGGTAAGATTGAATGATTTCTAAAATTCCTTCTATATCTAAAATCCTCTTATCCTTAAAGGTAGAATTTTGGATAATATAATGCATAAATGGGAGAGATATTTGGAAATGCTCGATTTTTTACCTGTCTTTTATATCAAAAATTCCTCCTCTGCCCTTAGTGCTCAGGAAGGGAACTCAGAGAAACACGTTTCCAACTTTTGGTTAGGAAGACAGTTCCAAATGAAACAAGAAACATTCACTTTGGAATCAATGAACGCTGTGATTGATGTTTCAATGGAAAAGAGGCCATTCTCTTCCTTTGTGATCTTGGTGTCTTTTGACAATAACATTTCCTGGTTTTTCTTCTACTGCACTTCAGGCTCTGGGTACCACCCTGTAGATGTGCATATCAGACAAAGCTTTTTATTTCCATCACTCCCGATTTTTATATGAGGAACAGAGCCTTTGTCTGGGAAATGGCAATAACACAAAAGAAAGATTATTTCCTAGAAACCAAGAGGAATTTTATTTTATTTCTCCTTATAACATCTATCAAATTTTATTATTGGGAAACCATTAAATGAGAAAAACATACAACATGCCTCTATGCCTAGGATGACAATAGGTATATTTCCAATTTTGTGTTAGAAAGGCAAAGATGAAAACAAAATATTTCTTGACTTCAAGGAGTTTATATTCTATTAGGGACTGTGGAGAAGAGTTAGAATTCCATGTACATATAGCCAAGATAGGAATATAAGAAGTTCTTGGCAACCTAAAACAGTATCACAATTCTAAAATAAAATAATATAGTAACAAATATAAAGACCTGTACTAAAGGTTAATTTTTTTAAAAAATTCACCTGTATTGGTACATGAAAAAGGAGATACAAATTGACAGGCTATTTGAAGAGATATTAGTAGAGTTACATGAATTGATCAGTAAGCACAAAATACTGATGCCCTATTAAGTGGCACAATGCACAGAGTGCAATGCCTGGAATCATCAGGACTCATCTTCCTGAATTCAAATCTGGTCAAAGACACAAACTAGCTTTTTGACCATTATGTGTAAAATGAGCCAGAGAAGAAAAGGGCAAAGAACTCCAGTATCTTTGCCAGAACAATTCCCAATGGAATCCTCAAGACTTGGACATAACTGAAATAACTACAGAACCACAATAGAACAAATGCTGCTATTGACTCCTGGTCAGACCTTATTTTTGGTTCAGGTATGTCACTTTTTAAATATATATTTTAAAACTCATTTTTTTATCTTGATTTCCAAATTCTTTCCTTCCCTCTAGCTGTTCCTCCACCCAGTAAGACAGCAAGCATTATGATGTACATTATACATACAAAGTCAAAACATTTCCATATTAATACATTGTGCTATCTCTTCTGTTTATATAAATTCATTTCATTCACATTTGTAGTCATGATTACTGTTTGATTCCCTCTATCCTATTTTCTTCTGTTTATCCATTCTTTTTTTCTTTTTGTCATTTTTTCTCAAATGTCTGTTTAGTCTCTGACCATTTTATTTATCATTATGCCCTCCCTCTTATCACGTCCTCCATTCTGTTATCCAATTCCTCTCCGGTTTTCCTGTTGAATAAGATGAATTTGTGTACACATAATCTTCCATCTTTGAACCAATGCAGAGGAGAGTCAGAGTTAAGCATTACCTACTTCTCCCACCTATTCATTTCCTGCTCCACTGTAAAAAAAAAAAAAAAAAAAAAAAAAAAAAAAAAAACCTTTTTCTCTTTGCATGAGACAGTTTTCCCCATCCTTTGTTCCTTTCTCCCTTCTCCCAATACATCCCTCTTTCTTAGCCTTGCCTTTTTTTTCCCGAGGCAATTGTGGTTAAGTGACTTGCCCAGGGTCACACAGCTAGGAAGTGTTGAGATTTGATCCTCCTGATTTCAGGGCTGGTTCTCTATAGCCTTGCCTTTTTTATATCATCGCAATATATATATATAATGTTACCATTTTGGAATATAAATAGCTTAACCAATGAATCCCTTATTATTTCATTTTTCTTATTAACTTTTTTATGCTTCTCTTAAGTCTTGTATTTGAATACCAAGTTTCTTTCCACCTCTGTTTTTTTAATCAACAACTCTGTAAAGTCTTTTATTCCATTAAGAATCCATTCTTCCCCTGAAGGATTACATTCTGTTTTGCTGGGTAGGGTATCTTGATTGTAATCCTAAATCATTCTTGATTGGAAGCCTAGCTCTTTTGCCTTTTGGAATATCCTTGTCTCAGCCATCTACTCCTTTAATGTGGAAGTCATTAAATTTTGTGTGTCCTTGACTGTGATTCTACTGTATTTGAATTATTTATTTCTGGTTGCTTGAAATATTTTCTCCTTAACCCAACAGCTCTGGACTTTTGCTATAATATTTAAAGGAATTTTTATTTGGGGATTTCTTTCAGGAAGTGATTGTCAGATTATTTCCATTTCTATTTTTTTCTTATTTTAAGATATGTGAGCAAGTATCCTTGATAATTTATTGAAATATGATATCTAGAATTTTTAATGTGAATTTCATGTAATTCAGTAACTATCTTCTATTTATTTTCCAGGTCACTTGTTTTTCCCATTAGTATTTCAGATTTTCCATCTATTTTTTCATTCTTTTGTTTTATTGTATCTCCAGGTCTCATGAAATAATTTAAACAATTCTGCTTTTTGAGGGATTATTTTCTTCAGTGAGCTTTTACATCTCTTTTTCTACTGGACCTATTCTGTTATTTAAAGAATGCTTTTTTCAGTATTTTTTTTTGCTCTTTTACCAAATTCTTAGTTCTTTTTTTAATAATTTTCTTCCATTGCTCTTATTTTTCACCAGCTCTACCCCTGCTTCTCTTATTTGATATTAAAAATAAATTTAATCCTTTTTAATCCTTATCTTTTTCTAGGAATTATTGGGTTTATTCCAATCTGTTTTCCTTTGAGGCCTTTCTTGTACATATTTTTATGTCATTTTACTTCTTGTCTTTCTCTTTCCTGTCACTAGAGTAACTTTTTGTGATCAGGTTACTTTGTGGTTGTTTTCTTATTTTTACAGCCTATTCCTGACTTTGAACTTCATATGAGAGTTAGACTTTGCTCATCTACCCTTGGGGATTGAATGATTGAGTCAGCAGTCACTTTTTTCAAACTTCAGAGTTTTTCTCCTTGTGATTCAATAGTAGTTCTATGTGATTATCAATGTTGGATGCCTCCAAGGTAGTATTATACAGGGAAAAGTGTGGTCTCAGCTCTCCTGGCCTGCACTCTGGTCATTACATAAAGGATCCCTACTATCTAGTGACCATGACTTCTTTATATATGATTGAGAACTGTCTCCTGCTCCCTTGGGATTACTAGCTTTCTTTCTACCCTAGAACTAGGATCCCTGGTCCCTTGTGACTGCAAGCTCTCTCTGTTCCATGCTGGAACGATAGCTCAGAACTGGTAAATAAGCTGCTAACTGGTGCCTGGACCTATGCCAAATGCTGTTACAGTGGTCCCCTGGAATCTCTTTCTGAGCAAGTGTCCAGTCCCCTTTCCATCTCTCAGTGGTGAGAGCTCTTATTACTACTGTTGCTGCTACTACTTCCTGCCTTGGTATTACTGCCATGCTCCAAATAAGTCCCCAACCAAGGGCCACCGATCTCTGCTTCTGATCTGCTAAGTTGTCCTGAAAGCAATAATGTCTCACTCCAAATTTGTGTTGATTGTGACACTTTAGAATTTGATTTAACACATTATTTAAGAGTCATTTGGAGAGACATGCTGGGAACATTAAGTTAGACAACGCTCTCATCCCTCTGCTTTCTTGGCTCTGTCTTCTCAAACACATTTTAAAACATTAACAAATGAGAATATGCTCAAAGAAGAATGACTAAAATGGGAGAATAGACTGGGGCATCATGGATTGAAACAGGAGAAAAATAGCAGAAGAAAAGAGAGGCCCTGGTAAGATAAGTTTGCTGTTTCAAGTATTTGAAGAGTTATCATGAAGAAGAAGAATTAGTTTTATTCTGATTGATCCCAAAGAGAAATGGAAGTAATGGATAGAAGGTTCAGGAGAGAAATTGCAGATGTTCGCTCTCATAATAAGAGCTGTCTAAATATGGGATAGACTGTTTCAAGAAACAATGTGTTTAATTTCAGTGGAAAGTTTCCCCCAAAGAGGCTAAATGACTCTTTGTTAAGAGATATTATAGAGAAGATTCCTGTTCAGGTTAGGGTTATACTAGATGGTGTTCGAGTTCTGTTCTAGTTCTGAGTTTTTCATCACACACACACACACACACACACACACACACACACACACACACCAGCAAATATATATGGAGGCCTGCATAACTTCATCCAAGTCATTCAATTTTGTCTTCATGAGTGTTTAAAAATGCTTCTCTCAATGTAAATTGGATTTAATTGGTCAACAAATACTACTATGAGAAAAATTATTACAAAAAGCCCCCACATTTGCCTAAGTGTCATTGCTCTGACTGCTAGATCTCACAATTTCCCTGTGATCTCCCTCTGCTTGCTTCCCCAAAAAATGGTCTTTGCTTGTACTTATGTGCCAGGTTTTAATTGCTCCAATTACCATACCTGATCTACTTCTGTCTGCTCTAAACTGCTCTTCACTCTTGTAACTGTTGATCTTCACATTGGTCCTTCAGACACTCTAGTTCAATCAGCTGCCTCTGACCAAGATAACTTTAGATCCCATCTGTCCTGCCTAGTTTTGTTCCTCTTGCATGATGTTTAGGACTCTGTGTGTTCTCCTCAGACAAACACAATTGCTCCTCTACCCAGACATCCCTCTCACAGGGCCAGAACAACTGGCACACACTCACCTGCCACATATACTTGGAACTCTGCTTCCTCGTAAGCTTGAGGACTTTCAAAAAAACATTGGTACTTCCCTTCATCAGAGAGACGAATGTGATGAAGCTTCAAGGCCACAATCCCTCTGGAAATGTCATATCAAAGAAATTCGGTCCTCCTTATATATTCTTGGGACTGATATTTCAGATTGTCCTTTCTATTTTTGTAGTGATGTACAATATTTGTGGTCTGACCATAAAACCACATCACATTCATATCCTGGGCATCAATCTGGGGAGAAAGGGCATGGGAATATGGCCTCTCCATCCAGCAGGGCAATGATTGGTTTTTGTGGTCCTATCACAATGAAATTCCTGGAAAATACAGACATCCAGAAATTTCTTTCCAGTCCTCATTGCAAAATATCATTGGCTTGACCATAATTCTACCAGAGTAAACAATAAGTGAATTCATACAGTTGTTTTATCAACATAATGTCAAATTACAAATTTGACAATTTCACAATAATTTTGCTATTGTGTTTTATTTCACCTGGTAATTTCATCTCTCAAAAAACTCCACATCAAAACACCACCAACAACAACAACCAAACCTTAAAACTGGAACTGAAAATTATTGTGCTTGCCTACAAGGAGAAATCAGACTGATTTCTGGATGATAAATCTAACAGTGTTCACAGATATAATCCTTTGCTGTGGTTGTGGGTGTAGCAGTGAGAACATGCTCTCACAGTGAGTCAGAGAGAGCAAGAACATGTTCAAGACAGCAGGGGAAAAGGAGTGCAATTGGAGTCCCTAAGTGTGGTTTAAGAAAGGAGAGGAAGGCCTGAGGTTGAGTGCCAAAACTTTTAGAAAATAAAAGTGAGAAAGACTCAAGACCTGGGGCAACACTACTCACAATTCAGGGTTAAAACTTAATTACAATAATAAGCAATTAAAATAAAACAAAATAAAATAAAAATGAATATGCAAAGGAAAAAAGTGACCATATATAGTTACTATAGTGTAAAAGAAGATCTGAGTTCATATTCAGAAGAAAAGGTAAAAAAAAATCCACTCCTAACCCAAAAAGTAATGTCAACTGTTCACAAGGCCAAATAAAATACTTGAAAGGATTTTAAAAGAATCCAAATAATGGAAATCAAGAAAAAATTAGGAAAAAAGACAATCCAAGAAAATTATGAAAAGAAAGTTAACCAATAAGAAAAAGGAAGTTCAAAGTCTTAAGAAAGAATGTAACTCATTGAAAACTAGAATTGAACAAGAAAAATTGAATAGCATTATAAGACATCAGTAAGGAAAAAAAAATAGAAGGGAATCTGAAAAACACCTTTAGAAAAATAACTGATCTTGAAAACAGTTTAGAGAGAGGCAATATAAGAACTGTCAGATTATCTGAAAGTTATGATTTTAAAAATTATTACAAAAAAATATTGAAGAAAATTGCCCTGAAGTTCTAAAAGAAAAGGGCAAGGGGGGCGGAACCAAGATGGTGGAGTGCAGACACGACTCTCTGTGACCTCCTCTGATCTTCTCTCAAACCAACAGCAGATTAAGCCTCTGAACTGGTTCTGGAGTGAAGGCTCCCCCAAATATTTGGAGTACAACACATTTCCAACAAAAGTTACTTTGGAAAAACTTTGGAGCAGGTCTGTTTCAAACGGGCAGGGGATTGAGCGATTTGCGGAGCTCAGGTGGCAGCTCACAGCCAGGGCAGGAGATTGGGGCTGGGAAGGAGTGTGGCAGATTCTAAGCATCTGGGAAGTCCCTGGGAGATGCTTGGGCCACTTTGCTCTGGTTGTGGGGAGGTGCTTTGGCAGATCTGCGTTTAGTAGAAGGCAGATTGTAACCCACTGCAGGTGCCGGTCCTAGCCCGGAAATCTCAACATGGTAAGTCAATCAGCAGAACTGCCCAGGCCAAATTGAAGCAGCTGCCGGTCCTCTGCTTTAAACAGAACCCAAGCTCTAAAAAATGAGTAAGAAACAGAAAAGAATTCTCACCATAGACAGCTTTTATGGAGAGAAAGAAAAGCAGACCTCAGATCCTGAGATTCCTAAAGGGAAAGCAACTCCAGAGGAAGCCACAAAGGAAGATATGAGCTGGTCCCCATTTCTACAAGCCTTTCCTGGAAGATTGCATAAAGAATCTCAAAAGAGAGAAGAAAAATGGGGAAATGAATGAGATCATTGCAAAAAGGATATAATGCCTTACAAAAAAAAGACATGAAAAAGACACCAACTCACTGAAAAACAAAATTGGTAAAATGGAAAAAGACAACAACACACTGAAAAACAAATTTGGCAGAATGGAAAAAGACAACAATTCACTGAAAAACAAAACTGGTAAAATGGAAAAAGACTGCAATGAACAAAAGAATTCAACTGGCCAGTTACAAAAGGAGCTAAAAAAGGTAACTGAAGAAAATAATATTTTAAAAATTAGAATTGAACAAATGGAAGTGAATAACTCAGTAAGACTTCAAGAATGAGTCAAACAAAAACAAAAAAAATGAAAAAATAGAAGAAAACATGAAATATCTCCTAGGAAAAACAAGTGACTTGGAAAACAGATCTATGAGAGACAATCTAAGGATTATTGGACTTCCTGAAAGCTATGATGAAAAAATGAACCTAGATGCTATCTTCCAGGAAATACTGAAAGAAAACTGCCCTGAGGTTGTAGAATCAGAAGGCAAAATCACCATTGAAAGAATTCACTCATCACCTCCTGAAAGAGACCCCAAAATTAAAACCCCAAGGAATATCGTGGCTAAATTTCAGGGCTATTGCACCAAGGAAAAGATATTGCAAGAAGCTAGAAAGAAACAACTGAGGAACTGTAATTAGAATCACACAAGATCTGTCAGCTTCCACATTAAAGGATCAAAGGTCCTGGAATCAGATATTCTGAAAGGCAAAGGAACTTGGATTGCAGCCAAGAATAAGTTATCCAGATAGAATGAACATTAACTTCCAGGGAAGAAGATGGTCATTCAGTGATATAGGAGAATTTCACTTATTTCTAATGAAAAGACCAGATTGGAACAAAAAAATTGACCTTCAAACACAGAACTCAAGAGAAGCATAAAAAGGTAAAAAAGAAAGAACTCTTGAGAACTATATTTCTACTATGGGCATACTTAAAGAATGGGGGTATAATTCAATTTTACTTTGATAAAATGAAAAAGAAACTAGAGGTGGAAGGGCTATCATACTGGAAAAAGAGGGAAAAGGAGGGGAAAAGTTATACAAAGGAGATAAAAATAAGGTAAAATCTCATGAAGAGGCAAAGAAAATCTAATATATTTGAGGGAAAGAAGGGAGGGTGATGAGTATTGTGTGAATCTTATTCTCATCAAATTGGGCTCTAAAAGAGTATATCAGACACATTTGGTTTCACAGAAAAACTTGTCCCTCATTTAGGGAAGTAGAAAGGAAAGGAGGAAAAGAAAGGGGTACACTATTAGAAGGAAAAATAGAAGCATTAGGGGAAAGGTGAAAAAAGAAAGAGGGGCTCTAAAGGGGGGAAGACTGTTAGAGGGAGGAGGTCATGAAAAACAAAATACTGAGGAGGGAGGAAGGGAGAAGGGGGAAAGGAAATAAAAAATATAACTTTAGGTAAATAAGATGGCAGAAAATACAGATTTAGTTATTTTAACTGTGAATGTGAATGGGATGACTCTCCCATAAAATGGAAGTGGATAGCAGTCTGGATTAAAAGCCAGAATCCTACAATATGTTGTTTACAAGAAACACGTCTAAAACATAGAAATACATACAGAGTGAATGCAAAGGGCTGGAGCAGAATCTATTATGCTTCAGGTGAACAAAAAGAAGCAAGGGTAACAATCCTTATCTCAGATCAAGTAAAAGCAAAGATAGATCTAATTAAAAGAGGTAAACAAGGAGACTGCATTTTACTAAAGGTACCATAGATAATGAAGCAATATCAATACTAAACTTATATGCACCAAGTGGTATAGCATGCAAATTCCTAGAGGAGAAATTAAGAGAGATGAAAAAAGAAATAGACACCAAAACTATACCAGTGAGGGATCTCAACCTTGCTCACTCAGAATTAGGTAAATCAAACCACAAAATAAATAAGAAAGAAGTTAGGGAGGTAAACAAAATGTTAGAAAAATTAAGTATGATAGATCTTTGAAGAAAATTGAATGGAGACAGAAGGGAGTTTACTTTCTGCTCTACGGTTAATGGAACTTATACAAAAATTGGCCATGTGTAGAGCATAAAAACTTCCAAATCAAATGTAGAAAGGCAGAAATAGTAAATGCATCTTTTTCAGATCATGATGCAATAAAAATCACGTGTAATATAAGGCCGGAGAAAATAGACCAAAAGTTAATTGGAAATTAAATAATCTAATTTTAAAGAATGAATGGGTGAAAGAGCAAATCATAGACACAATCAATAATTTTATCCAGGAGAATGACAATAATGAGACAACATACCAAAATTTGTGGGATACGGCCAAAGCAGTTATAAAGGGTAATTTTGTATCTCTAGATGCTTAATTGCATAAAATACAGAAAGAGAAAATCAATGACTTGGGCTGACAATTAAAAAAAAACTAGAAAAATAGTAAATTAAAAACCTTCAATTAAATACCAAATTGGAAATTCTGAAAATAAAAGGGGAGATTAATAAAATTGAAAATAAGAAAGCTATTGAATTTATAAATAAAACTGAGAGTTGCTTTTATGAAAAAACCAACAAAATAGATAAGGTTTTAGTTAACTTGATTAGAAAAAGGAAAGAGGAAAATCAAAGTGTTAGTCTCAAAAATGATAAGGGAGAACTTTCCTCCAATGAAGAGGAAATTAGAGCAATAATTAGGAATTACTTTGCCCAATTTTATGCCAAGAATTCGAATAACCTAAATGAAATGGAAGAATAGCTACAAAAATATAGATTATCCAGGTGAACAGAGGAGGAAATAAATTATTTAAATAGCCCCATTTTAGAAAAAGAAATAGAACAAGCTATTAATCAGCTCCCTAAGAAAAAATCTCCAGGGCCAGATGGATTTACATGTGAATTCTACCAAACATTCAAAGAACAATTAAATCCAATACTATATAAACTATTTGAAAAAATAGGGAAAGAAGGTATACTACCAAACTCCTTCTATGATACAGATATGGTGCTGATAGCTAAACCAGGTAGGGTGAAAACAGAGAAATAAAACTATAGACCAATTTCCCTAATGAATATTGATGCAAAAATTTTAAATAAGATCTTAGGAATGAGATTACAGAAATGCAGGGCTGGTTCAATATTAGGAAAACTATCAGCATAATCAATTTTATTAATAACTAAGCTAACAAAAATCATATGATTATCTCAATAGATGCAGAAAAAGCATTTGATAAAATCCAATACCAATTCCTATTAAAAACACTAGAGAGTATAGGAATAAATGGGCTTTTCCTTAAAATGATTAGTAGCATCTACTTAAAACCATCAGCAAGCATCGTATGTAATGGAGACAAACTAGAACCATTCCCAATAAGATCAGGAGTGAAACAAGGCTGCCCACTGTCACCATTACTATTTAATATTGTATTTGAAATGTTAGCTTTGGCAGGAAGAGAAGAAAAAGAGATTAAAGGAATTAGAGTAGGTAATGAGGAAACCAAATTATCACTCTTTGCAGATGATATGATGGTATAATTAGAAAACCCCAGAGATTCAACTAAAAAACTTCTAGAAACAATTCACAACTTTAGCAAAGTTGCAGGATTCAAAATAAATCACATAGATCAGCAGTATTTTTATATATTACCAACAAAGTTCAGCAGCAAGAGATACAAAAAGAAATTCTATTCAAAATACCTGTTGATAGTATAAAATATTTGGGAATCTATCTGCCAAGGAAAAGTCAGGAACTATACGGACTAAACTACAAAATACTTTCCACACAAATAAAGTCAGACCTAGTCAATTGGAAAAACATCAAGTGCTCATGAGTAAGCCAAGCAAATATGATAAAAATGACAATACTACCCAAACTAATTTACTTATTTAGTGCCATACCAATCAAACTCCCAAGAAATTATTTTACAGATCTAGGAAAAATAGTAGCAAAGTTCATTTGGAGGAACAAAAGGTCAAGAATTTCAAGGGAATTAATGGAAAAAAAAAAGGCAGATGAAGGTGGCCTTGCTGTACCAGATCTAAAATTATATTATAAAGCAGCGGTCATCAAAACCATTTGGTACTGGCTGAGAAATAGAGCAGTTGATCAGTGGCAAAAGATAGGATATCAGGACAATCTAGGTAATAACTTTAGCAATTTAGTGTTTGATATGCATATGTTTTGAAAATAAAAAAAACTTTAACAAAAAAAAGATTTTGGAAAAAAAAGATAAACGATATCATAGACAATGAAGCAATTAAGAATGGAAGGAAGGGAGGGAGGGAGGGGAGGGGGAAAAGGAAGGAAAGAAGGAAGGAAGGAAAGAAG
>JAJPUD010003973.1:74793-88237 GCA_023553655.1 Myrmecobius fasciatus
AAGGAAGGAAGGAAGGAAGGAAGGAAGGAAGGAAGGAAGGAAGGAAGGAAGGAAGGAAGGAAACACCAAGACCAGATAAATATGCAAGTGAATTGGATCAAACATTTAAATATAACTAATTTCAATACTAAACAAATTGTTGGAAATAATATATGTTTAAAAGGAATAAAAAGTTGTAAAAAAATTAAGAGTTGTAGCTTCCTGCACAACCATCTTTTTAATTATTCTGTTATGGCAATGATTGTTTTATTCCATAAATTAAAATAAAATAAAATAAGTATATTTATTTTAAAAAGAAATGGTCTTTTAGAAATTGAGCCCCAAAAGATTTAGATAAAATGACCTAAGATCAATCAATAAATCCAATAACTAATGCTTATTAAAAGCCTTTTTGTAGCAAAGCAAAATATTATTACCTCTCCAAAATGATGTCAGTTTTACAAGACCAGTGTTGGAGAAGTTGTGAAAAAATTGGGACTCTAATGCATTGTTAGTGGAATTGTGAAGTGATTTAACCAAATTGGGAAAACAATCTTCAATTATACACAAAAAGTTATTAAACAGTCTATATCATTTGAATCAGTGAGACCATTACTAGATCTATTTCCAAAGATGATTATGGAAAATTAAAAAGAACTATCTGTTCTAAAATATTTGTAGCAACTCTTTTTGTGGTGGCAAAACCCAGAAATTACAGAGGATACCCATTAATTGGTGAATGCCGGAACAAACTGTTATATATGACTTTGATGGAACACTACTGTACTACAAGAAATGAAGAGCTCAGTGGTTTTAGAGGATCATGGACTGATTTGCATGAAATAATGAAGATCAAAATAAGCGATATTTTTAAGAACAAAATATATACGCAAATTGCCTAGATTAGCAGAAGAGGAAATCGGATATCTGAATAAATTTTTTCAAGATCAGATGGATGTACAAGTGAATTCTATTATTAAACATTCATCTTGTATAGTATTGGAATTAGTTATATTTAAATACTTGATAGAATTCATTTGTACATCCATCCAGTCTTGAATAATATATATAAATTTATGTCAAATAATAGCCTTCTCTGAAGTGGGGAAGAGAGGTGGGAAAAGGAGAAAAAAAATTAACATGATAACTTCATTAAATATTTAAAAGTTGCACAAAATAGAGTTGCATTTTCATTTATATTCATCTCATTATACTGTTATAGAAATGTTTATTTTAGTTCATAAGCTAAAAATAAAATCCAGTTTTTAAAGAAATGGTCTTTTAGAAATTGAAACTCACAAGATTCAGATAAAATGACCAAAGATCAGTCAATAAATCCAACAACAAATACTTGTTAAAAGGCCTCTTATGACAACACAAGATGCTGTTACTTCTATGTAAATGATCTCACTGTTTAGGTGACAGATTTTTGTTGACTCCAAAGATGTTACATTCTTGCTGAGAAAAAAGAAAGAAATACGGGAGGAAAATGCATTAAATGTCACATGATAAATACATATTAAGGAATTATAAACCAGGGTTCTAGGAAAAATCATTCTTAAGAGAAGGAGCATTAGAGAAGTATTCTTGGAGGATGAGGGAGCATTAAAGTTGAGTTTTGTGAGATAGGTAGGCATTCACTAAGTTAACTTGAAAAGAATATATTCTAGGAAAAGTATTTGTGCAAAGTCTCAGTAAGGGGGAAAAGGTGAAAAGAATTCAGGATGAAAAGTCAATGATAGCAAAGTACAAAGTAACATTATTGCATATTCTGGAATGATAGGGGAATAGTCCAAAGGGAAAACAGAGATGAGATTAAAGCCAGAAGTGTTACTCCTAAAATCTGCCCTGTGCTGAAGGTATTGTATTGTCCCTGAATGGCAGAGATTTCAGGTATAAGAGCCTATGGAAAAGTCTACCGAATTTTGACCATCAGGGAAGTGGGAACACTGACTTTGGAAGGAAGTCTAAAGGCTACAACAGTACCAAGAGTTTTTCTAATTAGGGCTCTGCAAGCAAAGTTAGCCTATTGATTTCTGGAGCTGAGGGTGGGGCATGTCTACAATGGAACTGTATGGGGTATTGCAGGATAAGAAAAAGAAAGGAGGTAAATGGTAATGTCCGTTTTCTGGCTCACCTTAGGGAAATTTTTATGACCAGTGGGTCATTCAGCAAATACTTGCTAAGAACTTACTATGTGCCAGACATCGTGCTAAAACCATGGATAATAAAAAGCAAAAACATGATCTCTGCCCTCAAGAACTTGTATTCTAAAGGAAGAACTCCCATCTCTTTGTAATAAATATCACAAGATAAATGACTATGGTAATCTTGGAGACCTTCTAGATGGCAAGAATAAAGGCTTTATAGAATCATTTTTCTGGTAAGATTATTCAGCCTGATTGCAGTCACTGAGGATGTAGCAACAATCTTCACAACTAAAATAATCCAGCAAAGAGAGAAGGAGCACCTTCCCCCAGCAGCTCCCGGGACACCTATTTATGATTTTGCTGCCCCTTTCTATGACCTCAATACTCATTTTAAGGTAATTAAAGAGGCTGGAAGGTGAAAAGAGGCAGAGGGCTTGATTGACTCAATATCCTTCAAGGTAACCCTGAAAAAAATGCATGGGATTGACCAATAGGATTATTAATCAAAATAGATCAAAATCATGGGTAAGTCTCACATTCAAGGGTAGTTGTATACAAGACAGGATCTGGTGATGATATGAAGACATTGATTTAATTAGAATCTGAAATAGAAATGTGAATAAACACAATTATTCTTCTTTAATCACCCACATTCACTTTCTCTTAGAAAACATCCAATATCAAGGAAAAGTAGAGTAAGAGATTTAGAAGAGAAAAAGCTATAGAGAGGCCCAGAGACATAGGAAATCTCTGGATTTCCTGGAGGGAGGGACCAGCAAGGTGGCTATGAATTCAGCAATATCTCCCACTTACATGAGACTGGCCAGGAAAGCAGGACCAAGAGGAGAAAAGATAAAAACAGAAGAAAGGCATCTCATCTCAATATGGTCCCATCAGAGTCACTGTAACTGTGACTATGGGCAAGTCATTTAATTTCTGACTTAGTTTTTTCATCTGAATGAAAAGTGAAATGGATTCAATAAGCTCTGAGGTTCTGTCAATCCCAGCTTGAAGTTGGGGGTTCTATTAGTCTTCACTAGAAAAGAATCCTTCTCTTCAGAGACCTGGCTCCCTTGCTGAGACCACCAAACTGCCCAGGCTCTCCTGATGTTTGGTCTCTGCCAAGCTCCACTGTAAAATGAAAGCAGAAAACTTGTGTACTATGTAACTTGGGACTTTTGTCTCTTACCCACAGAATCATTCTACTTCGTGTAAATATTCAGTCTTTTCTCAATAGAAAATCCATGCTGTGTTTTTCCCTCCTTAGCCAATTTTAGGGATCAATTGATATACTTTTAGAGGTGCCCTTCAACCTTCAGCTATAAAATATTTGCCTGATGTCAATAAATCACTTTGTACACTTGAGAGCTCTGTAGAAAAAATAGATTATTGATGTACTTAATTGGAGGGGTAGCTCTGTTCCTGAGCTGGACTTTGCCACTATATCTCAACTGCCATCTCACTCTGGAAGAGATTACAGCACCTGGATACATCTCTCTGCTACAACAGACCCTTTTCTCACAAGTAAAACAGGATAAAGTGACTTCCTCAAGATCACATGGCTAGTAAGTATATGAGGGCTACTGCAAACATGTCTCCCTTTAGGGGCACACCCTAAATGATGAGGTCACAGAGGTGCTCTGGCTGACTGGTTTGGAAAGGCCATCATTGTATCTTCCAAAAGAGCCACTTTGATGACTTGGAAATGTGTTTCCTCAAACTCTTATCTGACTTGTTGGAAAAGGAAAGTAAAACAGTTCAACTATAACCCTTACATGACAATTGAGCCTCTCTTGACAGAGTACTCATAATTGCACTAAAAGACTGCTTTAAGTAAAAGTTAGGTGGTATAGTGGATAGACTACTGGGTCCAGAGTCAAGAAGATCTGACTTCTTGACTCAGTTGTGTGACCCTGGGCAGGTACTTATTCCATTTGCCTCAGTTTTCTCAAATGTAAAATGAGGATAATAATAACACCTACCTCCTGGGGTTGTTCTGAGAATCAAATGAAATATTTATAAATGAATGACATTTATGAATGAAGTAATATTTATAAAGTTCCTATAGTAGATACTTAATAATATTTGTTCTCATTCCTTCCCCACTATGAAATTCTCTTTTGTCAGGAGAAAAGCCATGCTGGGTATTCTCTCCTTAGCCAATTTCAAATATTATGGATTTTCAAAATTTGTAAAGCACAGGTCAAACCACATCAGCATCCTGCTCCAACTTTCAGTGGATCTCTATTAACTCTAGGGTGAGATGTAAACTCCTCATTCTGACATCTAAAAGACTTAACATTGATTGTTATCTTAAATATAATTTTCCTCTGTACATATAAACATGCATTTGTATATATATGTATATATAATATATATTACATACATATATACATATGTGTATATATGTGTGTAAATCTGTCTATTCGCCTATACACATATATGTCTATATAAATTTAGACATGGGTATTTGTGTATATGTATGAATACATATAGATAAATATGTTTTCATTCTATGTGTACATCATATGTATTTTGTGTGTTTGAACTGTGTACACATGATGTATATGTGTGTATATATATTAAGATATACATTTTATATAAAGTGATAGAGATATATGTATATATGTAACATTTTTCATTTGACCTGAAATTTCATTTGTATGAGGAACTACAGGGTTCTGAGGGAGAAATGTGTTATACTCACCAGGAGAAATGCATTATTTAATGGAAATTAGAAATAATATACAAGTAATCTACCACCCAATAGTGTCACAGTGACCCTCTGGCCCAAATTCTCCCCACTGGGGATTAGCAGGAAATGTGTCCAACAAAGAGAGCTTCACACCAACCAAGCTCTGTCCCCTTTGATGCTCCCTCTATTATACTCCATGGTATGTGATAGTAAGACATTTTTTTAAATCTCATAAAAAAATTATTCCCTTAACTAGAGCCTTCTGCTGCCCTTGTTGAGCCTACATAGAGCTTCACTATGTCAATATCTCTGTGATTACATTCTGTATATAAGTAGCTCTTGCTCTTCTGCCAGTTCCATTTCAGGAAAGATTTCAAAAGTGGCACTTCAGCTAGAGCCTGGTTTCTCACCTGACCATCCCACTGATGGGTCTTTCTACAAGAGAGACTCAAAAAACTCTTCTGAGTAGACAGGAATGTTTGAAAATCTACCTTCAGCTAATTTCACAAAGATAGAAAGAGGGTGTCAAGAGAGAGAAGCAGATGAAGAAGGTGAAATAGGCAGGAACAGCTATGAAAAAAGAAATGACCATCACAGGGATGAAGAAGGCAATGGATGCTGCTGATGTTCATCTTCAAATCAGAGTTTCAGACATTCAAAACCAGAGGGTGAAAATAAATCCATGAGTCTAATAGGAACAGACAAAGATTCTCAGCCTGGGAATGTAGATGGGGGGGGTGTTTACAAATATTGTATTTATTTTTTAAAAGCTGGTACAAATTATTTCTTTTTGAAATACATGTCCCAGGGCAAAAAGTACAATAAAGTCGAATTATTGTAGTGGTCTACTATATACATTTCTCCATCAATACCCTTATTAAATGGAAATGGAAAACTGATAACTTCATCAAACTGTACATACCCTTTGACTCAGAAGTGTTTCTATTGGGCTTATATCCCAAAGAGATCTTAAAAGAAGGAAAGGGCCCCACATGTGCAAGAATGTTTGTGGCAGCCCTTTTTGTAGTGGCTAGAAACTGGAAACTGAATGGATGCCCATCAATTGGAGAGTGGCTGAATAAATTATGGTATATGAATGTTATGGAATATTATTGTTCTGTAAGAATCGACCAGCAGGACGATTTCAGAGAGGCCTGGAGAGACTTGCACGAACTGATGCTGAGAGAAATGAGAAGAACCAGGAGATCATTATACACAGCAACAACAATACTATATGATGATCAATTCTGATGGACGTGATTCTCCAACAATGAAATGCTTCAAAGAAGTTCCAGTTGTTCAGTAAAGAAGGCCATATACACCCAGAGAGAGGGACATGAGATACGGACTACAACATATCATTTTAATGTTCTATATTGATGATTGCTTGCATTGGATTTCCTTTATAAGATCTTTTTTGTTCATGTAGATACGATTGTTCTAGCACAGCAAGATAAGTATGGAAACATATATACATATATTCGACTTATCAAATATTTTAATATAATTAACAAGTAGTAGACTTCCTGCCATCTAGGGGAGGGGAGGGAAATGGGGGGGGGAATTTGTAACGGAAACTTTTGTAATGGTCAATGTTGAAGAACTACCTATACATATGTTATGCAAATAAAAAGCTTTAATAAAAAAATAATAATAATAAAGGAAAACTGATAACTTCTCTGAATCCTTCTGCCAAGATGGAAAATGGTTTGTCTCTTCAGTGAAGTATCTCTGGGTGCTATATGTCATGACTGTAACCTGATCTATCATCTCCATTTCCAACATGATAGTCTGGTCCAGCCGTCAGATTAATTAAAAAGTAGCTTCAAATTAAAGAAACATCATCATTACCAGTTCAGTCCCCTAAGATAATTGCATTGCTCACTGAGATTGGTACAAAAGTAAAGCAATGACACAGTAGAGCTTCATGGTCAATGGGACAGGCATCTAGCTCCCTTGTGCAGGCAGATCTTATCCTCTTCAAGCCTGCAATGCACAGTCCTAGTGAATGGGACATGAATGTATACAAACGTATTTCAGAAGAGATGAACAGGAAGGAGGAAGAGGCTACAACTTTATCAAAAGAATTCAGCATGATGAAAACACACGATAGTGTATAAGGAGCATTAAAATTCAAAATAGGAAACTTTGAAAGTAAAACTTCTAGAGTTTCAACTCAATGTCAAATATACATTACAAAATCACTATTGTTTAAAAATAAAAAGGAATAAAGAGAAAAGGGAAAAACCAGATTATGGAAATGGCTGAATGATCCCATCTCTTCCTAATAAATTCCAATTACATCTTCTTCCATGACCAGATGTTCTGGAGCATAATTAGTAGCAATTCTCTGATCTTCAAAGAGAAATCTGAGGGAATTCATTAGAACATGCTTTTTATTTTTAAAAAAAACATAATTTGTATTATTTTATTGTCTTTGATAGCATGATTTTTTTGAGTTTCTTGAGATGTGTTATTTTCACCTTGTAGTGAATTTCATCTCCCAATGACTTCAAGTTTAATAGATTCTCTTTCTGTCTTTTCCCCCAAGTCCTCAGCAGAAGATTTTGCTTCCTTGACATACCTAGTAATCACCACTTCTCCTTGGGAATTTCTGCCCAATATAGGCAAAAAATCATTCTTCTATGCTCCAAAGTTGTCTTTCTTTTCTCCAGAGTATAATACTGCCATGTGAAGTTTCTTAAAAAGGCATATTTTGTACTTTTGGAAGTATTTGTGGGTAGAAGATATGGGTGTGAATGTTAGATGAATTGGAGAGGAAATGGCATCTAGAAGTATAAATATGAAATTGTTGCAAAAGTCAACTTGAGACATGATGATGTCCTGAATAAGAGAGAAGAGGCAATGTTAGTAGAGAGGAGATGGATCCTAGATAACCAACTTTTTTAAAAATTTGCAACTGATAAGTTATAAGGAAGTGGAGGTTGAAGGAGTTAAGATGTGTAAGATTATAAACATGCAACACAAAAAGTCTAATGCCCTCCTCTCTGAAATCTGATTTCTCATCTCTCTTCCCAATTATTCTCTCAAAAGTTAACTTTACATTATGGGCACCTTAAGGACAAAAACGACCTCTTTTCTTTCTCTGGATCCTACCCCTTAACTTAGTGTCTGACACAGTATTTTCACTAGCTGCTCTCCTCTTCATTTCTACTTCTTAACTTCTGACTTCCTTCAGTGGCCAGCTAAAGTGCTACATTGTGCAAGATGTCTTTCTTAGATGTCCTAGATTTTACTACCTTCTCTCTGAGATTAACCCCAATTAATCCTATCTAGATTTTATGTGTGCCTAATTAATTGCATGCTATCTCCCATTAGACTATAAACTCCTTGAGGACAAGGTCTATCTTTCGCTTTTTTCCCCCAATACTTAACACTATCTGGCACATAATTAGTACTTAAGAAATATCTTTTTCCTTCATTCCTTTTTTTCTTTCTTTCCTTTCTTTCATCCTTCCTTCTTACCTTCCAGTTGTAGGCTGCCAAAGCCAAAGACAGTGAGATCGTCAATCATTTCTCTAGTCCTGGAATTGACCCTCTCTCAATAAAGCCTAAGAAGCATCTTTTTCTTCATTAATACAAGGTACTAAGGATTCATTGGGGTTTACAATCCATGATGATCTTTTGTGCTAACTCCCCAGAGATATATTCTGCTCCCCACAAACTCAACATTGATTACCTTGGTATTTCCTGGAAGATTCAGTTACACCTGAAATGAAAGCAAGAAAACAAATTGGGTTACAATTAATTGTGCAGAGTGTCCCCTTACCTCTATAATTGCCCTCCCCCTGCACAACCTCCAAATCTTCTAAGACTTAGAGTTGAAGACCCAGAAAATCGTCAAGGGCAGTATCTTCCATCTTTGACATTGGGAAATATGACCTGTCCAAGGTCACCAAGTCCAAAATGGGCTTTTTTTTTTTTTTTTTGCTTTTTGCTGAGGCAATTGGGGTTAAGTGACTTGTCCGGGGCCACACAGCTAGCGAATGTTAAGTGTCTGAAACCATATTTGAACTCAGGTCCTCCTGACTTCAGGGCTGGTGCTCTATCCACTGCACCACCTAGCTGCCCCACCAAAATTGGCTTTTAAGGGTGTTTTTTTCATCTTTAATTTACAGAAAAATAAGCATTTCTACAATAGAGCAATCTAAAAAAAGATTTAATATGAAACTGCAAATCTTTATGTACAACTTGCTATTCCTTGTAAACATATAACAATGTTATAATGTATATTCCTTTTTTCCCTTTTTTTTCCACCTCCCTCATCCTAGAGATGGCTACCATTAGTTACAAATATGTTTACATGTATGTAGGTATGTACGTAGTACACATATGCATACAAAAAAAGGTGTAAAATCATTCTATACATACTTCCATTAACCAGTTCTTTTTCTTGATTCATATAGCAGCATCTTTCATATGTAATTTGTAGTTGTTTGGGGTATTTGTAATAGTCAAAATAACTTAATCACTCAACGCTGTTCTTAAAACAATATTGCTGATACCGTGTACTGTGTTCTCTTGATTCTGTTCATTTTGCTCTTCATTATTCTGTGTCATTCTATTCACATTTTTTTTCTAAAATCATTGAGCTCATTGTTTCTTATGGCATGATATATATATATATATGTGTGTGTGTATATATATATGTATATATACATACCACAGTTTGTTCAGCCATCCCCCAATTGATAGGTATCCCTACAATTTCCAGTCCTTCACAAAGAGAGCCTACCCATGACCCCTGGGCTTCAAAGAAAACTGATCTCCATCTTGCCTCCCAAGCCCATGGAAATCCAAAAGCCAGAAGCTTGCTCTGACCAAGACAGCAGCATTTTATATGTGTGTGTGTGTGTGTGTGTGTGTGTGTGTTAACAAAGAATAAAAATAGATAACTAATGCACTGAATATTCATTTTAAAAAATTAGGCTAACATGAATAAGCATAAAATAAACACAAAAAAGAAACAAAAATTGTTGAAATTATCTATAAAACTGAGATCTAGTTCTTTGAAGATATTAGTATAATTTTTAAACTATTAGCCACCTGATTAAAAAGAAGGCAGCAAAAAGTCAAATAAAAAAATAACAAATGAAAGGGTAAAGTCACAACAAAATCAGAAGAAATATTATTATTAATACCATCAGAACCTACTATGCACTATTTCATGCTAACAAAATTGACAACGCAAAAGAAATGTAATTAAATTGCAATTAAAAAATATTTTAAAATATAAAATATTCAAAATAACCAAAAACCAAACAGAGATCTTAACATAATCCAAACTCAAGGAAGGAAATGAAAATAACACTAAAGGACTAACAACAAAAGCAAAATCTGGTCTTGAAGATTTCAGAGGAGAAATCTAACAAATAAAAGCGAAACTGTTAGTGGGGATGGACAATTTATATTTTTGTAAATATCAATCCATGTCATGTAGATCAGCAATTTTATTGCCATATAACTGCACAAAATAAGTCCTAATAATTTTGTCATATTGACCATTTCCCCTCCCCCCATAAAACCAGGTCAAAATTTTATTTACTATTTCATTGGTTTTTTGAACTTTCAATTTTATTAAATATCTTTTTTTTTAATTTTCAGGGTTTCTATTTTACTATGTATGGATTTTTATTTGTTTTTTCAATAGATACACACAAATGTAGTTACATGCCTAATTCATTGATTTGCTTTTTTCCATCTCTTATTGATATATGTGTTTAGAGATTTAAATTTTTCCTAACTACTTCTTTGGCTGGTTGTATCCCACAAATTTTTGGCATTTTATTACTGTCATTATCTTTAATAAAATTATTAACTCTTTCTGTGAAGAGAAAACAAATATATCATATTATAAATATATAGTTTTATTACTTCAAAATCTGTTCTGATTTTTTTCTTCTCTTGCTAGGATTTCTAATACATAAAATTATCTATGTTGCATTTTATAGTGTTTTCTATCTCTTGTGTGTTTATAAATTCTTCCCTTCTCCATGGATCTGACAAACTATTTCTTGCTCTACTAATTTGCCTATGGTATTACCTTTTATGTCTAAATCATGTACTCATTTTGACCTTATCTTGGTATACAATGCAAGAGGTTGGTTTATACTTACTTCCTGCCATATTGCTTTCCAGTTTTTCCAGCAGTTTTTGTCAAATATGAGTTCTTATCTCAGAGGCTAAAGTTGCTCATTATTTCAAGCTGTTTTCTGGTTAATTCTCTAGAATTTTCTAAGTGCAACATCATATCATCTGCAATGAGTAATAATTCTGTTTTCTAGGTGCCTATTCTAATTTATTTAAATTATTTTTCTTCTCTTACTGCCGTAGCTATTGTTTCTAGTACAACACAGAATAATGGTGACAATGGCAATCATATATCTCCCTTGATCTTATTGGGAAGTTTATAAGATATCCCCTTATACATAATGCTTGATGATGGTTTTAGATAGATACTATTCATCTCAAGGAAAGCTCCATTATTCTTAAGTGTTTTTAATAGGAATGAATGATTTATTTGCTCAAATAAATCTGCATCTATTTAGGTAATCATATGATTTCTATTGGTTTTGTTATTGATTATGGTCGATTATGCTGACAACTTTTGTAATATTAAACAAGCCCTGTATTCTTCATACCTGGTTATAGTGTATTATCTTGATAAATTGTTATAATCTCTTTCTTAAGATGTTATTTAAATTTTTCAAGTCAATATTCATTAGGGAAATTGGAGTATAATTTTCTTTTTCTATTATAGCTAATTCTGTTTTATGTATCAGCATCATACTTGTGTTATAAAAGGAATTTGGCAGAAATCTTTCTTTAAATATTTGTCCAAATAGTTTATATAGTATTAGAATTAATTGTACTTTAAATGTTTGGTAAAATTCATTTGGAAATTCATCTGGCTTATAGCTTTTTTCTTAAGTACTCATTGATGGCTTGTTCAATTTCTTTTTCTAAACTGGAGCTATTTAAATATTTTATTTTCTCTTCTGTTAATCTAGGTAATTTATACTTTTATAAATATTCATCCATTTCACTTAGATTGTTAGATTTATTAGTAAGCAGTTGGGTAAAATACTTCCTAATTATTGTTTTAATTGTCTCTTCATTGGTAATGAATTTACTATTTTCATTTTTGATACTGGTATTTTGGTTTTCTTCTTTTTTTAATCAAATTAACCAAGTAGTTGATAATTTTCTTATTTTAATTTGTTTTTATTAATAACCTTCTTGTTTTTATTGTTAAAATCTACATTACTTGAGAGGGATGAACCAAGAAGAGTAAGTGGCTCCAATACCCAGATGGCAATGTTTCCAGGCTTGTAGATGACAGGGAATTCTTCCAAGTAGTATCTACTCATCTCAGGCTTAATTTCTACCTAACTGAAGGTCTTCATTAATAATGCCCACCATAATTCCTTATTAGATAGTTGCATGTTCAAGTCTTTGATCTGCCATTTCCCTATTTTATTCATATAAGCATTACAGATATAAAATGTCTCCTAAATACTGCTTTGGCTACATATCATAAATTTTGGTATGTTGTCTCATTATTGTCTATGTCTTTGATGAAATTATTAGTTGTTTCAATGATTTGTTGTTTGACCCACTCATTCATTAAGATTAAATTGTCAATTTCCATTTAATTTTTAACCTATCTTTACAGGGCTCTTTATTACATGCAATTTTTATTGCATCATGATCTGAAAAGGATGCATTTAATGCTTCTTCCTTTCTGCATTTGATTGTGAAGTGTTTATGCCCTAATATATGTTCAATTTTGTGTAAGTGCCATGCATCCCTTAAAAAAGATATATTATTTTCTATCCCCATCCAGAGGTCTATCACATCTAACTTTTCCAAAATTCTATTTACCTTCCCAAGTCTTTTTTATTTCTTTTTTGTTCTTTTTGATTTTGTGGTTAGATTTAATTCTCAACTGTAAACGGGGATAATACAATAAGACCTACCTGCCTGTGTGAAATGAGACAGTATTTGTAAAGTACTAAACACAGGCCCTAGCAAATAGTAGGTACCTAAAAAAGGTTTATTTCCTTCCTTCATTTCTTGATTTTTTAAAAGAAATCACTAGCCCTATTAGCAACAAATTACAGCAACTTATCACCACTATGACCAAGTGGGATTTATACTAGGAATGTAGGGCTGATTCAATATCAGAAAAACTATCAATTTTTGACCCCATCAATAACCAAATGAATAAATTATAGGATTATCACAATAGATGCAGAAAAAGCATTTAATAAAATATAATGCCAGTTCCTATTAAAAACACTAGAAAGAATAGGAATAAATGGAGTTTTCCAAAAATCACTAGCCTAAGAAACGTTTCACCATTCTCTTTGGCTGTCCTTTCCTGATAAAACCCTGCTCTTGGTCTGACACCTTTGCTGAAGACTTCCAGTGAGAAACACTACCGTAAGGGAGACAGCTTTGCACCCTTTCCCCTATAATTCTTTGCCTTTCCTTTGCCTTCTCATTTAGTTCTTTGGTTTTAGATGTGATGGTTTAATCTAGAGGCTCTTACCTCATTACTTTTGAAAGGTCAAGACATTGGGCCTCCAAGAATTTG
>JAJPUD010003973.1:98237-110566 GCA_023553655.1 Myrmecobius fasciatus
TAAGATCAGGAGTGAAACAAGGCTGCCCACTGTCACCATTACTATTTAATATTGTATTAGAAATGTTAGCTTTAGCAATAAGAGAAGAAAAAGAGATAAAAGGAATCAGAGTAGGTAATGAAGAAACCAAATTATCACTCTTTGCAAATGACATGATGGTATACTTAGAGAACCCTAGATACTCAACTAAAAAACTACTAGAAACAATTCACAACTTTAGCAAAGTGGCAGGATTCAAAATTAATCCACATAAACCATCAGCATTTTTATATATTACCAACAAAGTTCAGCACCAAGGGATACAAAAAGAAATTCCATTCCAAATAGCAGATGAGAGGATAAAATATTTGGGAATCTATCTGCCAAGGAAAAGTCAGAAACTATACAAACTAAATTACAAAACACTTTCCACACAAATAAAATCAGACCTAATCAATTGGAAAAATATTAAGTGCTCATGGGTAGGCAGAGCGAACATAATAAAAATGACAATACTACCCAAACTAATCTACTTATTTAGTGCCATACCAATCAAAATCCCAAGAAATTATTTTACAGATCTAGAAAAAATAGTAGCAAAGTTCATTTGGAAGAACAAAAGGTCAAGGATTTCAAGGGGATTAATGAAAAAAAGGCAGATGAAGGTGACCTTGCTGTGCCAGATCTAAAACTATATTATAAAGCAGCGGTCATCAAAACTGTTTGGTACTGGCTAAGAAATAGAGCAGTCGATCAGTGGCACAGGATAGATTATCAGGACAACCTAGGCATTAACCTTAACAATCTAGTGTTCGATAAACCCAAAGACCCCAGCTTTTGGGATAAATACTCTATTTGGCAAAAACTTCTGGGAAAATTGGAAACTAGTGTGGAAGAAATTAGGGCTTGACCTATACCTAACACCACATACCAAGATAAGATCTAAATGAGTTCATGATCTACATACAAAGAGGGACTTTGTAAGCAAGTTAGAGGAACATAATATAGTTTATCTCTCAGACCTGTGGAGATGGAACAAATTTATGTCCAAAGAAGACTTGGAACTCCTAATTGAACACCAGATGGATAATTTTGACTATATTAAGTTAAAAAGTTTCTGTACAAACAAAACAAATGCAGACAAGATTAGGAGGGAAGCATCTAATTGGGAAACCATCTTTACATTCAATGGTTCTGATAAAGGCCTCATTTCTAAAATATATAGAGAATTGTCTCATATATATAAGAATTCAAGCCACTCTTCAATAGATAAGTGGTCAAGGATATGAACAGACAATTTTCAGATGATGAAATTAAAACCATCTCTAGTCATATGAAAAGTTGCTCCAAATCACTATTGATCAGAGAAATGCAAATTAAGACAACTCTAAGATACCACTACACACCTATCAGATTGGCTAAAATGACAGGAAAAGATAACGATGAATGTTGGAGGGGATGTGGGAGGTCTGGGACACTAATACATTGTTGGTGGAACCGTGAACGGATCCAACCATTCTGGAGAGCAATTTGGAGCTATGCTCAAAAAGTTGTCAAACTGTGCATACCCTTTGACCCAGCAGTGTTTCTATTGGGCCTATATCCCAAAGAGATCTTAGAGGAGGGAAAGGGCCCCACATGCGCAAGAATGTTTGTGGCAGCCCTTTTTGTAGTGGCTAGAAACTGGAAACTGAAGGGATGCCCATCAATTGGAGAATGGCTGAATAAATTATGGCATATGAATGTTATGGAATATTATTGCTCTGTAAGAAACGACCAGCAGGATGATTTCAGAGAGGCCTAGAGGGACTTGCATGAACTGATGCTGAGTGAAACGAGCAGAACCAGGAGATCATCATGCACAGCAACAACAGTATTACATGATGATCAATTCTGATGGACATGACTCTCTGCAACAAAGAATTGTCTCAAACCAGTTCCAATTGTTCACTGAAGAAAACTATATACACCCAGAGAGAGGGATAGGAGATATGGATCACAACATAACATTTTCATGCTCTCTATTGACATTTGCTTGCATTGTGTTCCTTTCTCTGGTTCTTTTTTTTTTTTCTTGTAGATAGGATTTTTCTTGCGTAACTTCTCAAGCATTTCAACATTGTTAACATGTAGTGGACTTCCTGCCATCTAGGGGAGGGGAAGGGACTGGGGGTAAAATTTGTAATGGAAAGCTTTGTAAAGATCAACGCTGGGGAACTACCCATACATATGTTATACAAATAAAAAGCTTTAACTTTAAAAAAAAAGTTGCTCTTGCCACATAGCTGTTGTGTGGCCCTGATGAAGGCCCTTGACCTCTCAATACTCTGAGAAATTCTTTAAGACACTGACTTGCCTTAAAGGAACCAGCCTAAATTAACAGAGGGAATGTACTCATTGCAGCATTCTCTATACCAGCATCTCAGTGTTCCACTTCATGCCATAATAATCCACATTGCACAGATCTTTACCTTTGTCTTTCTTTTTTAACTTGCAGATCACAATGATGACAAGCACAGTGACTAGAAGGACTAAAGTCGCAATCCACATCTCCATCCAAGGAATGCCATTTGGACACAAGGCATCTAAAATTTTAAACCATAGAGTTATATAAGTCAGATTATAGAAGGGGTCTTTAGTAATCACTAAGTAAGTAAAAATGTTGGTAACTGCACAAAAATAGTGAAATTCCATTTTACAGAGAAGAAAATTAAATCTTAGATCAGTTTAGTGATTTATTTGATAGTTAGTTGCAAAACTAGTGCTTAAAATTACTAACTCCCAAATGTCCCCAGAGAATGGTCCCTGATTTTCCGTCAATTGTTCTGGTCAAAGGACTTTCTAAGCTCAAGCAAACAGACTCTTCTCTGATCTGGGTGTTAGCACAGCAGAGGAGGCAGCCTACAGGGCCAGGAATAGAGGTTGTATGGTTAATGCTCAAAAGAGGAAGTCTCTTTTTTCATCCAAATAGAAATTATTTCCACCAAATTCTATTAGACTATGACATGCTTGAGAATGGGATACAAAGAAAATGAAAATGTAATACACAATGTTTGGGACAGACACATAGAAACCATTTAATAAATGGTTGGATTGCAACCAGTCAAGAAGGAAAAGAGAACAGTTACTGCCCACATATGGAAGGACAGCCCTTCAGATACAAAACTTTTCAGTGTAAGAAGTAGTGAAATGTTTACTGGGCTAAAATGAGATAGAAAGAATAAAAAGAGAAATAGGACATGCATCGTAATCAGGGATTATGGCACTGGTAGTCTTGGATACCCAGGTATATCTTTCCTGCACTACAAATGTTCTTTTGCTTGAATGGTTCAAAAAGCCCTTAGAAGAATACCATCATCAAAACATGTGCCTAATGTAGTCTCTCTTCTCCCTAGGAAAAGGGTTCTTAATCTTTTGTGTGTCCTGGATCATTTTGGCAGGCAGGTGAAGCCTTTGGAATGTTTTTTTTTTTTTTAATTTTAAAAGCATTTTTAAATTTTCAGTTTTAAAAGCATAAAATAAGATGCAAAGAATTACAAGGGAAATCAATTTTATTGAAATTCGGTTATTAAAATGTAAATGTTATAAATGCACATTCTGTCAAAATTTCCTATTATAAAGGAAGGGATTGGTAAGGAGAAAAAAAATGGTGAACCATGTGCCAAACTCATTGTGGAAAGAAGGGGGATGACTTGGAAGTCTGTAGAAAACCTCAACCAAGAATTGAAGTCTGTTGTAAATATTAATAGCATGAAACTCAAAAGAAGAAAGGTTATTGAGAGAAAGAGATAGAGGGAAAGCCTGGAAGTGGCAATGTGGAACAAGGAAAATCCAAGGTAAACTATGTAATCCAGAGGCAGTCAAGTTTCAATAAGATCTACTAGACAGAATGAGTGGTAGAGGAAAGGATTTAGGATGAAGAGAAGATTGTCTCTTATGGCATTCCAGAAGGCACAATGGAAGGGCTAGTAGATTGACTAAAATTTGGGAGTGGGAGTGTTGATTGAGTTAGTAATAAAGATTTGACTTATGAGACTGGGGTGAGATTTGGAAGATGATCTATAAAGATTCACAATCACTAAGATATGAAGGGCATGATTAGGTGTGAAAATATTCATTACTGACTAGAAGGCACCACTCTTCCAAAACAGAAGTTGGATATTGGGGCTAGAGGTAAGGGGCAGCATGAAATGAAAGGGACATGGTCAAATGATAAGATGGCTGATCCTGTTTCACTACTCATCTTCCCTCAGAAGGGTAATTAAACAAGATTAGGCAAGGATAGACAGCAAACCTGCAAACCAGGAGAAGGTTGTCCCATTCACCACCAATTTTTCCATTCCTTTTCCCTCAAAGGACAGATGTTGCGAACCTGCAGTCAAAAAGTAGATAATTGCTCTTTGCACCAAAGGTTCTCCAAATACTAGTTGGGAGATTGAACTATTCTCTTGTCCTGACACAAATGAAAGTCTTTCTTTTTGGGACACGAGGGTGTTCTTTGGGAAAGATGAAAGATTGCAAGCCCCTTGCCATTTTTCTTTAATGAACAAATGGCACTCAGCAGGAGATGGAAGAGCCAACATGATCACAGGAACTCTTGGTCCCTCATATCACTTGAGGTGACTGAGTTAAAGGTGGTAGCAGAAAGAGATGAAGGGTATCTACAAAACCCTCATCATGTTACTGCTTCTATATGTGCTTATCTCCAGTTTATTGGACATATATAATGTTTTTGCTCAGATGTTTGTATGTTGTCTCCCCTCCCCCATCAATCTGTGGGTTCCTTGAGAATAAAGACTGCTTTTTTTGTTTGGCTTGGTTTGGTTGTTGCTGTTTTTTCTTTTCTTCATATTCCCTTAGAATTTAACACAATGACATGGCTCTCTTCAACAATGAAGTGTTTCAAACCAGTTCCGGTTGTTCAGTAAAAAAAGCCATATACACCTAGAGAGAGGAATATGAAATGTGGACCACAACATAATATTTCCATGCTCTCTATTGATGTTTGCTTGCATTGTGTTTCCTTTCCCAGATTTTTTCTTGTAGACAACGATTTTTCTTGCACAGCAAGATAAATGTGGAAATATGTATACATATATTCTGTTTGTCAAGTATTTTAACATAATTAACATGTAGTGGACTTCCTGCCATCTAGGGGAGTGGAGGGGACTAGGAGGGAAAAAATTTGTAACAGAAATCTTTGTAAGGGTCAGTGTTGAAGAACTACCCATACATATGTTTTGCAAATAAAAAGCTTTAATAAAAAAAAGAACTTAGCACAATACCTGGAACATAGGAGGAACTTAATACATGTTTATAGAGCGATGCAGTCATTTTACTACCCTTACTCTCAGGCTCTTCATATTTAAAATGAGGAGGTTAGATTACATGATTTCTAAAATTCCATCTATATCTGAAAATCCTATGAGTCAAAGGTAGAATTTGGAACCTTATAACACATAACTGGAAGAAATGTTTGGAAAACTGAGTTTTTCCCTTGTCCTTTATATGAAAAAGTCTAGTCTGCCTATTCACAAAGTTGTCCTTAGTGCTCAGAGAGGGAACTAACCTGACAGAAAAACACTTGCTTCCAACTTTAGTTTGACGATAGGGTTCCAAATGAAACAAGAAACATTCACTGTGGAATTAGTGAAAACTGTGATTGATGTTTCAACAGAAAATAATCCATTTTCTTTCTTATTGATCATAGTGTCTTGTGACGATAAATTTTCCTGGTTTTTTCTCCATTGAATTTCAGGCTCTGGATACCATCCTGTAGATGTGCATAACAGTCTAAGACTTTTATTTTCATCACCCATGATGTATATGTGAGGAGCAGAGCCTTTGGCTAGGAAAGGAAACAACACAAAAGTAAGATCTCCTAGAAATCAAGAGGAATTTTTATCTTATTTCTCCTTATTATGTCAATCAAATATTATTATTGGGAAATCATCAAATGAGAAAAATGCACATAATGTCTCTGTGTCTGGGATGGCAATATGTATTTCCAATTAGGGTTTTCTTTGGCAAGAATTAGACATGACTGAAATTGAATAACCATAACAGAGCAAGTGATCATTCTGCTGTTTCTGACTCCTAGTCAGATCCTATCTTTTGTTCAATTATGCCACTTTTAAAAAATATTTTAACACCCATTTTTAAATTTTTACTTCCAAATTCTTTCCTTCCCTCCAGCCCTTCTACCATCCATTGATAAGGCAAACAATATGATATGCACTATACATAAGAAGTCATGCAAAACATTTCTACATTAATGCATTTTCCTATTGCTTCTCTCAGTGCAAATGATATTAAATTGGACAACACACACCATGTGTTGTCCAAACATGAACTATGAACAAAACTATTACCTAAAGCCTTCCCATTTGCTTAAGTGTCATTCCAATGACTACTGGATCTCACAATCTCACCATGATGTCTCTCTGCTGGCTTCCCCAGAAATGTTCTCTGCTTATTCTCATGTGCCAGGTTTGAATTGCTTCAATTACTATACCTGATCTACTTGTGTCTGCTTCAGACTGCTGTTTAATCTCCTAATCCTTGAACTTCATCTCCACACTAGTCCTTCAGACACTCCTGTTCAATCAGCCTGCCTCTGATCAAAATAACTTTAGATCAAATCTGTCCTGCCTAGTTTTGTTTCTCTTACCTGTTGTTTATGATTGTGTGGGTTCCACTCAGACAAACACCATGATGATTTCCTTATCCAGACATGCCCCCTCATAGGGCCAGGACACCTGGCACACACTTACCTGCCACATACACTTGGAATTCAGCTTCCTCGTAAGCTTGAGGACTTTCAAAAAAACATCGGTACTTCCCTTCATCAGAGAGACGAATGGGATGAAGCTTCAAGGCCACAATCCCTCTGAAAATGTCATCTCGAAGAAATTTTGTCCTCCCTATATATTCTTGATGCTGATATTTCAGATAATCCTGCCTATATTTATAGCGATGTACCATCGTTTGATTGGTAGACTGGTCATAAAACCACTTCACATCCATATCCTGGGCATCAATCTGGGGAGAAAGGTGGCATGAGAATATGGCCTCTCCATCCAGCAGGGCAATGATTGGTTTTTGTGGTCCTATCACAGTGAATTTCTCTGGAAAATATACACAGAGTCAGGAGTAAATAGAAGGTTAATTCAAGATATAAATCTGAAGCTTTTATGTTTTGCAGCAGCTTGCAATATGCCTTCCCAACTAAGGAAGACACGGAAGCTCCATGGGCACAGCAGCCACTGCCACAGGTCCACAAGCACTGGAAGCACTCCAGAGGCCATGGCATGCTGGAGGGCTGCATCATCACTGGATCATTTTTGACAACTATCACCCAGATTACTTTGGGAAAGTAGATATGAAACATTTCTACTTGAAGAAGAACCAAAGCTTCTGCCCAACTGTCAACCTTGATAAGTTGTGCATGCTGGTCAGTGAATAGATCAGGGTTTATACAGCCAAGAGCAAGGAAGGGCTTGCCCCTATCATTGATGATGTTTGCTCAGATTACTACAAAATCCTAGAGAAAGGGAAACTTTCCAAGCAGCCATTTATCATGAAAGCAAAGTTCTTCAGCAGAAGAGGAGAGGAGAGTATTAAGGGTGGAGTTTCCATTCCAGTGGCACAAAAGTGCAATGTTATCAAATAAAATAAATGACTTTATTAAACATCCTAGACTTTGCCAAAAAAGAGATATAGATCTGGAAAAATAAATTTAGAAATAATACAGTCCAACCCCTCATTTGATAAAGGACAGAATATTATCATCTGAAGAAAACTCAGAAACTCCCTATTAATGGGAGTCAAACTCCTCGTCCTACACAATAATTATTCCTGAATTATTTCTGGAGTAGTTTTCTATCTCCTGATTGGGCTGCCCCAGCAATGGTGAACTTTCCACCTCACTTTTCTCAGGGAAAGAAACAGAGGGCCAAGATTGATGGGATAATAAACAATGATCTCTTTGTCTAAAGTCAAGCAGATAAAAATTATCATGAACATACACACAATAAAAGCTGTAGTTAATAGTTAATAAAAGGTTAATAAAAGGGTGTAGTTAAAAGACAAAAAGGAAGACCAGCCTTTGGGGGATATAGAATAAATTATCTCTGATTTGGGTCTGATGTTTAAAACATGTAATGAACTGACAAAAATATACAAGATGAAAAGCCAAGGCTTAGGGGATGTCTTGGGAGGTGAGGAAGGGGAATAGTTCAACGAATTTCAAACTACTAACACGATATAAGATTAGCTTCTAATCATTACTAATAAAAGAAATACCAATCAAAACAACTACCATGTTTTACCTCATACTCAGAAAACTGACAAAGTTGACAAAAGATGGAAATAATATTAAAGGGGCTTTAGGAAAACACAATGAGAAACTATTGACACAACTGATAATTGCTGCAACAATTCTAGAAGACAATTTGGAATTATAACCAAATGTGATTAGAGCATCCTTGTCCTTTCACCCAAAGATTTCACTGTTAGGTTCACACCACAAGAAAGTCAAAGATGGAAAACCAGTACCAAAGGTGTTAAAATATCCATACTTACATATTGTGTGTAGTAAAGAAATGAAAACAAAATCATGCCCATCAATATGATTGAAATTAAATATAACTCTGCAGGAACAGTGAATATTAAGTATTCAGAAAAACATGAGAAGAAATTTCTGAACTGATGCAAAATGAAATAAATAGCACCACAATGCTACATACACAATGAAAAAAATAGATTAAAAGGAAAGAATAACACAAAACTGAATGGATTAAAATATGGTGATTAAGATTGTTCCTAGAGCATTAAGCATGTAGAAGACTGTGAATGTGGGGAAAAGGCACCATCAAAAAGTATTGATATTGTTTGATTTTGCCAAACTGGTTCCCTCCTCTAGCAGTGCTGATCAGACATGATCCATGGCTGTGGTTGTGAGTGTAACAGAGTGAGCACATGCTCTAATGGTGAGTGTGATGTCAGAGAGAGCAAGAACATTTTCAGGATAGCAGGGGAGGAGGAGTGGGGTTGAAGGTCCTAAGTGTGGATTAAGAGAGGAGAGGGATGCCTGAGGTTGAGTGCCAAAACAGTTTCAGAAAATAAGAATAAGAAGGACCCAAAATCTGGGGCAACACTACCCACAATTCAGGATTAAAACTTAATTACAATAATAAACTACTAAAAATAAAGCAAAACAAAATAAAATTAATATGCAAAGGAAAAAGAACCTTATCATAAATAGCTACTATAGTGTAAAAGAAGATCTGAGTTCATATTCAAAGATTAATAAAGTAAAAAAAATCCACTCCTAATACAAAAAGAATTGTTAAAACACAAGACCAAATAGAATCCTTGAAAGAATTTAAAATCAAATAATGGAAATCAAGGAAAAATTTGGAGGAAAAAGGCAATCCAAAAAAAAATTATGAAAAGAAAGTTAGCCAATTGGAAAAAGAGGTCCAAAGTTTTAAAGAAGAAAACAATTCCTTGAAAAGTAAAACTGGGCAAGAAAAATTGAATGGCATTATAAGGCATCAAGAAATAATGAAACTAGAAAAAATAGAAGAGAATTTAAAAAAACCCATTCAAAAATAACTGATCTTGAGAGCATCTTGAGGAAAGACAATATGAGAATTGTCAGGTTACCTGAAAGTTATGATTTAAAAAATTATTACAAGAAAATATTAAGGAAATTTTTCCTAAGTTCTAGAAGAAGAGGACAAAGTAGAAATAGGAAAATGTATCATTCACTGCCTGAAAAAGATCCCAAAGGAAAACTTACAAGAATGTCATATCTGGGTTTCAAAATTCCTGGATTAAGGAGAAAATATTGCAAATAACAAGGAAAAAACAATTTAAAAACTGCAGAACTACAGAGATTCTGGTTTTTACAAAACCTAGAAGCTGCTACACTAAAAAAAATTTCTTGGAAAATTATATTTCAGAGAGCAAAAGACTTGAGGTTGCAATCAAAAATAAGGTACCCAACTAAGTTGAACATAATCCCATATTTTAAAAAAATCAATGAACTGAAAGACTTTTAGGTATCTGTGGCCAAAAGACCAGAAATCAATGGAAAATTAAATATAAAAGATCCAGAAGAAATAAAAAATAAAGCATTAAAGATTAGTTATAAGAAACTCAAACTATTTACTTATTATACTTGAAAATTTTATTAGTATTCTGAACTCACTTCTACTAAGGTAGTTTGAAAGAATGTATCATGGGGTGATTCTAAAAAAAAAATAAGATAGGAAAAGGTCAAAAGAAGAAATTATCTCATAAAATGGAGTGTGAAAAGAAAAACTGAAACAGAGGAGGCAGGTGAGGGTAGAGGGCTAGTAATGTTGGAACCCTACTTTCATCAGATCTGGGTTGAAAAGGAAACAATGTGTGCATCTAGAAGTCTTCTGGACTTGCAGAACCAGTGAGAGGACTCCAGGACAGGGTTAGGAGGGGCTTTTAGAAGGATCTGTGGTTAAAATTAGGAGGCTGGAGGAAAGGAAGAGAGATTCTTAAAGAAGTGGGTAGAATAAGGAATAGGAGAGTAAGGGGAGAGGATAAGGTAACAAGGATAGGATGAAAAAGAGAGACTCAGAAGTACGTGAGTAAAAATTAGATGGCTCTCCATCACAAATAGTAATTAAATTTTTAATTTAATGGGATATATTCATCCATGAAATGAAAATGGATAGCAGAATGGCTTAAAAATCAGAATACAACAATATGTTGTTTACAAGAAACACATTTAAGAATGAGAGATACCCACAATTGAAATAGAGGATTGGAATGAAATTTATTATGCATCAGCTGATGCAAAAAAAAGTAGTGTGACAATTATAGTTCAATCGTAAAATTAAAATAGATTTAATTGAAAAGTATAACAAGGCAGCCACATTTTGATAAAAGGTACCATAGACAATGAAGCTATACTAAACCTATATACGTCAAATGCTATAGCATCTACAGTTTTAATTGAATAATTAAATGAATCACAGATGATTGCAGTATAATAGTTGGGATCTTTAAACTTCCCCACTTATAACCAGATAAGTCTGTTGTCCTAACCAAGAAATAAGTAAGAAAGAAGTGTAAGAACTGAAGAGAAATTAGGATAGATATCTGTAGAGGGCTAAATGAAAATAGAAAAGAATACCTTTTCTCAGCAGTATGTAATAACTTTACAAAAACTGACCATTTATTAGGACATAAAAATCTATAGACAAGCAGAAATATTAAAAATATAATTTTCAGATCACAGTGCAGTAAATACTATATATAATAAGATCAGTTGGAAATTAAACAACCAGTCAATGAATGAATGGATTAAAATGGATAATAAAAACAATCAGTAATTTCGTTCAAGAAATTAAGATGAGACAACATATCAAAACCTATGAAATATAGCAAAAGCAAGGATCAGAAAAAAATTTACATTTCCAAATATAATCCAAATATAAATATCAATAACAGAGAAAAGGCAGAACAATAAATTGGGTATGGAATTTTTTAAAAATTATGGAAAATATTGAATAATATTAGTGATAGTGGCCATCCTTGTTTCATACTTTATCTTACAGAAAAGACTTCTAGTGTATTTCCATTATAAATAATACTTGCTGATGTTTTTAGATAAATGCTTCTTATCAAATTAAGGAATAATCCATGTATACCTATACTTTCAAATCTTTTTTATTAGAATTGAGTGTTGTACCTTAGCAAAATAGCTTTTTCTGCATCTATTGATATTATTTTTCAATTTTTTTATCTTTATATAATCAATTATACTGTCTTCCTATGTTAAACTATCCCTGCATTAAACACTGAATTAGAAATCCTAAAAATTAAAGATGAGATTAACAAAATTGAATGCAAAAAAAATCATTTAATAAATACCTAAAACTAGAAGTTGGCTTTATTTAAAAGGGGGGGGCAGCTAGGTGGTGCAGTGGACAGAGCACCAGCTCTGAAGTCAGGAAGACCTGAGTTCAAATTTGGTCTCAGACACTTATCACTTCCTAGCTGCGTGACTCTGGGCAAGTCACTTAAACCCAATTACCTAAAAAAAAAAATGATTTTTTAAGATAGAAAACAAAATCAAATTGTAGTATCAAAATTGAAAAGGGTGAATACACCCCCTAACAAAATAAATTAAAACAATTATAAGTACCTATTTTTCCAAGTATATGCCAAGAAAGAAAAAGAGTGAGAGAGAGAAAGGAAGGAAGGAAGGCAGGAAGGAAGAAAGGAAGGAAGAAAGGAAGGAAGGAAGGAAGGAAGGAAGGAAGGAAGGAAGGAAGGAAGGAAGGAAGGAAGGAAGGAAGGAA
>JAJPUD010003973.1:110576-133889 GCA_023553655.1 Myrmecobius fasciatus
GAAGGAAGGAAGGAAGGAAGGAAGGAAGGAAGGAAGGAAGGAAGGAAAGAAGGAAGGAAGGAAGGAAGGAAGGAAGGAAAAGAATGAAAGAAAGAATGAGAGAATGAGAGAAAGAGACCAAGACCAGGTAGATATACAAATTAGTTGTATCAAACATTTAAATATAGCTAATTTCAATATTAAACAAATTGCTTGAAACAATAGGCAAAGAAAGATCCTGCCAACCTTATTTTATGAAACAGATATGATACAGATAACTAAACCGGAAGAGTAAAAACAGAGAAAGAAATTTCATTAATGGATATGGATGCAAAAATGCTAAATAAAATATGTGCTAAAAGACTACAAAAATATATTACAAAAAATTACATTATGTTCAAGTGAGATTTATACCAGGGATGCAGGGATGATTTAACATAAAGAGACAACATAATTCTTATAAAAAAAATTAAAGTTGAAAAATCACTATTACATTAATAGGTGCAGAAAAACTTTTTGATAAGATACAATACTTAATTCTATTAACAAGATTTGAAAGTATAGGTATAGATGTACTATTGCTTAATTTGATAAACATTTATCTAAAACCACCAGCAAGCATTAATTATAATGGGAATAAACTAAAAGCCTTCTTTGTAAGATCAAATGTGAAACAAGGATGCCCATTGTCACTAATATTATTCAAAACTACTGAAATTCTAGCAAAAACAATGAGAAGAAAAAGAAACAGAGGGAATCAGAATGGGGAATGCGATGATTAAATTATCTGTTTTTGCAGATGATATGATGATATACTTGGAATATCTCAGATACAACTCAAAAGTTAGTAGAAACAGTGAATAGTTTTAGAAAAGTAAATCCACACAAATCGTCAGAATTTCTATGTATCACAAACAACATCCTGCAAGAACAGACATTAAGAAATCTTCCACTTAAACTGTAGACAGTATAATAAAAATACATAGAAGTACACCTACCAAAAGCAATCTTAGGAACTATATAAAGAAAAATATTTTTTAAATATTTGTACAAATAAAATCAGATTCAATTAATTAGAGAAATATTAATAGCTCATAGCTGGCAGGCCAAATATAATAAAAAATGACAATTTTACCTAAATGAAATTACCAAAAAAAATTGGTAACTTAGAAAAAACAATAACAAAATTCATATGGATGAACAAAAAGTCAAGAACATCAAAGGAGCTAATGAAAAAAATGTAAAGGAAGAAGATTTAGCAGTAGTTATATTTTTTATCAATCATATTTTATTTTTACAAATACATGCCAAGATACTTTGCAAAATTAATCTCTGCAAAACTTGGTATCCCAAATTTTTCTACCTCCTTGTAATCTTGCTGCCTCCTCAAGACAGGAAGCATCCTGATATATATTAAACATGTGCAATTTTTCTAAATATATTTCCATGCTAATCATACTGAGCAAGAAAAATAAAATCAAAAAAGAAAAAAAGCAAGGAAAAAAAAGCAACATCACACAAAAACAAGTTTTTGTGTTTGTGCCTAAAGAAAAAAAAGAAAAATGCTTTAATCAACATTCAGTCTCTATAGTTCTCTCTCTGGATGCAGATGACACTTTCCATCCCAAGTCTATTGGAATTGCCTTGATTCACCTAATTATTGAAAAGAGCCAAGTCCATCACTATTGATCATCACATAATCTTCCTGTTACTCTGTCTGCTCACTTCACATAGTATTCATTCACATATGTCTTTCCACATTTTTCTGAAATACCCTGTTCAATATTTCTTGCAGAACAATAATATTCCTTTGCATTCATATACCATAACTTATTCAGTCATTCTCCAACTTATGAACATCCACTCAGTTTCCAGTTTCTTGCCACTACAAAAAGTGCTGCTGCAAACATTTTTGCAAATGTGGATCCTGTTCCCTCTTTTATAATCTCTTTGAGATACAGACCCCAGTAGAGACATTGGTAGATCAAAGGGTATAAGGCAATAACAGGTAAGTATAAAAATGATCTGTTGTTTGCTAAGAAATAGAAAGGTAGATCAATGAAACAGTGTAGACATACAATTTATAACATCAAACATATCCAGTAGCTTTATATTTGTCAAGTGCAAAAACCTAAAATGTTTGGTTAAAAAATTATTGGGAAGACTGGAAAGCAGTATGGCAGACAGTGGGCATAGATCAATAGATTTTTCAATCAAAAGATTTTTCAAAATAAGGTAAACATGAATACATGATCTAGATATAAAGAGATATTAAAAGAAAATTTGAAGAACACGAAACAGTTATCAGATGCATAGGTGAACAATTTATGGGAAAAAACAAGAGATAAAGAGTAGAATGAGATACTAAAATGGATAGCTTCAATTATATTAAATTAAAAAGAGCTTGTACAAAAAAGCAAGATTGGAAGGAAAGCAGAAAATTGGAGAGGGGGAATTGCACAGATTCTCAGGTAAAGGTCTTATATCTCAAATATAAAGAACTGTAAAATTTATAAGAATATGAATCATTCTCCAATTAAGAAGTGGTCAAAGGATATGAACAGTTGTAAGAAATCCTAGTGAAGAATCTCAATGAGTCTCAGGCATGCCTTTGTGTAAATTTGTTTGTTGAGAACATTAGAACATGCTTGCAGTTACTGATAAAATCTCAAGAAGCACACAAGAAATGTGGACCACCCTTCTGGTGCCTTAATTAAAGAGTATCCTTTATTGCAGGTCTGTATTTACCCCAGAAACCTGGACAGTTCCTAGAGTTAACATAATGCTTTTAAAGGAACAAACAAATATTGTCTTTGGTGGGCCTTTTATGATGGAGCATCCTGTACCTTTGGAGGCTGCTCCATCTCGAGTCACTATCAAATGAGAATACTTATTGTAGTTTCTTCTTGGTTCTAAACCTATAAAAGCCCCTTAGTGAAAAGGATTCAGCTAGGGAAATACTGTACAGCTTGCCTAGCAATGGCTTCCACTCAACATTTTGAATAGTTATGACCATGGGTCCTTCCAGCGAAGGAATTCAAATATTGGTGCTTCTTCAGAGTGGTGGTGATGTATGTTGTACATTGTTTGTTATAGTATCTTTATTCTGGCCATTGTGTCTATTAATTGTGCATTACTTTTATGCTTTGAGTTTCCTCTTCCCTTATATCTTATTTAAACCAAGTTTTTGAGCAATAATAAGCTTGTACCCACCCCTGTTAATACTACACCTGTTGAATGTGAATTCTGAACCTTATAAGTCTGTCTTTCAATGAAGAACTTGAGCCAATTTATTATCATATAAAAAATGTTCTAAATTATTATCGATTAGAGGAAATGTAAATTAAAACAATCTTGATATGTCATCTTACACCTGCCAGATTGGCTATAATGATTGAAAGGGCAAGTGACAAAAGTTGGAGGAGTTGTGGAAAAATTGGGACACTAATTAGTTGTTGGTAGAATTATGAATTGATTTAACCAACCGGAGAACAATCTGGAATTATAGCCTTTGTCCTTTGTCTTTTGACGCAAAGATATCATTACTGAGTCTATTTCCAAAAATGATAAGGGAAATTTGAAAAGAATCCTTCTGTTCTAAAATATTTATGGCAGCTCTCTTTGCAGTTGCAAAGAACTAGAAAGTGCAGGGGATGCCTGTCAATTGGGGAATGGTTGAACAAACTGTGATATATACTTGGGATGGAATACTAATGTACTATAAAAATTAGTGAGCTCAACAGTTTAAAAAAAACAGGAATAGGTTTGTATGAAATGAGAGCAAAAAGAGCAGAATCAAGAGAAAGACTGTTTTAAGAACAACTTTGAATGAATAAGTCACTTCGACTACTATAAATACCCAAATTAACTACATAGGACTTATGAAGAAAAATGGTATCTGTATCCAGAGAAAGAACTAATAAATAAGAATATGTATAGAATGATTTTACATATGTAGATGTTTGTGTCTAATGGTAGCCTTCTCTAGAGTGAGGGAAGAGAGAAAAGAAAAAAGGGGGAAAATGTACATGATAACTTCATAATATATTTAAAAGGAATAAAAGTTCTAGTTGTTTCATGTGTAATCATCTTTTTTATTATGCTATGTCATAGGAATCCTTATTTTATTCCACAAATTAAAAATAAAACACATTTATTTTTAAAAGAAAGTCTTTTAGAAATTGAACCCCAAAAGATTAAGATAAAATGACTAAAGATCATTCAATAAATCTAATAGGCAATACTTATTAAAAAAACCTTTTTGTGACAAAGCAAAATACTGTTACTTCTACACAAATGATGCCAGTGTCTACATAACAAATTATCACTGACCCCAAAGATCTTACATTGTTGTTGGGAGATGAGAAAGAAATACAGGAAAAACAAAGTCATAAAATGTCATATGATAAATGCACACTAGAAGGTTATAAACTAAAGTGCTAGAAAAATTCGTTTTTAAGAGAAAGAGGATTAGGGAAGCGTTCTTCAACAATGAGGGAGTATTTGAGCTGAGTTTTGTTGGATAAGTAGGTTAACCTGAAGAGAATACATTCTAGGAAAAGAAAAATATTTGTAAAAAGCTTCAATAAGGAAGAAAAAGTTAAAAAAAAAAGTCCAGGATAAAGAAAAACTCAGTGATAATAAATACAAAATAAAATATTGCAAAAAGGTTGTAGAATGAGGGGAATAGGCAAACAGAGATGAGATTATTGCTGAAAGTATTACTCCCAAGATCTGACCTATGTGTAAATTGTTGTGCCTGAATGGCAGATATTCCAAGTGTAGGAGAGTATGGAATAGTCTGACAGAACTTTGACCATTAGGGAAGGAGGAATACTGACCCTGGAAAGGAGTCTAAGGGTTACAAAAGCAATCAGAGTTTTCCTAATTAGTTCTCTGCAAGCAAAGTTTGATTTTTGATTATTGATTTCCAAGGTGTCATGTCTACAATGAAGCTGGGAAGTGATACAGCAGGATAAGAGAGAGAGGGCTGAGGTAAAAGGTAGTGTCCACATTCTGGTTGTCCTTAGGAAAAGTTGTATGACTAGTCAGCAAGCATTTGCTAAACACTTTGTATGTGTCAGACTCTGTGTTAAACCCAGGGATAAAAAAAAAGGTAAAAACATGATCCCTGCCCTCAGGAACTTACTTTCTAAAGGAAGAAATTTCATCTCTTTGTAATAGACATCACAAAACAAATCACTACAATAGTCTTGGGGACCTTTAAGATGGCAAGAATAAAGTGTAGAATCATTTTTCTTGTAAGATTATTCAACCTGATTGGGGACACTGAAGAACTAGCAACAATCTTCACGACTAAAATGAACCAAGCAAAGAGGGAGGGAGCATCTTCCCCCAAGAAGTTTTTGCTACCCCTTTCAATATGCCCTCAGCATTCATTTTAGGGTGAGTAAAGAGGCTGGAAGGTGAAAAGAAGCACATGGCTTGATTAAAGAGCCTGAACCTTTCAGGATGGCCCTGAGAAGCAAATTAATGGGATTAACCAATAAAGCTATGAAACAAGATAGATCAAAATCACTTTGAAGTCCCACAGTCAAAGGCAATTGCAAACATGACAGGATCTAATGAAGATATGGAGACCTTGACTCCATAGAAATGTGAATAAACACATTTATTCTTCCTTAGTCACCCAAATCCTCTTTCTCTTAGAAAACATCCAACACCAAGCAAAGGTGGAAAGAGAGGTTTAGAACAAAAGCTATAGAGAGGTCCAGAGACATAGGGAATCTCTCCCTGGAGGGACCAGCAAGTTGGCTATGAATTTGGCAACATTTCTCACTTACTTGAGACTGACCAGGGAAGCAGGACTAAGAGGAGAAAGGATAAATCTAGAAGAAAGAGGTATTCCATCTCAATACGGTTCCTTCAGAATCACTGTAGCTATGACTATGGGCAAGTCCTTAACTTCTTAGTTTCTTCATCTGAATGAAAAGGGAAATGGATTCAATAAACTCTGAGGTTCCTTCAATCCCAGCTTGAAGTTGGAAATTCTTTTAGTCTTCAGTAAAAAAGAATCCTCCTCTTCATAGATCTGGTTTCCATGATGAGAACACCCAAGCTCTCCTGAGGCATGCCATCTGCCAAGCCCCACTGGAAAATGAAAACAGAAACTTGTGTCTGGGACCTTTGTCCCAGTGGAAAATAATTGTAGTCATCATAAAGCTGTAGCTCACCATTATTCTCAAGAGAAAAACCAGATTGTGTTTTATCTACTTCGCCAATTTTAGGGATCAATTGATATAACTTTAGAGGTTCCCTTCTTCCACCTCAACCCTCAATTATAAAATGTTTGCCTGATGTTGCCAGGAAAGCACTTGAGAGCTCTGTAAAAAAAAAATAGATTATTGTCGTACCTAAATAGAGTGGCAGTTTTGTTCCTGATCTGGACTTTGCTACCATTGAACCTTGGAAGAGATTACAGTGCCTAGGATAGTCTCTCTGCCAAGCAAGCCCTTTATTTGTAAAAAAAAAAAAAAAAAAAAAAAAAAAAATCTGGGATCCCTATTTTGGGAAAAGACCCAAGGTGGCTAATCTTTTCCTCTCAAGTCTTCTGACTTTACAAATTGACAACAAACCCCTGAGTGCCTACCTCCCCTTAACTTTTGGTGATTTATCTTTCCCCATTGGAATATAACCTCTTTAAGAACAAAGACTCTTTTTGTTTATATTATTTACATTAATACAGTGACTAGAACATCGCTGCTGCTATTGTTCAGTCATTTTAGTCATGTCGGATTCTTTATCACCCCATTTGGGGTTTTCTTGGCAAAGATATGGAGTGGATTGTGACTTTTTCTTCAATTTATTTTTTTGTTTAGAGTGAAGAAATCAGGGTTAAGTGACTTGCCCAGGCTTACATAGCTAGTAAGTTGAATAAGAATTGGAAAAAATCTTATTTAAAAATAAGTTCACTCAAATAAAGCAGGCCTGAGACTTATTTGACCGTTCTATGAACCCTACATGCCCTTGACAGGAGGGGCCAGGAACTCGCCATTCCTGGAATGGCTTATGCTCAGAGGAGGGTGGCTCCCACCCTGAACATACGCAAATATGTCAAGGCTATGGGGTCTGGAACAGACCAAACAAAGATATGGTAGTAAGAAGCCTTCCTTGTCTAAAAAGGAAATAAAAGCCCCCCATTTCTAGCAACCTGTTGGGCCTCACCCATGGGAAGGACGCTTCACCCGGGAAAATCTTTTCCCAATTCAAGCTGCTGAGGCTGAAACGGGGCTCCCAGCCACCTGAGTTTTGAGGTTCCCTTGAATTGGTGATGTATTCTTTTCCTCTATCTATCTCAATTATTATTGGTTTAATTTTAGTTATTATTGTCTTGTCTTGTTGTCTGTGTAAATCTAAACTGTCTAGACCGTGCATTTTATAATTAAAATTTTACTTTCATTTTCATTTGAGTCTGAGAGCGTCATTTATAGGAGCAAATCCGGACATATTTAAATATCACAAAACATAAGTGTTAAGAACCTGAGCCTCCGTGCTTCCTGACTCCAGAGCCAGTGCTCTATTGTGCCACTTAGCTTCCCCTCTGGTTCATTTTTCAGACAAGGAACTGAGGCAAACAGGATCAAGTGACTTACCCAAGATCACACAGTTAGTAAGTGCCTGAATTCAGATCTTCCTGATTCAAGGTCTGATATTTTACCACCTAGCTGCTCCTCCTAGAACACAGTCAGCAATTAATAAAAGATTGTTGCCTTGCCTTATCCAACAAAGGATCACTTTGGGGACTTCTCATATATCTCATTCTTGCCATCACTCAGATAATTTTTCAGAAATTTCAATATCTGACAAACTTCTGTAGGTAGTCACCAATTCACCTTACAAAAACTCAGCTTACAAGGCTTTATTTATGAAAATAAGATTATCTAATCCATGAAAAGTAATGATCCTCATGTCCTCTCACAAACCCATGTAGTCTTCATGGCTTACAATACTGTCCCAGGGAGGAATACAATCGAAGACAGTCAGGGCTTGAGTTGTCACATCAGTGCCCAATGAGGCAGTTAAATGACATGATGGATAGAGCAGTCAGCTTCAGTTGGCAAGACTTGAATTCAAACCTGGACAAGATACTTAATCTCTGTTTTCCTAGTTTCCTCAACAATAAAATGGGAACAGTAATAACACCTACCTTGCAAGGCTATTGTGAGAATGAAATGAGATAATTTGTAAACAATTTAACATAGAGGCTGGCACACAGTCAATGCTCTTTGAATGCTTGGTCCCTCCTCTCCCCTCCATAGCCCTTCCATTTTAGCAGAGTTTGTCACCAGTCACCATCACCTGCCATTATTCCAAATTACTGGTTCCACTTGCACTACTTGATACTTGTTCACTCTTGCTCTCCAGCATATGATTTATCAGCATATCTTCAAGCCCCTTGGCTGTTTCCTGTGCTCCTGCCATTCTGCTGAGTTTTCAGGAGATGGTGTTGTTTCCCTATTTTCAGGGACCCAGCTTTCTGACAATCAGCCCCATACAGTGAGAAAAACAATCCAAATATGTTTGTAGCTTTAAAAACTAAACTAAATTAACAATCCTTCTAGCTACTGTGATTTAATCATTCATTACTGATAGAAATGATTACTTTCAGCTTCCCAAAAGGTGCTTTTCCTAGCCCCTGAGTCCTCATCAAATAGAATCTTCCCCTATAACAAAGAAAAAAAGTCAAATAAAACCAACCAAAATAGCAAGTATGTTTGACAACATGCATGACATCCCAAATACACAAACTTGACTCCATTAAATGATACTTCAGTTTTACAAAATGAGTGAATCAGAAATGGATTATTTTACATTTCAAGAGGACTTTTTTGGTGACAAATTATGAACAAAAAATAAGTTTTCATTTATTATGAATTAGTCTCTTTATAATAGGAATTGAGTCCAGTGTAAATTGGGTGTTAGTTGTAGTCCTGTGATGTTATAAATTATATTTAATAAAAGATCATAGAAACATAGATTAAAACTAATTGGAGATTTAATCTTATCTTCAAGAGTGAGTTAAAAAACAAATTATAGAAACAATCAATTAAGGAGAATGACAATAATGAGATTATATCAAAACCTATGGGATACAACAAAAGCAGTGATCAAAGGAAAATTTATGTGTCCAACTCCATCAAATGGCTCCACAATTTACAATGGCTCCAAGACTCACAAAGATCTCACAGGAGCTGCCCTTTTGCATTTGCTCTTGCTTCTCTCACCTGATCTCTCTCTCCAATTTAGACTTTAATTGGGATTTTAATTTGCTGCTTTCTTATTTTTTTATTTGCATAACTAATTCATTGATCTTCTTTTCCTCTATTTTATTAATATCAGCAGTTGGAGACACACATTTTGTAAAAGTGAATTATCATATTTACTTAACAGATCTTTCAGTGAAAATCTCATTAGGGAAAAAGATACTCTAAAAATTCAGGAGTGGCAGAGTCAAGATTCAAACTTAAAACCAAATATAAATCTATTGCTTCTTTTATGCACCTAACAATGTTTACCCAGTTGGTTTGGACTAGAATGAATCAATCCAAGGTCTTTTTTAAATATAAATAGAAGTAATAATAAATGGGAGGCTGAGCACAGTCCAATAGTACATCAATTAGCCTCTCTTCTATTAGCTCTCTATAACTGTGTGATGATAAAGAGATTGGACTTTGCTTTTGGAAAAAAAGAACCAACAGAATGTAGATTGATTCTTTCTTTAGCTGTTTGACATAGAAAGGCTTTGGATTCATTCTTGATAACAAGTTTTATGACTACCTCTAAACAAGACAGCACAGAATTGTAAAAGAGAGGGGACCATCTGTATTCTTTCATTTTCACAAGTCATGAAAATTATAGGAAGCCCCAGATTATAAATCTCACTTTGAGCTTTAATTTTCAAAAATTGATGCAGACCAGCACCTGAGGGCTCATTTTGCCTCTAAGATAAAAGGTGGGAAGTGAAAGTTTGTTCATTTCCTGCTTGTGGCTTTTTCTAACACAAGATCTGCAATTTCTAGCTTCCTCACCCTCCCCATGCCCCAGGCTATGGACCAAAGCTAGGCAGGGCATTGACTAAGGGTTGAAAGGGGATGGATTCTGCCATGTTAAGAATGAACTCTGCTATTGGATAATTTTTATTATATTAAATTTAAAAGTTTTTATACAAGCAAAACCAATGCAAACAAAATTAGAAGGGAAGCAGAAAATTGGGAAAATTTTTACATTCAAGGGTTCCGATAAAGACCTCGTTTCTAAAATATAGAGAGAATTGGCTCAGATTTATAATACAAGCCATTCTTCAATTAATAAATGGTCAAAGGATATGAACAGACAATTTTCAGATGAAGAAATTAAAACCATATGAAAAATGCTCTAAATCACTATTGATCAGAGAAATGCAAATTAAGATAACTCTGAAGTACCACTGCATATCTCTGAGATTGGCTAAGATGACAGAAAAAGATAATGATAAATATTGGAAGGGATGTGGGAAAACTGGGACACTAATACATTATTGATGAGTTGTGAACTGCTCCAATCATTTTGGAGAGCAATTTGGAACTATGCCTAAAAGGCTATCAAACTGTGCACATGCATACCCTTTGACCCAGCAGTGACTCAGACTGGGTCTGTATCCCAGAGAGATTAGAAAAAAGGGGAAAAGACACACATGTGCAAAAATATTTTTAGCAGCCCTTTTTGTAGTGGCAAAGAACTGAAAACTGAATGGATGCTCATCAGTTGGGCAATGGCTGAACAAATTATGTTATATCAATATTATGGAATATTAATTGCTCTATAAGAAATAAACAATCAGCAGGATGATTTCAGAAAAGCCTGGAGAGACTTACATGAACTGGTGCTAAGTGAAGTGAGTAGAACCAAGAGAACATTGTACATAGCAACAACAAGATTATGTGATGATCAACTCTGATGAACATGGCTCTTTTCAGCAATGAGTTGATTCAAGCCAATTTCAATAGACTTGTGATGGAGAGAGCCATCTGCACCTGGAGAGAGTACTGTGGGGACTGAATGTGAATCATAGCATACTATTTCCACCTTTTTGTTGTTTGCATGGTTTTTTTTTGGGGGGGGGGTTCTTTATCATTTTTTCCCTTTTTAACCTGATTTTTCTTGTGCATCATGAAAAATGTGGAAATATGTATGGAAGAATTGCATATGTTTAATATACATTGGATTACTTGCTATCCCTGGGAGGGGGAGAGAGGAAGTGAGGGGAAAATTTTGGAATACAGGCTTTTGCAAGAGTAAATGTTGAAAATTAACTTTGCATATATTTTGAAAATAAAAAGCTATTATATTTTTTAAAAAGAATGAACTTTTCTGTGACTGTGAGGAGGAGAAGAAGAGGACAGTGAAGAAGAGAAAGAGAGTCCTATTATGAAAGAAGGCTGGGCACAGAATGAATAATGGAAGCTGGTTATTGGCAGGATTTAACATTTTTACATGTAGCCTAGCTCCCTATACTTACACCACCTAGTCTGGACTCTCTCCCATTTTTGCTAAAAGAAAAACTGCACTCTTTTGCTTTTTATTATTACTTTATTTTTTTAAAGGCCTCATATTAAAGATCACAGCTCTGAAACCTACACATAGAGCTTGATGGCAACACATTATCATGTCCTTCCAACCCAAGAGTTTTCTATCTCATTATTAGCTCAGAGTCATTCCCTCTCTGGGTCTTTGACTCAACCCTGAATTTATAAACATCCCTTCAAAGCCAAAGTAAGTGCTAAAGCATGTCACATTTGTGACCACTCTGAAAAAGAATGAACAAGAAGATAGCAAGAGAAGCATTGAGAAGGGAGAAACCCAAAGCTATATTCCATTCTCCTAGGAATTTAAGCCTGCTGAATCCATTTCCTAGTAAAAGAAAAAAGACACAACTGGGTACACCTTGTAATAGTAGAGTGTTACTAAGGATCTCAGGACCCCTATGGGAACAAAGTTAGATTAAACTATTTAAGATTTTCTTTCCTCCACTCCTCACTAAACTTCTTAGTTTAGAGTTTCTTAAAAAGAGGGATCAGTTAGGAGCTGGGGACAGCTCTCCAGGGACACACACTGGGTTAAAATCTTTTGAAACCTCTAGAAGAGAGAGATTCTCTCTGGTCAACTTGGGGAGGATAAGAGGAGCACCAGGAGAGACCCAGAAAAAGGGACGGAGAGTCCCAGAGAAAGAGCAATTGGGAAAGGTACAAATATGGGCTCTTCCTGTCACATTGTAAAATGACACCTCTTTAACCTCATAGTCCAGGTAAATTCCAACTCGGCTAAAGGGTGTTGTCAGAGGGAGAGGGGTCACGGGACTGCTCAGAGCCTCATAGCAGTTTTTATAAAGCCTCATTGTCCAAAATCCTTCTTCTGGAGATAGAACAATCCAGCCTTTCTTGTCCACTGCTTCTCTACAAACACCCAGGGTCCAAGCTGCTCCAGTTCCTACTTCTACTTCCCAGTAATGTCTTCCAGAGGTGAAACCCTCACTGCCCATCACACATGGCCGAGAATCAAATCGTTGGCTGGTTTTAGGGACATCCTGTTCAGCAATCCCATAGGTCACCTGGCTCTGGTCCTCAGATAGGATCAGGATGGGGTGAGCTGTGGCTGGGTCCAAAGTTATATGTACTGTAAAGAGAGATATACTAGGTGAATCACAAGAGTCTAGAAACTGCTTCTAGAACCCTACAGTTAATCAGTCTTACAGTCACTCTAAGCTACCCTCACCCCCATCCACTTCCTGACAAACATCTAGTTTCTGAGTGGTCCTTCAAGATCATTGGTTAGGATTGACTATAGGCCTCTGTGCCATAACTACCTTAGAAATTAAGGAAAATAGGCAATAAAGGTGATTAACTTTTGTTGACTGCCATATAGGCTGAAGTTCTAAAGGTTCTGAGAATTCTTAATAGAACCATCTTTTAGACATTTCAACATCATAGATTTCAATTCAACAAATAGATATTAAGAATTTGCTATATGCTAGGCACCTTATGGTAGATAGCAGAGAGAAATAATGAAATAACCCCTTCCTTGGAAGACCTTATATTCTAATGAGAGAAAACATCATTAAAAATAATTCTGCCTTAGTCTTCACTGAAGTCAGTTTCAAATGAAACTAATTCAAACAATTGGCTAGACTATTTTGAAAATAATGTTTGTGTATTAGACTATCTGCCATCTAGGGGAGGAGGTGAGAGGAATGAGGGAAAAATTTGTAACAGAAGGCTTTCCAAGAGTCAATGTTGAAAAATTACCCATGCATATGTTTTGCAAATAAAAAGCTTTAATAAAAAAGATGAATTGTAAAAAAAAAAAAAAAGAAAGTAATCATTTGCTCCATTTATTTGACTGCACTCTATTTGATATTTTCAAAGCTACCTGACATAGTCAGATAAAAATGATTATCTATCTGTAGTCCCAGGTTCAAGGGACAAAAATACAGACAAGTGACTCATCTGGAATCTTGCAGATTATAACAACTAATTGACCAGGTTCCCCTTCAAAATGTGTTATTTTGTCACAGAAAAAGCCATGACTGTCACTTTGGTTATGTTCAAAAGGAAATGTCCTTTCCCTTTCCTGGGAGGCTCACCTGCATGTTTCCGAGCCCTTCTCCACCCTGAAAAGAGAAATTCAATTCAGTTTTGTTTTCTGAGATGATAGGGATACCATATATCTTGGAGCACAGTTTTCAGTGGCTCCCAAGAGCAGGTATGAAAGAAAAACAAACACAAACACAAACACACACCAGCTACATTAGGGGATAGGAAAAATTATCTCCACCTTCCATTCTTCACTCTACAAGAGATTCAGGAAACATTACTTCTAATTACAGTGTTACACCTTGGAAAACTGGAATGAAAGGGAGAGTATCATTATAGTAGAAAAATGACTATGAAATTAAACATTGGTTGTCTTTGATTTCAGAATGATCATAACAGCAGATGACCAGTGCAAGGTAGGAAATCCAACAATCCACTTAATCTATGCTCCACATAGCTAATGTCTACCATCAATTCAATTCAAGGAATCTTAATTAAGCACCTATTATGTATTCCTTAATCTCAGTACCTTGAATCTGTCTATCCTCAATTAATCCTGTATATGTTATTTGTACATCATTTTTGTATGTTATATCCCCATTAGATTGTAAGCTTCTTGAAAGTAGGAACTTTTTTGCCTTTCTTTTTATTTCCCAGAGTTTAGCACAGTGCCTGACAGATATTAAGTGCTTAATGAATGTTAGTTGACTGCCATGCACAGGACATCCAGGTGATAGAATGGATAGAGTGCTAGATCCAGTATCAATCAACCATGTAATACAGTGGACAGGGTACTATACTTGGAAATAAGAGGACTTGTATTCAAACCATGCCTCAGATACTTGCTATCTCTGTGATTCTGGGAAAGTCTCCCAGCCTCAGTTTCCTCTTCAGTTATTGTGAAGTTTAAATGAGAAAATACTTGTAAAGAACTTGGTAAATTTTAAGTCACTGTGTAAATGCTATCTATTATTGTTAGGAAGACTGAATGAATTCAAATCCTGCCTCAAACATTTATGAGCTGTGTGATGTGTATAAGTCATAACTTCTCTGTATCCTCTTTTGTTCTCCCTCTAAAATGAGGAAGTGGGGCTCAGTGGCCTTTAAGGTCTCTTCCAGATCTGAATCTATAATCTTAGGAGCTTCTCTTCTACTAAAGTCACTTACTTAAATACCAGAAAATACTCAGAAGATAGTAAGGTTAAAAGAGCCCTTAGAAGCCACATGATCCAAATCCTGCCATTTTCAGAGGTGGCAACTGAAGCTGGGATACAGTGACTAATCCAAGGTCACAGAGCATGTTGATAGAATAATTGGGACTAGAAGTCATATGTTCAAACTCCAAGTCATATATTATTTTAATTGCACTGCTCTATCTTTCCTCTTGGGATATAGTCAAAACTTTGATTTTGTGAATAGGGGTTTCCTATTTGACTTTTATATTTAACCAACTCCTAGTGCATTGGTCCCTACTTTTGGGTCTAGAATAAATATTAGGTTCCTCAGCTAGCATGGAACTTGAAACCTTATTGAACATTATTTTCTAAAAATATCAAAGTACTTTGATTTCATTTACTCACATATCATCATTAAGAGATGTAGCAGGGGCAGGAAACAATTTTGAAAGGAAAGATGCATGTGTTGTATTGTTATTGTTGCTGACTGAGATCCAAAGGAGGCAAACAATTTGCTAAAGTCATTCAAAAATTAGGATCCAGAGCCAAGACTAGCCAGCCTCAGGGCTTTTGAATGATAACTAAAAGTGTCTGCAAAAGGAAGAAGTTGAAAGTTTGAGGTAGCAGCTAGGGAGCTCTCCAAGGTATATGTCAAATCACAAAATTATAGAAAAAGCATCAGATCTGGGAGAGTTCTTTGATAGCATGAAATTCACTTTCCTCATATCACAAAGTGGAAAACCAGGACTCAAGGAAGGGAAGTGATTTACCCAAAGTCTCACACATATTAACTTACCTGCATCAGTGATTACTTTTTTGGAATCTGAAATTAAGCAAATATGGACATGAGATGCTGATGACACAATCTCAAAAGAACCAATTTGACCAATACAAAAAACTTACCACTTTCCTTTTCAAGAGCCACTGGGAGGAAAAAGAAAAAAAAATATTTTAGTTGCACATGGAACTTTAGGCACATAGTAGGGTATTATCTTCTGCAGTTCTTTTTTTTCTTCCCAAAAGGTACTTTCCACATCATCACTACCTATTCCCTTTGCTAAAATACAGGGCCATTATGTTTGGTCCTTCCTTTGCCTACAACTCCCAGAATTTAAGGGACAATGGACAGTAATGATTTTGGTCCAACTAAAACCAATGTCTGAATCCACATACTTGCTCCAGATCTGTTACTAGAAGTTTTACTCTTGATTCAGCCTACTCTGTTGACTGCACCACCTTTTCACCATTGCCTTGGCCACTTCAGAATGAATCTGCCTTAAAGTATACTCATTGATTGGTGAGTCCCTGCTCAGAGTCATCTTTTCTTGAGGATCCCTTACAATGCTAATCACTTTACTCCAGGATCAAACCACTCTCTGGATTGTCCCCACTTCCTGTTTTTGTTAGTCATCCCCCATTAGCATGTAAGCTTCTTCATAACAGGGACTATCTTGTTTCCTTGCATGTGTATCCCAACCTCTTAATCCAATGTGTGGGAAATAGTAAGTGCTGAATAAATTTGTCTTTACCTAAGGAGCTCTGCTACTAAGGTGACTTTGAGCAAATCAGTTCATATTTTCAACTTCATGTTCCTCATCTACAAAATGAGTAGATCAAATTAAATGAACTCTGATATTCCTTCCAAAACCAAGCCATTATGATTGCAAATAGCCTATTGATAAATTAGTTTTACTCAGTCAGGAAACATGATTATTAGTTTTCACCCAATACTAATAATTGTCTAATCAAAAAATCTAGTTACATGATCTCTGTGAGTCTTTCTCATCTCTAAAATAGGGGCTTGGACCAGGTGAGCATTAAGGTTTTGTGTGTATGTGTTTGTGTATTCATTCATTTCAATTTTGTCCAATTCTTTGTGACCCCTTTGGGAACTTTTTTGGCAAAGATAATGTTGTCATTAGTCATTTCCTTTTCCAGTTCAACTTAGAGATGAGGAACTAAGGCAATCAGGAGCTGAGTGATTGACCCAGAGTCACACAGTTAGCAAGGCCAGATTTGAACACAAAGAAATGAATCTTCTTGGTTCCAGATCCTATGATGTATCCACTAAATCACAGACCTGCTATGCTGGCTTCTAGAATAACTCGTTATTTTTAAAAATCCATTGGCCTTATTTTTTACCGAATTCACAATACAGTTACTAGACCTGGAAAGTTCTCCATGAACCCAAGCAAAGTGAAATGGACTGTGTACAAAGTAATAGCAATGTTGTGGGATGATCAGTTATGAATAACTTTGCTATTCTCAGAAATACATCAATCCAAGACTACTCTGAAGGACTTACGATAAAAAATGTTTCCATACTCAGAGAAAGAACTGATTGCCTCGGGATACAGATTTAAGCATACTTTTTTACTCCTTTTTTTCTTGTTTTTTTTTGGGGGGGGGAGAAGATCTTTATATTTTCTTTCACAACATGACTTTTATGGAAATGTTTTGATTAATTTTACATGTGCCTTCTTAATGGAAATAGAGGTGGAAAGGAAAGGAGAGAATCTGAAACTCAAAATTTTAAGAACAAATATAAAAAATTGTGTTACATGTAACAAAATAAAATGAAATAAAATGAAAATAAAAATGTTAAATGGATAAACTCAGTTACTTGGTATTCATATTATATTTGTTGGGTGGGAGAGGGAACAGTATTGGATAGATTAAACAATAAGAGCTTGGGAAGAAAATTCCATTCTTCAACCATTTATCACAGATTGACAGTACATCAGGGTCAGCTAATATAACATCTTAAAGATACAAAATTATGATATTTGGGATTTTCTAGTGCTGACAATTTCACCATAAAGGACAATATTGCTTTGAGTAAAAAGGGCAGCTTCAGATTTGTGAATATCTAGATACAAGACCTGCCTCTGCTACATCCTGCTGATATAGCCAGGCAAGGCACTTAACCTCTGTGTGCCTCCATTTCCTCACTGTAAAATGGAGATAATACTAGCACATATTTGCCATGGTTGTGAGAATCAAATAAGATAATATTTATAAAGCACATAGTACAGTGTTTAACACACTAGTTCACTTAATTTTTTTCCCTTCCAGTAAAATCATAGGTCTCATAAAAAGAACTACAGATACTTTATCTTACACATATTCCAAGTGATTAGAGGAACATTCTATCATAGAGGAACATTTTATACATTAAGAAACTTAAAACAAGTGGCTCAGCATTTCCCTTTAGCCTGAGGAAGAAGCCATGAATGTTTCATTTAAACTGCAAACTAAAAGAACATTTCCATCATTGAGAACTACATAATTCAATTCCTGCCCAGACTAGTTAGTTTCACACAGAAAACCATTCAGCCTGATAATTTAAGGTTGCCTCTGGTCAAGGATTTCACAAATAATATTGTTTACAACAGGATAAATCCATGATGGAATGTGTGGATGGCTCAGCACAAGTTCTCTCCATTGCTAGAGAAAGAGGGACAGATAAAACAAAACATCTCAAAGAACTGGGACTATTAAAGATGCATCTGTTGTATCATCCATCCTATAACAATGGAAGTCTATCATCAAGTTATAGAGTTTTACCTTTTTCCTCTTCATTTTGAGATTGATTTTCTGGAGGAAGAAAAAGAAAGTATGAAATTAAATCTTCTCATGTCTAAAAACATTAATCTTTAAATATAATCTAGATTCCCTCCCTGTATAGGTTGTCTTTTTTTTCCTGTTGTCCTTCCTAAAAAGCTTTTTGCACATTTTTTTTCTTTTTTACATGTTTACATATATGTTTATATGTTTTTATGTATACTCCCCCAAAGGAATATAAGCTCCTTAATTTAAAACTCTATTTTGTTTGGCCTTTGTAATCCCTGCACCTAAATCAATATCTGGCCTATAATGGGCACTTAAAAAATACTATTTTAATTAATAAATGAATGAAGTATCATTTGTGAAATCAAAACTCACTTTCAGATATTAGGTTGTCTATTCTATGAAAATATCTTTATCTTCATCCATTTTCCTTGTTATTCTACGTGTATAATATTAAACAAATCCCTTAGAGTAGATTAATTCATTTATGTGATGTTAAATAATTTTATACAGTTTCGATCAGGACCTCAGGATAGAACACATTTTCTTTGCAGCACAACTCAATTGCTACCCTTTGCATGCTCCCCTATTTATTTGTGTCACCAATCATTATTAGTACTTTACTCCATAAATTAGCTCATATTTATTTTGGATACATATTATATGTTCTTGTTGGTCTCCCTCTACCTAAAAGGTATAAATTCTTCAAGGGCAAAGCACATAGTCACTGACATACAGCCTCACAATGCTTGTTGCTTCAGACTGAGGTAATGAACTTCCTCTGCTAGCTTTCTCCTCCCCAGGTTCAAGATCAACACAACCTGCTCCCCCTTGTGGCTATTCCCCAATCATACCTCTTGCTTTGCATTGCTTCTTGATGAAATAAATACACCCCAAAATGAAGAGTCCCAAGATTTGGAGGCCTATTGCACAAGCAACAATCCAGGCACAAGTCTTGAAGGAAACAGATGCTGAAACACAAAACCTCAAAGTCAGCTTATTGACAACAATTCCAAACTTTGTAAGTCCTTAACTCCTCTGGTTGAAATAGATACTCCATGAAACTGGAGTTAAAGCCAAAAATTAAAAAAAATAATAATACTTTAATAATGGCTGTCATATTTCTAAAACCCTTGTAATTAGCAAAGCACTTACCTAATTACGATCCTGTGAGGTAGGTAGTATAACTGTCATTATCCTCATTGTGCAGATAGGGAAAGCAAGGCTCAGAGAGAGCTTATGTGACTTATCCACTGTAATACAGCTAGTTAGTGATGGAGCTGGGATATAAAACCTAATCTTTTGACTTGGCTTATGAAGTCAAAGTGAAGTTCTCTCAAAAACAAAACCAAACTCAAATATATGAATCACTAAATTCTCTCCTATCAACCCAAGGCAATATACTTCTGTGGAAAGATCACTGGCTTTGTCATTCAAGAACCTCAGTTCAAATTTTTATTATTATTTTGCTGAGGCAATTGGGGTTAAGTGACTTGCCCAAGGTCACACAGCTAGGAAGTGTTAAGTGTCTGAGACCAGATTTGAACTCAGGTCCTCCTGACTTCAGGACTGGTGCTCTCTCTACTACACCATCTAGCTGCCCCATCTCCGTTCAAATTTTTATTTCTAGTGATTACTACCTTTATTTACATCCTTGAGCAAGTACTTCATTTCCCTTTGTATAATGGAAGGAATGGAAAAGATGGCCATTCTTGTCCCTTCCTGCTCTACATACACCATCTCATGAACTAAGCCATCTATATTAGAATTTACATAATTACAAAATGTATGCATTTTAAATGGATATTTAGCCCCCATTTAAATAGTCTGATTCCACAAAAACCAATGATTGCTACAGTTTGTGTTCCCTCATTGGAATGCTAGGCAACTGCAACCTATGTCATATCTTATGTCAGTTACATAGTGGGAAGATTATTGTCTCTGGAATCAGAGAATCTGACTTCAAATCCTTAATCTGTGTGATGCTAGGCAAACCATTTCTAATCTGTAAGACTCAGTTTCCTTATCTGTAAAAAAAACCAATAGGATTGAAATAAACCATAAATTTAAAACTGGAAGGGATTCTTGAGATCATATAGTCCAATTCCTTCAACTGAAAAAAGAGGAAACTAGGTCCATAAAAGTGAAGTGTCTTGCCAAGGGTCACAGAGGTATCAAAAGTCGCAAAATTTAGGCCTAAATCCCCGGCCTTCAAGCCTGTTAGTTTTTCCAGGTCACCACATTTCCTCTTTGATTTTCAACATCCCTTTTAACTCTAAAACAAGAGAATTTTGGAAGATGTAATAGAAGTAATAGAAGAGTTTCTCACATGAGTCCTGATTTGTTGTTCAATTATTCAGTTATATCTGACTCTATGATCCCATTTGTATTTTCTTGGCAGAAATACCAAAGGTATTTGCCTTTTTTTCTTCAGCTAATTTTATAGATGAGGAAATTGAGGCAAACAGAATAAAGTTACTTGCTCAGGGTCCCACATCTAGGAAGTATCTGAGACTGGATTTGAACTCAGGAAAATGAATCTTCCTGGCCTAAAATCTGGTACTCTGTCTACTGCACCACCTAGCTGCCCCTAAGTCCTGAAGGTTTATCCCAGAATATAGAAACAGATTATATATCTTCTCCATATGCCTTTCATCCCTCAAATTGTACATGGATGTAAATCATAGAGGGGTATTTCCCAAACTATGTTCCAATGTAATAGAAGAATTTTAATAAGGAAAATAATCTGCATTTCTCTGCTACAAAGCTCCCACAGTTTTATCATGCTTTCAGATCAATATTCATAGGTTCTATTATTAGATGAATGACAAAGTGTCCTTTAATTGGAAAAAAACTGTTGAAGCTTCCACTCTTCTCATTACATATAGCACAATTTCATTTCTGCTTTAAATAGTAGAAGAATATATATATATACCACAGGTGTAAAGCTAAACATTGCCAGCAAGTGGCTACCCAAGACTTTCTTGGAGGATGCCAATGAAGTGAACTCAATAGCTCATGGGAGAAGTAATATGGTTTAGTGGAAAGAATACAGGATTTGGAGTGAGAGGACTCGACTTTTATTATTGGCATTGCCACTAACAAACTTGGAGTTTATTGCACCTACCTTAGCTTCAGCTTCCTTATCCCTTTTATGAAGAAATTGGACTAAGTGCTTTCTAAGATTCCTTCCAGTCCTAGATTTATTATGCTAGACTCAGGCTGACTTCCTTTTCTAAATCTTATTATGTTCTAATAGAAGGGGGAGATCTTTATTGTAAAGCATGTTACTAAGATAATGCTTGACATGTAGAATGGTGAATGCTACAGGGTTTTGTAGTATTTTCAAGTCTTTGCAACATAAGGTCACTTTCTTTTAACATTGGGACCCTAATATATTAAAATCCAGCAGAAAATAGAAAAAATGATGCAAAATTACTACAAAACACATGAAATATTCTACCAACCTACCAATATCCACTCAGGTCTTGTATGAAAACTATTCCAAAACACTAAGCAGAAGTAGATACCTTGAGTCATTGGATGGAAACTATAGTTCATATGTTTCACTCCATAATAAAAAAGGGACCAACCTTTCGGAGGAAATGAAGCTGTCTTCTGATCCTCAAAAAGAGGGTGCCAAAAGGAGCAAAACACATTTTCAGTAGAATTGGCTTGGATTACTAGAGATGTTTCTATTTGGAAAAGGTCTTCTCCATCCTGAGAATGAGATTCTGACAGGGACGGCAAGCTGTTTCCCTGGACATCTTTCCATTTCACTTGAGGCATTGGGTACCACCCATTTGACCGACACAGCAGCAGAATCTCTCCATCTTTTAGAGGTTCCACATCAATCTGAGGATCTGATCCCCAAGCTAGGAGAAAAACAAATAGGAATAAATAATGTTTTAATAATCACTTAAAACTTATAGCAATGTACAACTAAGATGAAAAAAATCACTTTTTCTTAATGATTCCTTCAGCCCTCCCCTATTAGTTAATTCAGTATTTTGATGCTTCCTTTTCATTTTTTCTCATTCAAAAAAAAATTGGCTACAAAGCTCTGTGCTACAAACTAGTATATAAAGATTGAATATACCCACCCTCGTGGACTTTGAATTTAACAGGGACATAAAAACCAAACTGCAATTTCATTGGTACAAAGAACTGGATGAGAAAAGCCCCTCTACCAGTTCAGATAAGCACATTTTCTGTAACATATACTCTTAAGGAATCACCTAGTGATCTAGAGTTTAAATGACTTTTCCAGGGTCACAGAGATAGTATGTGTCAGTAGTAAGATTTAGGTCTTCCTGGTTTCAAGACCACTGGAATCCCCACTATGTCACATTGCCTCCCAAAGGAATACACAGGTACTTCTTTGGTAAGAGGTAATACAGGTAGTAGGTAATACAAGGCACAAATAACCTCCATTTCCTCAGATGCCAAAATCTGTCTAAAACAAGTCCAGAATTCCCAACATTCATCCAGTCAAGATTTATTGAATATCTGGAATAAACAGGGAAAATCCAACCAATGGGAAAAGATGCAAATTGAGACAAATCAATTCTATATTAATATTATTGCCTGACTTCCATTAATTCCCACTGGAATTAGAACAGTGAGCACCATGGTAGATTTCTCAAGAGATTCCATCTGAAACAGTTCTACCAAAATGATAATAGTGCAAGGATTCAATAGCAATGGCAATTTGTCCCTATCCTCAAGCCAATTTATGACCTTTGGTACAACTACACTGGCTAAATCAAATTTATCATGCTATTAGATGTTGAGGGTTAGCCCCCACTTTTATCAGAATGATAACACTATCACATCATTGATATTAAGCACTTGAAAGATGGGTGTCAGATATTATGGATGTCAGAAAGATCTGGATTCATGTCCAGCCTTGTTATATATATATGTCTGTATGTGTATAGATAAATATATAGATATATATATGTCTGTATGTGTATAGATAAATATATAGATATATATAT
>JAJPUD010003973.1:137506-218279 GCA_023553655.1 Myrmecobius fasciatus
GGAGGGAAGGAAGGGGAGGGAAGGAAGGGGAGGGAAGGAAGGGGAGGGAAGGAAGGGGAGGGAAGGAAGGGGAGGGAAGGAAGGGGAGGGAAGGAAGGGGAGGGAAGGAAGGGGAGGGAAGGAAGGGGAGGGAAGGAAGGGGAGGGAAGGAAGGGGAGGGAAGGAAGGGGAGGGAAGGGAAGGGGAGGGAAGGGAAGGGGAGGGAAGGAAGGGGAGGGAAGGAAGGGGAGGGAAGGAAGGGGAGGGAAGGAAGGGGAGGGAAGGAAGGGGAGGGAAGGAAGGAAGAAAAGATTTATTCAGTGTTTTAATGTGCCAGGCATGTCCTGAGTGCTTTATAGAATATTGTCTCATTTGATCCTCATAATAACCCTGAGATGTAGGTGCTATTTCCCCCCTTTTTACTGATGAGGAAACTGAGGTTGGCTAAAGTCAAGTGACTTCCCAATTGTTATAGAGTTAGTATCTACAATAGAATTTGAACTCTGATCTTCCTGAGTGGAGATACAATGTATTTTATGATGGTTCACTTTCAGACATTCTCTTTCCCTCCATGGATTGCAATAATGTATCTTTTGAAACCACATATCAGAAAAAAACCCTTAATTTGTTGCTTCTGGGAGGAAAAAGTGAGCTAAAATTCTCCCATTTTAGTGGGCACTTTCCCTAGGTCCAGCTACATGAATTAATGCCATTTCTGACCTTAATTTGTAAGTTATATGATTAAGATCTGCTTGATTCCTATCCAAATTATTTGTAACACTCCCTCTGGGATCATTCACTCAACTTCTACTAACACTCTTCCTGTTAAAATTCTAGGGGAGATCCTTAGGGGATAGAGTTTCTAGCTCTGTTTTTCATGGGTACCCACCAGTGTGCTTCTCATTAATTATCAGCCAGAAGCTTCTATTAGCTTTTAGAAAAGAATGCTTACTAAGGTAGTTTAATAAAGTTAACACAAAACATCCTTCCTCCCAAATCTGAAGCTTTCACAAATATACCCAATTCCATGAGATTCTAACTAGAGAAAAAATAAAATTGCATAAAACATCATAAAACCTACCACTATAGAAGGATCCAAAATTAATTATAACTGAATGTGAATTAAGGAGAAGCAATTTAGCACAATGATGTTAGAGTTAATAATACATGAATTCAAATTCCACCTCTAACATGTATTTACTGTGTGATCTTGGACAAATCCCTCACCCTCTCATTGTCCCAATCAATTTTATGAACCTCTAAGTTGGAGAGATGTGAATCTTCATTAGTAGAGGGAGTTTTCTATCTGGGAATTCCCTATACCAATACAGATCCCATTTTTAAAAATTACTTTCATATTTATACAACTTCCTTTTAAGATTATTTCAACATCAGAGAACATGTAGGAAAGTATTTTAAAGGGAGCAGTGTGTCAATCCTAAGATCCACAACATTATTATTATCTCACTAGCTCTCCCACATATAAAGGGAATCTCACCTTCCATCATGGAGGATAAAAAACCTTCAATCCTTCAACCTTTCTCCACATGTCTTATGCTGTGGTATGTTAGCCTTTAGCTCTCCTTGCACTTTCCTGCCTTAAATGATTTGAAGGCTAACCACTGGCCAAAATGTTTCACTCTCATCCCATCATCTTTACAACCCAACTTCCAAAGAAAAAAGTCAGAATTCCCACCTGAAATCCATGGAGTTACCTGGAGAAGAAAACACAGGACCCACTTGGGCAAACAGGAGCCATGGAGCACTGCCATGGACATACAAACCAAGCTGTAAACACAGAGATGTCATAAAAGGAGTCAGACAAAAATAAACAAGGAGTGTTGGAGGGGAAGAAAAAGAAGAACTAGGACACACTGTGTGTGTCTATCTCTGTTTCTGTGTGTATATCTGTGTGTGTGTGTCTCTTATCACTCTCTCTCCCTCCTTTTAAAATCTCTCTGCTTTCTTTCTTTTTTCTTTCCCTTCTCTCCTACCTAGGCTTTTAGATGCTAGTAGTGCCTTTGGGAGACCAATTGTTAAGGTACATAAAAGTTATTGACTGACTATGACTTAGACAAAAGCAACAAATTGGGGGAAAAGAAACACCTTTATTCAATGGTACCAACAATGTCCTAAGATTTTCTTCCTATCTCTCCACCCCCACTCTCCCATCCCCAATATTTTTCCTATAAACAAGGCTTTATTATTTTAAAGTGTTTCATTCTTACTATGTTAGATTGCAAAGAACAGTTTACCCTTAGATTAAAATGTCCTTAAGAAGAGAAAGATGGAAAAAGGAGCATACTTTGTGGCCCAAAGAAGCCCAATCCTCCTGCATCTCCAGCAGAGCAGTCCTGCTCAGTTTCATGGCTTGACCTACAAGTTGGCACATCCCAGGCAGGGTGCCAGCATAGCCATGGACATAAGCAAGGTTTCACCCACCCACCTTTCACTCCTGAGAGAGTCTGAGAGGAGGAGGGAGCTCTGAGATGCTGCTCAGTCTCTGCTTCGGCTTCTAAAGCTGCAAAACTAGTGACCCCATAACTGTCCAGATTCTGAGACTTCCTGGATCTTTTACCAGTTGTAAAAATGAAAGAAATACAGGTGGACTCTGACCTCTGCCCAGCCCTGTTCTAGAAGTGGCCATAAAAATCTTTTTCTGAAAATCAATTAGCTTCCCTAAACTCACAATATTAAGGGAGGGGATAGCCTACATTCTGTTGGGCCATGCTTGGGATGGTGGGCATCCCCAAGGCTCAGCACAGAGTATGGGTATAGAAACAGCTGACTGGTGCAAGAGCTACAGAGGTAGATTCGGAGTCAGAAAGAACTGAATTCAAATCCTGTTCTCAGTTGCTTCTTAGTTGTGTGATCCTATCCAGGTCATTTAAACTTGCTTTACCTAGGTTTTCTCACCTGTAAAATGGGAACAAAACTACCATCTCTCAGGGTTCTTGTGAGGGCCAAATGGGAAAGGAAGAGAAAAGTAATAAGCATATATACAGCATCTACTATGTGCCAGTGCCCGGCCTTTCACAAATATCTCATTTGATCCTCACAATAATCCTGGGAGGGAGGTGCTACTGTTATCCCCATTTCATAGTTGAGGAAACTGAACCAAAAAGGATTAAGTGACTTGCCTAGGATCACACAGCTAGGAAGTATGTAAGGCTGAATTTGAACTCAGATTTTCTTGAATCCAAGACCAGCACTCTAGCTGCTCTAAAATAGTCAACAATTCTATTGTTTTAAGTTTTGCAAAGCACGGTGAATTTGGGATTTCCCTTGACCCTCACAACAACCTAGAGAGGTGGATGCTATTATAATCCCTGTTTTACATAGGAAGAAACTGAGACTGATACAAGTTAAGAGACATTCCCAGACTCACAGGGCTAAAAAAGTCTGAGACAGTGTTCCTGCCTCCAAACTTGGTACTATCCACTGTGCTACCAAACTGTCTCTAAGTGGAAGGATATTTGTAAGGAGCTTATATAAGTACTAGATAATGATGGTGTTGGTGAGAATGGTGATGATAATGATGATGATGGGGGGGGGGTGATGATGATGATGATTAAGACAATGGTAGTGATGATGGTAATAAGGGTGGTAATGATGATGATTAAGACAATGGTGTTGATGATGATAATAATAAGGGTGGTAATGATGATGATGATGATGGTAATAAGGGTGATGATGATTAAGACAATGGTGGTGGTGATGATGATGGTAATAAGGGTGATGATGATGATTAAGACAATGGTAGTGATGATGATGATGATGATAAGGGTGGTGGTGATGGTGTTATGTGATGAAAAATACCTCTTGACAAAGATATGATGGACCAGAGGAATAAAATAACACATGTATTCTCAGACAAGGCCACTGTATTGACTCATTTTACTAGACTAAACATATTTGCCCCAATGGAGGGCTTCCACTCAGAAAAGAAGGGGAGAGTTTACTAAGCATTGTTAGACATGAAATAAATAAGCATCCATAAGATATATTTTAATGCACAGAAGAAAAAAAATTAAATCTCACAAATAGTGAGATTTAACTCTGCTATTTTTATTTCTTTTGGATATAACGAGGGACTGACAAATTAAAGCTCAGCCGTTAGAGCATACATATCCTCTGCACAGTACCAGTACCTCATGTACCCAGTACCAAACGTCATGGAGTTTGTTCCAGGCATTCATTGTGGAGGGATTATAATTCAGAGCTTGTCCAAGTCAAATAGAAAGTAGATGTAGGAGAGGAGGCTAAATGACCTCTGAACGAGAATGATGCTCTTTCCAGTCTTAGCTCCCAGATAGTGAAAGTCCTCTTTCCCTTTAAGGATCTCCAAAGGAAAACTCTTCTCAGTACTCCTTGAAAGAGAATAAAATAGTGGAACTCCAGGAATTGATTCATGATTCAAGCTTATCATGCCTCAGTTACTGGATAGTCACTCCTCCAGAAAGTGCTTTGAGTGCCTGAGATCATGCCCCTCACTACAGCTGCAGACAAGGAGGGGGGTGTTTGCCCAATGACTTTCCTAAAGCTTTTAGCTTTAGCTCACCATGGATTTTTTGCCTTCGCCTGTGGCTCAGCTGGGGAAGAAAAATACATATAGAAATGAGATTTCACTCCATTAAGAAAGGGAGTGATGGAGAAAGTCAAATACTACACAATATGGGAGACAGTACTGAATCACACACTGCACTCTATGTGGGCCTGCTGATGTTATGGTGATTTTACTAATGAAACTACTTGGTTTTCTATCAGACAAACTTTTATGACAATTTGTTAGCAGTTTAAACAGTTAACAGAGAGTCTTCTTCCTGAGTTCAAATCTATCCTCAGATATCAACTAGCTCTGTAACCCTAAGTCACTTAACTCTATTTGTCTCAGTTCCTCATCTGTAAAATGATGTAGAAAAAATGGCAAACCACTCTAATATCCTTGCTAAGAAAACCCCAAATGAGGTCATGAAGAGTTGGATAGGACTGACAACAGTAAAATTTGGGTGAGAATATAAGGATTACTTGAAGTCAGGAAGTTAATGTTGAGTCATTTTTCAATCATATCTGACTCTCTGTGACCCCATTTGGGGTTTCCTTGGCAAAGAGACTGAAGATGCTATTTTACCATTTTTTTTCCTCTGGTTCATTTTACAAATGAGGAAACAGGTAAGTTAAGTGACTTACCCAGGGTCACACAGCTAATAAGTATCAGAGGCCAAATTTGAACTCAGGAAGATGAGTCTTCCTAACTTCAAGTCCTGTACTCTATTCCCCATACCACCTTTGTAGGTTGCTGATTTCAAAGAGGATCAGGAGCATCACACAATGATGTCTTGACTTGGAGGTGAATTGAATTTAAGTGAGGCAAAATTGTTCAGTCATTCAGCTTCACTCTTTCTTCCAGAGTAAATGAATTCCAGTGGTAACACTGGCATTAGCCCAGGATGCAGTGGATGACCTTGGAGTCCCCAAGGGCTGACCAAGCTCTAAATGTTCCCCAGCACCTGCTTCAGCCACCTTCACAACCATTGGAACAAATTGTTCTCATCCACCCATCCTCCTGGGAGGAAGCCTTCACCTGCTTGGGGTAGACATCCCCCTAACTCACTGACAGGTTTGAGGCTCGTGGGTAACCCTCAACCTGATTTAGTCCAGCTGCTAGGGCAGTTTCCCAGAGGATGGCTGCTGTGTCTACTATAATCTCTTAGAGCCACAGGTAAGAGCTGGGTACAGGTAGACACCAACAGTAAATGAACAGCCCTGAAAAGGGCTCAGCAAGTCCTCACAGCAATGGTGCTAGTCTTCCTGGAACACTCCATAGCACCCAGAGCCACCTATCCTTACGAAGGTGGTAACCAGATTCTAAGAGCCATTAAATCCTTATTGATTTGTTCCATACTACTAAGTTATGTCCTTTGCATAGGGAATTAAGTTCAAAATACTGATTTCTCTCCCAAGAGGCAGCCAATGTCAAGACAAGAATTAGAAATTAGCCCGGGAGGATCTAGGGGTGAATCACAGCTGTTTTGCAAAGTGGTGGCCCCCCACTCTGGGCTTGTTTCCTCATCTATAAAATAGAGGGAGAAGGCTAGACTAGATGATCTCTGAAATCTTTCCCACTCTAAATCTATGATCTTATGAACTTGTTTGTGTGTCTATTATTTATTTTCACCTTTCAAAAACACAGAAGCTGCATTTCTAGCACACATTCCCCATCTACTCATACATACTTTCCTAGCAATCCATCTCTTCACTCTCCAACTGTAGTCTCTTTGCTGTTCTACAAACAAGACTCTCCCTTTTCTCCCCCTCTTCCCTCCTCTCCCCCCCTCCCTCTCTCCCTCTCTGTCTCCTGACTTAGGGCAATTTCAACTTATCCCACGTACTTGAGATTCTTTCCTTCCTCTTCTCTGCCTCCTGATTTTCCTTCAAGTGCCATCTAACATCCCTTAGGGTTTCTTTAATGCTGGTGCTTTCCCTCTGTTAATTATTGTCAATTAACCTAACTACAATTTATTTGTACATAGTTGTTTGTGTATTGTTTCCCTCTTAAGAAGAGAGATGGTTTTGTTGTTGTTATCCCTGTTTTGTACATTCAGCACTTAACACAGTTTCCGACACACAGTAGGTACTTAATAAATGTTTATAGATTTGGCCAGGACTATAGGGGAAAATAGGTGAATTATTTATACAGTTTGAAATATAGGGGTTAAAGAATAATAATGGTGACTAATTGACTGATTCTATTGCCTTTTTTTCACCTCCAAAACAGAAATCAAAAGATTTTTGTCATTATGGAAGGTTCTAAACCCCCAGTTCATTCTTGTGAAATCTTTTATTGTTATTCAATGATGACCAGACAATCTTTAATTTTTAATAAAAGATTTTTTGATTAAATCTTCATCCCTTAAATGAGAATTTTTTCAGTAGAAATCTCTAGTTATTTAAGTTTGAAGACAAAGGAAGTTCTTTTAGCATATGAGAGTTTTTTGTCAAAACAAGATTAATTTATTAATAGGGCCATGAAATTATTAATGAAGGGGTCTCTGGCTGCCTTCATTTGTGTAAAAAGCTTTGGAGTGATTAATTTATTGGTCAGCCTAGCAGTAACTAATATGTTGGTTCAGTGCGACTTGTCACTGATCAAAAACTCAAAGTGACCGTAGACAGGACCTTTTAAACTTAGGTATATCTTCCTTCTCATTGTCCTGACAGTACATTATTTGGGTATTAGGGTAGGAGGTGGTATAGTGGACATACTGCTGAGCCTGGAGTCAGGAAAGCTCATCTTCCTGAATTCAAGTCTGGTCTCAGACATACTAGCAGCTGAGATTATATCCAAGCAGTCTATAATTTTCCTTTTATTAAGAATGGTTCTCAGGGCAGCTAGGTAGCACAGTGGATAGAACACCAGCCCTGAAGTCAGGAGGACCTGAATTGAAATAATCAATAAAAGAAATATTAACCAAGTGACAAAGTCAGTAGCAAATAGTGGAAAGAAATCAGAAGTTGAAACAGAAAATATGCGTACTGTTATTCACACTGCAATCTGTGTGATGTGGAACAAGTCACTTAAACTCTTTACATATTGATTTCATTATCAAATAAGAGATTTGGACTAAATAATTTATCCAATACTTTTCATTAATAAATATAAGGCAGTTAACTAATCTGATTCTCACTTTCCTCATTTGATAAATGAAGATAATATTTCCTCTATTTCAATATCTATTTTATATCTATCTTCCATTGTTTTATATCTATTTATAGATATAATATTCTATGTCTATATTCCACTATTTCAACATCTCTATATTTTAAGAAAGATGTAAAGTTATACACACATGTGAATGCCATATTACATGATAATGTTCAATTATCAGAATCTGAAATCATATTTGAGTTCTGTCATATCTAACTTGCATGACCTTGGATGACCTCTCTGGTCCCTTTTTTCCTTGGATGTAGCAGAAGAAGGTTGGGTGAAATATGATGCTTTCCATTGCTAAATTAGGAAGCCAAAGCATGTGAGTTATCATAATTATTGTTTTAAAAGACTTTACATATGAATTGAAGTAAAATAATTAAAATCCTATTAATAAATACAGACAAGTCTTTCATAAAATACAATACTCTTATATTTAAAGTACAGGAATAGAAGGAACCTTAATATGAATAAAAGTATCACAAACTTTCTTTTGTAATGGAGAAAGGATAGAAACTTTAGCAAGAAAGTCAGAGATAAAGTAAGAATGCTAAATATATCTAATATTATTTTATATGTTGCTAGACAAGTTAAGTACAACAGCAAAAAAAAAGGAAACTGCATTAACAAACTAGGGACAGTGAATAAATTATGTCTATTTGCAGGTGATTTAGAAAAAGGTTTGTAGAGAATTATTTTAAAATAATAATAACTTAGACAATGTTTTAGTAAATTCAAGGCTATAAGCACTTTTTAAGATCTTATAATATGGGATAGCTGGGTGGAGAAAGCATAGACCCTAGAGTCAGGAAAACCTGAGTTCAAATTCCACCTCAGGTGCATGACATTTACTAACTGTGTGACATGGGCAAGTCACTTAACCCCAATTGCCTTGCTTTAAAAAAAAAAAAAGTATACTCCAATGACAAGTTTGCTTCCGTTTCTGCCTCTGTTGATCATTTTCTTTCTTTTACTATTGTTAATTTTTTTTCATTTCCATTAGTACAAATGGCAGTCAAATAAATGAAGCAGTTAGGTGACAGAGTATATAGAGTAATGGACTTGGAATCAAACAAATTTATGTTCATGAGTTCAAATCCATACTCAGACACTAACTGTGTGACCCTGGCAAGTCACTGAAACCTGTTTGCCTCAGCTTCCCCAGATGTAAAATGAGCTGTAAAAGAAAATGGCAAACCACTCCAATATTTTTGCCATGAAAACCCCAAATGGGATCATTAAGAGTCAAGCACAATTGAAAAATAACTGATCAATAAAAAATCAAATAAATAAACCAAGCAGCAAAAGAAAATAGGATAAATAAAATCAAAGATAACAAAAAAAACCTTCCCAACCAAAAAACTAATCATACAAAAAAATTGCCACCTCTCAAAGAGTAAAACAAAAAACCTAACATGTGGCTCTAAATTAAAAGATATGTAATGGATATGTATTACTTCTCAATTATCCAAAGCAATAAAAACCAGTTGATTTGATTTTTATGGAGCAGACCCACAATTGTTCATGATATTTACCATATGCTTTGTCTGATTTGGGGCTTTGTTTTCCATGTGCATGTTAACTTTCTTTGCATAGCATTAGTCAGTGTTTTGTCCCCAGATTTCTGCTTTTTATTTTTCACTGAACCACATCTTATATCTCTCAATGTCTGTCTTTTTTTCTGACAATCTTTAATTGGAGTCCCTTGAAGCATAATAATATTCCATGGAATTCACATATATTGGGTGTTTGCATTGCTTCCAGAATTTAGGGCTTGTCATATTATAACTATTTCTACCACAACCAATTTTGTCTCTGAATAATTGCCTTTGAATAAAAAAATAGAATCAATAGAATAAAAAATAGAATAAAAAAGAATTACTGACCCAAAAAGTATAAACCTTGAAGATTTTTGTACCTTTTGTAGAATATAATTTCTTATGTTCTTGAAAGTGGTAAAAACCAGTTCACAGCTCCACCACCAGCCAGTTTCTTAGTCTGCTTTCCCAAATCTCCACCAATAATCAACTGGTCACCTCTTACCTCTCATGTCAGTTGTATAAACAAAATAGTACCTGAGATTTGTTTTTAAATCATTTTTCTGACTTTTTTGAGTAGTCATTGAGTTTTTTTTCTGTTGAAAATTATCTGTTCCCAGGAGAACACTGTATATACTATCATTATATGATGATCAACTGTGAATGACTTAGCTACTCTCAACAATACAATGATCCAAGACAATTCTGAAAGACTTGTGATTCATCCTCAGAGAAAGAATAATAAAATATGAATGCAGAGTGAAGCAGACTTTTTCCTCACTTTTTTTTATTTTTCTCAGTATTTTTGGACTGTGTTTTCTTTCACAATATAACATGGAAATATGTTTTGCATGACTGTACATATATAATCTATCTCAAAATTTCTTGCTTCTCAAAGGGAAGAAAAGGAGGGAGAGAATTTGGAACTTACAAAAAATTTAAAAGATGTTGCTAATTGTTTTTACATATAATTGGGAGAAAATATTAAAACAGAAAATTTACTGTTCCTTATATGCTAATCTGAAATTTATCTATTTACCCAATATCAAAATTTTATCAGAGACAATGAAAACTTTTTCCTATTCAATATCTTTTCTTTAAAAATTCTGAATGACGATTTGCCAATATTTTAACATAATTAACATGTAGTGGATATCCTGCCATCTAGGGGAGGGGTGGGAGGTTGGGGAGAAAAATTTGTAATGGAAAGCTATGTAAGGGTTATTGTTGAAGAATTACCCACACATATGTTATGCAAATAAAATAAAATTTTAAAAATTTTAAAAATAAAAATAAAAAAATAAAAAAAATTCTGAATGAATTGCTTTCATTTTTATAAAAGCTTTATTTTCACATAGTCAAAATATCCTGTCTTTCCCCCTTTATTGTGGCTGGTTAAGAACCATTTTCCACCCATAGTTAAGAGATATAGTTATTGCACTGGTGTGGTGGAGTGATGTACTTTCAGTCAAAAAGATGATTTCAAATTCCTCTTCTGATCCCTATCATCTGTTTGACTTTGGGCAACTTAACTAACTTCGTTAAGGTTCAGTTTTTTCCTGTGAAATGAGAAGGTTTAACTAAATGGTCTCTAAGATCATTACTAGTTCTTGAAATATAAGATTTTAAGTACTTATATTTTAATGTATCAAGAAAATATCAGTGGTTCAAAAGGGTATCTCTTGTGTGTTCCTGTTTATCAGAAAGTTTGTCTTCCCTGTAATTCAACAATTTGATTTATTACAAACTGAATCCCATTAAAGCATTGAGCTGAATTTCCTGGCATTACTAAGTGTACTTACAAAAGTCATTAAGAAGTGTCCTTCATAGAGCCCCCTGTGGGTTAAGCCCTAAGTGCTCTTCTGCTCAGTTTATCCTTTGTCCCAGCTCATCCCACCAGGGAGCCTGCATGCCTACTATAATTGCCTCAGTTGTACTCTGTGGAGGTGCTCCTATCTATCCTAGCTCAAAAGAGCTGTATGATAGACAAGAACAATTCTACTAGCCTGAGAGCTGCCAACATGATGGCCAACTGTGAGTAGCTTCCAGGGCTGGGATACCTAGACACATCTGCCTAATGGACTAGATCATATATTTGGCTTATCTGAATTTATTTTCTTGATAGAGAAATATAATAATAATAATAACAATAGCATTTGTATAGTCTTTTAACATTTGCAAAGCCCCTTATACATATCTCATTTGATCCTTACAACTATAGGAGGTAGATACTAATATTATTTCCATTTTGCAGATGAGAAAACTGTGACAAAGAGGTTAAATGGTTTTCCCAGCATCACAGTACTGCTAAGTATCCAAAGCAGGAATCCAACTCATATCTTCCTTAATCCAAACCCATTTATATATATACATATATATATACATATATATATATATATATTTGAATGTCTCAGGCTTTTAATAGTTTATCAGTGTAAATGATACCCTTTCACTTAAAGGGGATTATTAGGGATCTAAAATTCATTCTTCTGTGCTTAGACAGCTGTGGAGCTTCTCAGAAACTTGCCAAGCTTATCCTAGAATAAAAAACACATTTTTCATCCTGTTTCTTTTTAGAAACCTTTGTTGGTTGGTAGGATTCAAGTGGGTTTAGACTATTTCAATCATCCAATCATAGGTTTAGAGCCAGAAAAGACCTTAAGACATTTAGTACCATTCTTTCTTTGAGATGAAGAAACTGAGCCTCCTGCAAGTTAAATGTCCAATGTCACCAAGGTAGCAACTGGCAGAGGTAGGATTCAAACTCAAGTAGGCAAGGGAGAGAATAAGCATGTATGAAGTGCCTACTGCTAAAGCACAAAGTGCTTTACGAATATCTCTTTTGATTCTTATCACCATCCTGTGAGATAGGTACCATGATTACCTCCATCTTACTTTTGAGGAAACTGAAGCAGACATACATTACAGGACTTTCCCGGGGTCACATAGCTAGTTAAATGGCTGAAGCTAAATTCGAAACCACATCTTCCAGATGGCAGACCCAGAGCTCTATCTACTACAGCACCAAGCTCCCTCATCCAGATTCCTTATTTGAAATTCAGTTTCTTTACATTATATTCCCAATCGACTGGTATGACCTTCAAGAACTCAGGCTCTCTCTTTAGTCACAGAAGACTGAAGCTCCCTACTTTAGTGGGGGAAAAAATGTTCATTTATTAAATACATTCTTTTAAAATGTACATTTAAGAAAAATAATAATTATAGATAGCATCTATTTTTTTATTTTTATTATTTTTTTTATTATTTGTGCTTAAACTGTTCTTGGCTTTATCTGTGCTAAGGATTTTACAAATGTTATCTCATTGAGTTCACACTTCAATCCTAAAAGGTAAGGGCTAATTTTATTCCCATTTTACAGACAATAAAAACAGAGGCAAATAAAGGTTAAGTGATTTAAATCCAAGGTAACACAACTATTGTCTAAGTCTGGATTTAAATTCACGGCTTCCTGACTCCAGACTCAACTTTCTATCTGTTGGACCACCTTGCCATCATTTAAAGAGCTGCTCATTGAATATGGGTTCATTTCCAGAGTTTTTTCTAAGGCTATATATATTTTAATGAGATAGAGACTTTACAAATTCTTGAGTCCAAAACCCTCAATTCATAAATAAGGAAACCAAAGCTAAGAGGTAAAACTGACTTGGACAAATTCTGAGCAAGTGGCAGAAACCCTATTTGAAGCCTGGTCCTTTGGACTCTAATCCACCAGTCTGTTTTCCTCCCTTTTTTGACAAAGAATCTCTGCTCTACACTGAGCTCTATAAGGTTATTCCAAAGTGCTAAATTTCTAGCAGATGCAATTAAGCTACAAAGAACTCAGTGACAGACTGTATTGTGTGTCTGTTGTCCAAGCAAAAAAAAATAATTACACAATATTTATGTAACACTTTGAGGTTGGAAAAACATATTAGATCAATTGTTTCATTTGATCCAGAGATGTTCATTATGAAAAGGCTAGCCAAGAGGCAATTATAGCCACAGTAACTCAGGAAGATTGTATCTTAGGGTTAAAAGGGGACAGGATTTCTATCAGCAATGAGAATTTCATACTAGTGAAATTATCCCTGAAAATATCCCAAATCTTTGGATTGGTCACTTGATCAGAGGTTCTTAAAAAGCTAGTGAATAAAATGGGGACTACCAAAAAGAAGTCAAAGTATTCAGAATTATTCTCAGAGCTCAGGGACTTGCCACAAAAGCCCCTAAAAATAGAAGCTGGCCAGTCCACAAGGAGAATCATCCAAACGTAGGCTGGAAGGGTGGGTGGTACCAGCTGCCATCACTTCCCCAAAATCTACTGCAGAATATCAGACACATGGAGCTCCAGAGACCAGAATTAGAGAATACTGGCTTGTGTGCAAAAAAGACCCTTCTCTATCCTGCCACTGGCTGTAAAACCAAGAAAGTAATGAAATGGGCACCCAGAGAAGGTGGGAGAGTTATACCAATGTGCCTATCTTTAGGGTAGCAGAGTTATAAAGCTGGCCAGAGATACAAAGAACCCCTTCCCCATCGTAAACCATGAAAAGCTTCTGACATTGATAGCAATCTGATTGAAAGAACAAGGGAAAGCTCACTACATTAGAAGCCAGAGTCCAAGGTTCAAGTCCTGACTTCGCCATCAAATAACTGATATTTGAATCAATCACTCTTCTCTTTTGCTGGCAGAGAGTTCCTTCCCTTTACATACCCAATGTTTAGCCTTGTGCCTGGGACATACTATGTGCTTAATACATGTTTATTGATTACTGATTATTTGTGGCAGTTTCCTAATTTTTAAATAAATATAATAAAACCTATTATAAGCTACTTGCTTGGGGAAAAAAGTGGATAGAAATACAACCCAGTGATTTTGGAATAAGAGAACTGTGCTTGGAATCAATTGGCAGGAAGGCAGGAAGGCAGGAAGGCAGGAAGGCAGGGATAAAAAAGGAGAAAAGGAGGAAGGAAAGGAAGAAAGAAAAGAGAGACGGAGAAAAGGGAAGAAGTGAGAGAGGGAGGAAGGAAAGAAGAAAGAAAGGAAAGAAGGAAGGGAGGAAGGAAAAGGAATTTCAGTAAAAGATAAGATTATTATATTCAGTAAAAGATAAGGGAAGTAGAAATTCAGAGCAGCTTGTCCAGTATCAAAGTCAAAGTTATTAATGGAGCCCTTGTTCCTTCTCCAACACTATCCCTGCCTCATCTCTAGTAATGTATATAATGTGCTGTCTCTTGGATGCCAAAAGTACATCTAGGATCATTCAAAAGTACTATTAGATCTTATCCCTGGAAAGGTTCAACACAACAGGAAGGATGAAAGAAGAAGTGTTTTTAAGCACCAAGGACAGAGATCTTCCACATTCCACTGTACCCCTTGTGATCTGCAAAGTCCACACAGGTAGCATGGGCTGGTACAAAATGTAAGACCATGCTATCTCATGTCTGGTTGAGCTTCTCTACCAATACAGGGAAATGAATACAAAAGAGTTCTCTGACCTCCTACTAAAAGTACAGAAAGTCAAGAGCCCAGAATTGAAAAATGGAGATGGTCCAGATAAGTTATATTAAAAAGATGGCACAGACAGTGAGTTAATAGGAGTTTATTAAGGAAAAGCTTCTTCAACTCTACCAGCCCAGTGCTTTCCCTTAGGCAGTACCAACTGTATATTTTGTGGAGATTAAAGACTATGCAATATTTCTAAGCCAGCATTAGAACCATTATTACAGTACAAGATGACAGATGAACAAGTAGGAATAGGAAATTGACCTGAACCTGTGCTGAAACCAAGCTGTACTATATTAATTCATTCTTGTTTTCTTAGTAAAATGGATCCATAGATGATTAGAGCTGATAGATACCTTAGGGAAAGACTTCTTCATTTTAAAAATGAAGAAACTGAACCTTGGGTAGGTGAAGTAAATTAACCCATGATCATGAATCCCATAAGAGGAAAAACTAGGATTAGAACAAGATCTTCAAATTACTTAGCACATGCCCTGTTCACTACACCAAGCTGCTTCCCTGGTCACATCAGGCAAATTTCCCACAATATTCCGAGAAGGGACAGAATAAGATAAGGGTCACAGTAGTCTTCAGAGGCAACAAATAAAACTTCTTTACTTGTTATTTACCACAGCCTAAAATGAAAGGCCTAGAACAATTTTCATTCATTGAACTTTATAATTTTCCTGGTCTCAACTTGGATGTTCCTGGTAGGATCTGAAGCAAAGAAAAGAACATAATTTCCAGAATTTCTACAATCTGTATGCACATCTCTTGCTATTTAACTTAATCTCTACCCCAATCTTTTACAGAAGTTATAAAGGGAGTTATAAGCTGAGAGGGAGTTTTACCAAAGAATCAAAATGACCTACAATGGTCAAAGCAGTAGGCCAACTCTAATTTATAAAAGGAGAAAATTGAGACTTAAAACAAACTTTGAAGAGTTAAGAATAGAAGAAATCATGCAAGGAAAGAAAAGGCAAAAGATATAACCAGGTTTCAATAACTGTAAGTGACTAGTTCCACAAGCCTCATTTGTGTTAGAATTCAAGCTGCAGCCCTAAGTGGGCTTAGGCAATGGTGCCCAACACCATTTATTAGGGAACTAAGTGGTTAAATGGGTAGAGCATTGGCCATGTGAAGAAGACCTGAATTCAAATCCATCCCCAGAAACTTACTAGTTATATGATCTTGAACAAATCACTTGTTTTCTGTCTGTCTCAGTTTCTTCAACTAAAAAATGGGAATAATAACAGCACCTATGCTTTTCCGCTTTCTTTTAAATATTTTTGTGTATATACTTTGTTTTGTGATATGACTAATTTGGAAATATGTTTTGTAGGACTTCACATGTTTATTTGATATCATTTTGCTTGCCTTTTCAAGGCTTGGGAGAGGGTCCAGAGGGAAGGAGAGAATGTGTAATTCATGTTTTAAATAAATGTTTTTAAAATGTAATTAGAAAATATTTAACAAAATGAATAAAAATATATTTAAAGCAGCACCTCTCTCACAGGGTTGCTATGAAGATTAAATAAAATAATATTTGTAAACCACTTAACACATTGCCTGCCATGTATTAGGTGCTATGTTAATGCAGATTCACTTCCCAATGAGAGCAGAATCAAAATCAGCACTCCAGGACCTGCTGAACAATATAGTTCTCTTCTTCCTCGATATACTGGCATTCCTGGGTCCCATGCATACTCCATAGTAGAAGTCATCCTTCTATAATTGCCATGTCTTTTTATATGGATAAGGGACCAAATCCTATTTCCATTCTCACCTCAGGATTAAGGAGTAGAAAGACTGACCAAAGACCAGTAGGTATGTGGCCAATCAAGGTTTCATAAATAAAAATAGCTGGTTATAGAGGATAGTAGCTTCAAATTGCTTGTTTAAACAATGATATGAGGAGATCACGGAACTGAGTAAGGAAAAAGGACTATACAAGGGTTCTCACTGCCCCGCAACATTTTGTTGCTAGTTTGGGTGTGCCCTACTCTTCTTAATTATTACATCTTTTCCCTCAAGGTGGCCAAGGAAGAGAAAACATGAGCTGATGGAGCTGGAAAATCACACCAGGGTGAAGGAATTTGTTTTTATGGGGCTTACTCAGTCTCCCAAGTTGAGCATCATCTTGTTTATTTTATTATACCTGGTGTATGTAGCAACTCTACTGGGAAATCTCCTTATCATGCTCACTGTGACTTGTGAGTCTCGTCTCCACACACCTATGTACTTCCTGCTCCGAAATCTATCCATTGTGGATATCTGCTTCTCCTCCAACACTGCTCCAAAGGTTTTGGTGGACCTTCTAGCTAAGAGAAAGACCATTTCTTTCAATGGCTGCTTCACACAGATATTTTTCTTCCACTTCCTTGGTGGAGTTGATATTTTTACTCTATCTGTAATGGCTTTAGATCGTTATTTGGCGATTTCAAAGCCCCTTCACTATGTAACCCTCATGAATAAAGGAAGGTGTTTTGGGCTCATAGTGGCCTCCTGGGTGGGGGGCTTCATACACTCTATTGTACAGATCTGTCTGTTGCTCCCACTTCCCTTCTCTGGACCTAATATCATTGATAGTTTCTACTGTGATGTCCCCCAAGTCCTCAAACTTGCCAACACTGATACCTTTGCCCTGGAGCTCCTAATGATCTCCAACAATGGTCTCCTCAGCACACTTTGGTTCTTTCTACTCATTGTGTCCTACACAGTCATCATGGTGATGTTGAGGTCTCATACAGGTGAGGGCAGGAGGAAAGCCATCTCTACCTGTTCCTCCCACATCACTGTGATCACCCTGCATTTTGTGCCCTCCATCTATGTATATGCTAGACCCTTCACTGACCTTCCCCCTGACAAAGCCATCTCTGTCACCTTCACTGTCATCTCCCCTCTCTTGAACCCCGTGATTTATACTTTGAGAAACCAGGAGATGAAATCAGCCATGAAAAGATTACAGAAACGACTTGCATCTTCAGAAAAGTAATTGACTCTGTGATAATGGGGAACTGGGAAAGATGGAATCTTCTGAGGGGCACAATATAAAATCAATTATGAGACCAAAGTTGTAATAACAATTAGAACCTACTAAAAAGCCTTTAGATTATACCAGTATTAGTCCTTCTCTATTATTTCCTAAATTAGCATGGTAGCCATATGAGTGGAGAGAAGAAGATGAATGTGAGAGATTTTGTGATGGTAGAAATGAAAAGGTTTGTGAATAGATTGAATCTCTAGGGTGAATGAAGCACTGGAAATGAGAATAATTGACAGGAAGAATGATCGCACCCATAACCAAAGCAAGACAGTCAGAATAGAGGGCAGATAAAAATCCTTATTGACCTTACCTCACAAGGTTGTTAAAAATTCCATGTAAAGATGAATTGATATTACATCCCAATTTGTGATGTTTAAAATCTATAAGAGAAGCACCAAAACACCTTATGCCCCTTATTTCTGGGCTAACTACTACAGGAAGACAGAGTTGTTCCAAAAGGACAAAGAGAGATCTCTCTTTGGTAGAGAGAATACTGGATGTAATGAAGAGTAATGGCTAAAACAGTCATTGAAGAGGCACAAAGCCCTTTTCCCAAGTGTAGAAATATGAGATGCACCTACTCAGCAGCCCCATCATCACCAAGTGACAAATTGCCTTGATTTTCTTTGTTATGATACAGGTTTTAATTTTCAGGTGGGTAAAAAGAAGAGAGAGTTTCCAAAATTATTGCAATGTAAAAAAGGAAAAAAAAATCAATAAAAATTGTTTCCAAAGTAATGTATTCAAGGCATCTGGTGCTAAAGGCAAGAAAGCTCTGCTGGCTAGGAATGAAAGTGGAATAGATGTAAGGGGACAAAAAAAATGAAATCTAGAAGGGAAAGAGCATGGATCTCAATTATAATTTTCCTGTCATCTTGTCTTATCTCAAGTCTGTATCTCCACCAGGCCCAGAACCGTTCTCTGTCCACAGTAGGTTTTTAGAAAGTATTTACTTATAAAAAGATTGAAGAAGAACAAAGAAGTGTTGTATACACACACACATGTACTCATGATTGATTAGCCAGGCTACATAATTGGAAAGAACAATAATCTAGGAGTAAGGAGATTTTAGTTATATTCTTTTATTAACACAACTTATGATCTTTTAAAGTAAGTCAAATTCCTCAGGTTTCAGTTTTTTGCAGACTTTCAATGAAGTGATCCAAGGATATGAATAAACAATTTTCAAAAGAAGAAATATAAACTAATAACTATATGAGGAAAATGCTCCAACCTATTAATGAGGAAAATGTGAACTAAAACTCAGAATTATTATTTCATCCATATCAAATTAGCATTATGGTAAAAGATGGAAATATTCAATGTTGAAAAAGCTTTGTAAGACAATCATATCGATGCACTGGAATTAGAAAATGGCCCAACTCCTCTGGAAAGCAAGTTGTAAATATGCAAGCAATGTTACTAAACTCTTCCTATCCTTTGACAAGGAAATTTCTAAATAAAGATAATATACTGAGAAAAGCAAAGGCAGGAAAGGCAATGTCATAGATATAAAATATTCACAGGCTAACTTGTGGTGGCAAAAAAACTGGAAATAAAACATATGTTCTTTGGAAAATTCAACAAATGGTGATTTTTGAATGAAATATGATTGTACTATTCAGAACTCCAGATGCAATAGCTTAAAAGAAAGGAAGAAAGAAACATGAAATGTCTCAAATAAACTGATGCAGAATAAAGAAGGCAGGACCAGGAAACAATATACATAAAAACTATCATGATAATACTATCATAATGAAATTAAAACAATAAAAAATGCAACCAAATTCAGATAAAAAAATAATGACCAGTGTTGGTTTTATATGGCTGATGTTCAAACACATTTCCTCTTTCTTAAAAAATTCTAAATAATGCACACAATAGTCTAGCATTCAAGAAGTACAACGGCCATAGGGAGACTCTTTATTTGACATAAAAAAGCTGGGGAAAATAAATTGGTTTAGATTAATACTTTCTACCACAATAAATTACAAATGCATATATGATCTGATATGAAGAGAGGCAAAAAAAATTTTAAATAAAGGAATGGAACATAATGTTTTTCACAGTTATGTATAGTTAAACAAAGAATAATCAGTGAGTTTTAAATCAAAGCTTTAGAATTAGAAAGGATTTTGGAAATCGCCAATGTAATCTTTTCATTTGACAGAAAAGAAAAGTGAAGGACCAAGAGTTCTTAAGAACAACAAACCAAGAAAGAGCAGAGGCAGGATTTGAATCCCAGAGCATCTCACTCCATTGCATTTCAACCCAGCCCTGTATCCTATCTCATCATAGTGACAGCTTTATGGCTTTATATTTATTATGACCAACACCTTACTTTCAGAGTCCTATAATTGAATTCAAATCACTTGTATAATCATAGAGTTGGGAGTGGGAAGCAAGGAAGGAAATTTAGCTAGATAAAGAGTTCATATGAAAAGGACTTTGGTAAGGTAGGAGATTTAAGGGAGCTAAGTGTTTGAAATGGCAGAGGAAACTTTGACTTTGGATTGTGTTACATGTAAAGATTTTCAAATGCAGATTGTATTCAATCTCTATTTTCCATTGATCCCCACTGATATCACGTCTGTTAACATGTTATCTTGTGCTTGTGGGAATTTTTTGGGGGGACGTAAGTTTATACTAGATCCAGAATGGTGAGTAGGATTTTGGAAATCCTAGAATCTGTGCCACAAAAAAAAGTGGGGAAAGGGAAGATGGGGAGAAGAGGTAAGAACAAAATAGTTATATTCTGTATTTGAAGGGCTGTTATGTAGAAGAAGGATTAGATTTGTTCTCCTTGGCACTAGATAATGAAATTAGAAAAAATGGATTAAAATTGAAGGACTTAAAGATTTGTATTCAAGATTAGGGGAAATTCCTAATGCTTAGAGGGGGTTTTTTTAAGTTGGGGGGAGAAGAATGGCCTGTCTCAACAGACAGTGATTTATCCATGATCAGATCTTTAATTTGAAGCTAAATGGAAATCTGTGGTAAAGTTGTAGAAAAGAAGTCCTACTCACATTTCTGTTTATGCTAAACAACCTTCTAAGGAGTTGAGAACCTATAGTTTATCTTACCACTATTACACCAAAATGTAAATAGTCTAAAATTGAACCAACTGTGCCAAATCAAGTCAAGGCAATTAGTATTATATCAAGAAGCTACTCTGTGGCAAACACTGTGCTAAGTGCTGGAGACACAAAGACCAAAGACAGTATTTGTTTTCAAGGAACTCAAAGTCTAATAACAGAGACTACACATAAACAACTATATGTTATTTACACATTATGTGTAATAACTACCCATAAACAACTATTTACAAACAAGATATAGATAGGATGAATTGAGGATGATTTCAGAAGGAAAGCAAAATAAAAAGAATGAGCCTTTGCCACAGCACAAGCTGTTTCATTTATCATAAATCCCACAGTGAGCTATTGAGCAGAATTTCTTGGCACCTCTTTTTCTAAAAAGTCATTAAAAGGTGTCCCTTGTTAGGGTCACTATATGTAAGGCCCAAACACACACCTGTGAGCCACTCTCTAATCCCAGCTCTGCCAACAATCCATTAGGGATGCTACCAACATACCATAATTGCTTGGCCACTTCATACCATGGGAATGTGCTCAATAAAGGGCTTCCTATCTTGGCTCAGAAAACTGCAGTGAAACAGGAACAAAAGCTTCTTACCATTGTAAGAAAAGTGTCAAAATGCCATCCAACTGCAAATAACTAGTGGGACCATTGGGCATTGTCACATGACTAGATTATACAGATTTATTTGTACGTATTATCCTTTGAAGCTCATTCATATATATATGTGTGTGTGTGTGTGTGTGTGTGTGTGTATCATCCACACATACACACAAAAATAATATTTAAGGATCTGTTAACACCCTTCTATTACTTAGCTAAAAAACTATGAGAGTTATGGCCATAAAATAAATGCATTACCTGTGATTAGCCAAGTAATGAGTTTCGAAAAACTTAGCTTATCTGGTCCTAAAAGAAAAGGTATACATCCACCCAGTTTAGCAGGATCACCAGGAATAATCTATACTTTATGGGTTTAATAGGGAAAAACACCAAGACCAACATCACTTCATGATGGAGAATCAAAATATTAAATCTCTACTTCATTAGAAAATATGGCTATAGATGCAGATGTATGGGACACAGCCATAGATATGGATGGTTATGTAATAATAGCTATGGCTACATAATTATAAGTAACTATATGAATAGAAAGAGGTATAGACAGAGGCATAAGTACAGGTACAGATAATGGTAGAGGTAAAGGTAAATATCTAGGAATAGGTATGTTCTATTAATAGGAATATGAAAACAGGTTTAGGGAAGGATAAAGTTAGAAGATAAATGTAGACAAAGATATAAAAATGACATCTATAAATGATAGATACAGAACTCATGAGGGAATCTTGTAATCATTTTTATAAAGATGCATACATTTTGATCTTAGGAAATTCTGTTCTCCATGGTGTATAAATATATAAATTTCACAAGAAAATAGACTTGGATCTGGAAGAGACCTTATGCATTTTATATCCCATAAAGCTGTCTCTTGTTTGGTAATGAATTCTTCCTTTTCCATAGAGATGATAGATAAACTAAGGAATGAAATGTTTCTATTCAAACAGAAGAAAAGGAAACAAGTGATCCTTTAATATCTTAGTACTCTAGGTCATGGAGGAAGCAAGGAAGAAAGAAGACCAAAAAATACTTGAAGATTTATCTTTTATCAGTCACCCTGGAGAGGAAAAGTAGAGAAAAAGAATTCCCTACTGTGAATGGATCCAACCATTCTGGAGAGCAATCTGGAGCTATGCTCAAAGAGTTATCAAACTGTGCATACCCTTTGACCCAACATTGTTTCTATTGGGCCTATATCCCAAAGAGAACTTAAAGGAAGGAAAGGGACCCACATGTGCAAGAATGTATGGCAGCCCTTTTTGTAGTGGCTAGAAACTGGAAACTAAGAGGATGCCCATCAATTGGAGAATGGCTGAATAAATTATGGTATATGAATGTTATGGAATATTATTATTTTATAAAAAACGACCAGCAGGATGATTTCAGAGAGGCCTGGAGAGACCTACAGGAACCAGAGCTGAGGGAAGTGAGCAGAACCAGGAGATCATTGTACACAGCAACAACAAGACTATATGATGACCAATTCTCATGGACATGGTTCTCTTCAACAATGAGGTGATTCAAGCCAGTTCCTATTGTTCAATGATGAAGAAAGCCATATATACCATATATACCCAGGGAGAGGCCTGTGGGATCTGAGTGTGGACCACAACATAGCATTTTCACATTCTCTATTGATGTTTGCTTGCATTTTGTTTTCCTTCTCAGGTTATTTTTCTTGTAGATCCAATTTTTTGTACAGCAAGATAACTATATAAATATGTATACATATATTTGATTTGTCGTGTATTTTGACATAATTAACATGTATTAGACTACCTGTCATCTAGGGGAGGGGATAGGAGTAGGAGGGAAAAATTTGTAACAGAAATCTTTGCAAGGGTCAATGTTGAAAAATTACCCATGCATATGTTTTACAAATAAAAAGCTTTAATAAAAGAAAAAGAATTCCCTAAGGGAAAAAAATAAGTAAAAAGGAGAGAGATGTACTTACTCTTTCTAATGAGAAAAGGAGAATAGAAGAGATCAGAGGATTAAGTACCAAATGAACTTCACTCATAATAGTACTGGGCAAAGAAAGATTGACTAAATACACAGATAGATGCAAACATTTGATATGGAAATAAATAAAATTTAACAGGGAAACAGTTTGCTTGCTGCAAGTTGTTTTTCCTTTTTGCTTGCTGCAAGTTTTTCCTTTTTGGATTTTGGTCCTGGGAGAGGAGGGGTACTAGAAATTATGATACCAAAGAAAAGAAGGGGGAAAAAAGGAAATTATTTGTTAATGAACATATCAGTACAGAGGAAAGTTCAGAAGAAAAGAGAGAAAGCAGAACAGTCTTGAAACTAATCTTTTGGACTTACATCCTTTCTTTTAAGCACTCTAGCATGTCACATACAATCCCCTTCTTGTATTGAAATAATTGTATGTGTTGTTTTTAAAGTTCAAAATGACAATAAATAAAAAGCATCCCACAAAATTAGAATGGTGAGAACCTTTGAATTACAATTAATTAGAATAAATTAAATTAATTTAATAACCAAATAATTTAAACCAGAATTTATGAAAGCATTTAGCCTGTGGAAGAAAAGAATTGGAAGAAGCAGAAGATATCTTTTCCACTATCTAAAGGGATGTCTTATGGGAAAGGAATTAGATTTGTTGTCCTTGGTCCCATATAACAAATTAGAAATGATAGAGTGAAGTTGAAGAGGAAAATATTTGGGTTCCATGTAAGGAAAAATATCTTAAACTTTAGATCCATGCAGATGTGTAATAGCCTGCCTCAATAGGAAGTGAGTTACCCATCACCAAGTCCTTAAGCTGAAACTGGATGAGGATTTAGAGCCAAATTCTATAGTAGACTCAGGCCTGGCTTACATGAAATGATGTCAGAATTAAGAGAGATGCAAAAAGAAATAGACAGCAAAACTATACTAGTGGGGGATCTCAACCTTGCTCTCTCCGAATTAGATAAATCAAACCACAAAATAAATAAGAAAGAAATTAGGGAAATGAAATGATGTCAGATGTTCTTCCAACTCTAGAGTCTATGATTTTAACAAATTACCAGTGTTTTTACAAAATAGCAGTTAAATATTGTACTTTTGTGTGTTCCTAGCCAACCACAAAAAAAAAATCGAACTTTCACTGAAACCGAAGCAATTTGACTAATCACAAAATAAATCCCACCATGGGCTGTCGAGCAGAATTTCTTGGCATTAATAAGTCTGTTTTCTAAAGAGTCATTAAAAAGTGTCCTTTGTTGGGTCCCCTGTGTGTGAAATCCTAACAGCCTGCCTATCAGGCCTATTCCCAGTCCCAGCTCTGCCCAGTGGCCCCCTGGGAATGCTACCTACAACCTCTAATTGCCTAGTGACCTTACTCACATCATGGGACCCTGCTCTGTGGAAATCCTCCTGCCCTGGCTCAGAAGAACTGAACAGCAGAAGGGTTAGTTTCCTACCAGTCTGGGAACACTGCCAGTGTGCCAGCCAACTGTGAGTAGTTTCCAGGGCTGGGATCCCTGAAAATTATTATCTGAATAACTGAAAGGTTTGTTGAAAAACTCTGCAATATATTTATAGGTATAAGTATATGTATATACCCATGTATAATTTATATACATATATACTTATAGATATATGTACATGTTTCTATATACATACTATTGTTATTGTTCAGTCATTCCAAACTCTGTGACCCTGTACAGGATTTTATTGGCAAAGATACTGGAGCAATTTGCCATTTCTTTTTCTAGCACATTTTACAGTTGAGGAAACTGAGGCAAACAGAACTTCCCAATGCTAGGCTCAGAGTTGTAACCATTGAGCCATTTAGCTGTTTCATATGTACACATAGATGCATATAAGTATAAACACACCCATGCTTCAATATTTCAAGTATCCCTAATTTCAGTGGTGTAGGTTCCCTCCATGGAAATGACAATCCCTCTGTGAGTTAGCAAATTATTATTTTGAAAGTTTTAAAGCCATGAAATGAATTACTAAAAGTCAGGAAGGAGATAAACTTCCAGAAATTTAGCTAAGTTGGTCAGGAAACAGGGAGAGGGCACACCAGGAAGGGGAAAAGACACAGTCTATCGAGAAGATCTTATTGGAATCCATTCTACATGGAAGGATGGACCAGAACTTCCATTTTGGAGATATCATATGAATGAATCCAGGACCTAGAGAATGTTAGACCCTTGTAAAGAATAACCCTTGATCTTTATACCTTTTAGCCCTGATGCAGCCAGCTAAAAGCTTGAGTTTATACTAATGTGTCTTACAGCATAAAACAAAGTGGTACAACTGGTCAGGAAAGAATACAAAGTCCTGCATATTCTTCCAGAGAAGACTTCATTACTCATGTTCATATGAATCTGATCTCCAACATATAGTCTGGAAATGAGGCACAGGGAAAGGAACAGACTAAAGGGGAGTCTGACCATGACAAGTTGCAAAAGGATTCTCATCACCCTAGTCTTGAACACAGCGATTCTCTGTATTCAAGTAATTCCATACATGTCCCTTGTCCCCACAGAGGACTGTCAGAATAAGAAGGGATACTGAGCCCTGGGCTAGAACAGTTGTCAGACTTCCGAGCCTATAGTTTCCTTAGGGAACATTTCAGGAAAATACAATGCATTAGAGGACAACATGAGTATCCTTCAGTTTTTTTAGGAAAGTCAAGTTCCTTAAATGCAAAGTAAAAACAGTAGCCACAAGCATTTCCCCCAATGCCAGGAAACACTCTGACAAACACACATGAATGAGTATTGTGGTGGCAAAAAAAAAAAAACCCTGGAAATTCCAGTTTTGGAAAACTTTGGAAAACTGAACAAATGGTGGTTTGTGAATAAAATAGAATTGTACTGTTCAAAACTACAGATGCAATAGATTAAAAAAAGAAACATGAAATGTCTTATATAAATTATGTAGAATAAAGAAGGCAGTGTAATATCTGAGTTTCCCTGCCTTAGTTTCCCTGAATTATTGTGCTATACCTGAATAAAATACTATGGCCACCCCCCCCCTTTTCCTTACCTCATTAAGCTCTGGTCACTTTCACATCCCAGTGAGTCATAAAACTCCAGATGGCTTATTTCAAATGCCTGGATATCTTCTGTCCTGGACTCCTGTCTCCTGCCCTAGACTTCCTTCTTGACTCCCAATCTGTCAGAAATGAATTATGATCCTTTCCTGAAATTTCCACTCATCCGTGTTCTGCCCCTGCCCCTTGCCTTTGTTTCCTTGATAGCTGGAGCCTTATAAAAGTCTCTGGAATTAATTGTTCACTTCTGGATGCTTTGAGATAAGAGTCCCATTCAGCTGGTTAGTGTCTGCTAGTCCAAATTCACCACTATTAAAATATTAAAAATCTAATCTCTGTCTTGCCTCAGTTTCTCTGGTATTACATTTCTGGAGGCCCCAGTGAGATGAGATCTGAGAGCAAGATTGGAGATTAGAGAACAACAGGTCTCTGTGTGGAGATTTGAGCTGGATGGTCCTAGACTACTTTAGGGAATCCTTCATCTGGTTCCTTCAAGAATCCCTTGGATAGACTAGCTTCAGCCACAGCAAGAACTCATCATTGCCACCTCTATTTCAGTTTGAAATCCCTGTAGGGTAAGTTTTCTATCTGGTCTGATTGCTAGCAAATCTGGGTCCCCAGAAAAAGTTGGGCTGACTAGTCAAACAACTCTGGGGAGTGCCAATGGGATGCCATGTGGCACAATCTGGTCTGGGTATGTGCCCCTAGCTAGTATATGTTAAATGTTGCGTCTGTGTGATCTGTGTTTGTGACTTGTCTGTTGTGTTAATTTCAGGAGTTCTGTTATGTTTTAAGAACAATGATTGAGGAATTTGGCAATTGCTCATTTCAATATTGCAAAGGTTCTTAGCATAAAAAATGCTTTATGAAAAGCTTTTTAAACTTCTTATTGGATTTAATTATAACCTGTTTACTTTAATTTGAAAGAAAAAAACAGAAAGCTTGTGCTTTTAAAATCTAGTAGAAAATCAGTCTTTTTGAAAGCCTGTTAGAAGGAAAAAAGGGGGACAATAAAACCTTATCTGAATCAAGTTGCAGCTCCACATGGGGGGAGGTAAGAGAGAGAACAAAAGAAGCTGATGTCAATTGCTTTGAAGAGAAAAATACTCTGGCAAAGGAATAGCCTCCTCATCTAATCAAATTTCTGAGAGTCAGTTTTAAAAAATATATACATATGTAAATATATATGTATATATATATATATATATATATATATTTGTGTGTGTTTGTGTGTATATGTATAGGAATGTTATATGTATATAACCAAATGGTAATTCAGCTTGTCTGCAACATTTAATTAGAATTTTAAAAAGCTTAAGTGGGAAAAAGAATATGGTTTATTGGTCTATTGAATTTTGGAAGCTTAGTTTTTTATTTAAAGTAGTACTGCAATTTTGAAATTGTGGAAGATAATTACTATTGCCTTGTGCATGCTAGATCTGTTTATTCTGGATATGAGATCTTAGGAATTTGTTTGAATATTGGACCTTTACTACTGAAAGACAAATTTTTAAAGCTGTATTTGATTTGATTCAGTTTAACAATAGCTTGTTAAAACAAAGTCCTGATAATTTGCCTGAAGAGGTCACATGCCCCATAATTAGATGAAGTATGTCACCTTTTAAAACATATATTGGGTAATTTATAAGCATTATAAGTTATGCTTCAAAATTTTGTCAGCTCATTTGAACATGTGTATGAGCTCTATGAAGTTATTTAGCTGTTCGCTATATTGTGAATCTTAAAAGTTTTGAAGGAAAAGAAAACAAAGGAAAGGAGAAAAAAAGGTGCTTTTACATAAATGTGATAAGAAAGATTGATTTGCAGAAACAATTGACAGTTTGAATGAAATATCTGGTTAGAATATCCCGTGGAAAAGTATTGATTTTGTTTAAATAATTTTAGGTATCTATATGTTAAAATTTGAATGACTGTAAATTACATGTGATTCCTATCCATTTTGTGATGGGTTTTGTTATGTTTATTTGGCCATCATTTGTTGAAAATTGTTAAATTGACAAATAGGTTTTATCATAATATTACAACCTAAAAAATGTTAAAAGATTATTGATTTGATAGATTGTTTGAGGGAAAGATGGGATGTGTTACAGGGAGATAGAGTTGGAAATTGAGAGAGAGAGACAGAGAGACAGAGAGAGAGAGACAGAGACAGAGAGACAGAGAGAGAGAGACAGAGACAGAGAGACAGAGAGACAGAGACAGAGACAGAGAGACAGAGAGAGAGACAGAGAGAGAGAGACAGAGAGAGAGAGACAGAGAGAGAGAGACAGAGAGAGACAGAGAGAGAGAGACAGAGGGAGACAGAGGGAGACAGAGAGAGACAGAGGGAGACAGAGAGAGACAGAGGGAGACAGAGAGAGACAGAGAGAGACAGAGAGAGACAGAGAGAGACAGAGAGAGACAGAGAGAGACAGAGAGAGACAGAGAGAGAGAGAATGTTAAAAAAAAGGGGGGGAGAGTTAAGCTGGATAGAGAGAGGCGAGTCTTTTAATGAAAGGAACTTGCCATTTGTTTGGAGAAAGAAAACACACTGGCTGACTAAATCCTGAGATTTAAATCTAAATCCTGAGAAGTATTTAGCCTAAAAGTTAATTATAAAGAAAAGTAGACAGCAAGGGGGGGACAGGAAGGGATCTTTTGGCTTTCAGTTAAAATTTAACTCATCATTGCCCCCCCCCAACTGTGGTTGCCTTTTTAGAAGTGAAGACAAATTCAGCTGGATCTCTGCTGCAGACAGCATTTTATTGTTTAAAGGAGCAGCCTACTTTTACATGGTGTTAATTACTGAATGTTTGTTTATTTTGGTGCATAATGGTCTCCTTGTTTAAGGAATATGATAACAAATGTGATCTATAATTTGATAAGGTTATTTCCAAAAGTTTAATTGATACTTTTAAGAATGAAGGAATTATTAATGTTAATTCTGAAAGTTTCTTTTATGTGAAATTAAAATATTCAGTGTGAATTTTAATTGATTGTATTGAGTCTTCATGAGATTGTGCCCATTATTTAAAGGGACTCTGAGAATAATAGTTTTTACCTTTGTCCCTTTGAACTTGTTTCTGTTATGGACAATATGCAATTTAGGATTTTTTTATGTATTGGTCATTTTAAAAGCAAAATGATGTGTAATGTTGAACTTAAAACATCTGGACAAATCTCTTACTGTTATCAATATAAGATCATGGTCATCTGAAGCTTTGATTAATGAGATTTGTTATTGGAGGTAAAAATTTCTTGGGCCTATAGCTAATAATTATTTGGGGAGGTTTAAAGCTCCACCATCTGAAAGTTACTGGAACAATTACCTGAAATAAAACTGAGTTAAGGCTATTTTATCCTGTGTCAAGTATGTGCTGAAGAATCAGTTGAGACTGATTGTATTATGTTATATCCATGTCCCTGCTTTTTCCTCCTGTAGCTGATTTCTATAAGAACAAATAGTCAATAGAAACCATTAATATAATTCAATTATGTCATACCTTTCTGTTTCCTATCTGATTATATGTAATTATTATATCCTAAATACTTAGGCAAATGAGTATTTAGCCTGGTCATCTATCAATTACTAGGTATTTGTGTCTCTAGATATTCAGGTCCTTAAAGGTTTCTAAAATAATGAGAGGACAATTGATACAGTTATCTGAGACCTAACTGCTGTTTTGTTGGGACTGCAGCCGACACATCTTTGACATTTGTCTGTCTTGTGAGACAAACATGCTTCCTTACATGGGAAGCTGCTGTCTGATCTATATTGTCCTTTCCACATTTTCTAGCAGTCCTTGTGAACCAATCTTACTATCTCAGATTATTCTAACGTTTATTTCTTAGATTTGTTTTCTATTCTAGATTTTGGTCAAGTTACAGCTGTATTGACCTGCTTCTGGGACCTAGATCAGCCCATTGGATGCTTCTATAACACCACATCATAACCCCATCTCTGGAATAGGATTCAACTCTGTGCCTGTCTTCCGCAAGAAGCAGTTTCAGAACATGCCCCTGCCCCTAATGGATTTTGAGCCCCATTGATTTGGGAGGAATTGGAACTGGTTTTAACTGGGGTCCCTTATTACAATGTATTTAGGATATAGGATGAAAAATGTTAGGCTAAAATTTGGATAACTGTTGCTGGAAAAGGTGCTTATAGTATGTATCTGCATTATCTAATTGAACACAATGTTCCCTTCAGAACATGTAATTATTTGAGGGATCTTTGGATAAGTTCCAGGGTAAAAAAAACTCCTACTGTATTAGTGTGTTCTGTATAGGAACTTTGATTCACTTTCAGGACTTATATGTGGGATGGCTACTTGACAATTGGAGCTCTACTGGCACCTCTATTTCTAAAAAGTCATTAAAAGGTGTCCCTTTGTTAGGGTCACCGTATATAAGGCCTAAACACATACCTCTCTGGCCCAAGCCAAATCCAAGCTCTGCCAACAATCCATTGGGGATTCTACCAACACAATACTTGCTTGGCCACTTCATACCATGGGGCTGTTGTCTATGGAGAACTTTCTACCATTGCTCAAAAAATTGCAATGAAACAGGAACAGAAGCTTCTTACCATTCTAAGAAAAGTGTCAAAATGGCAGCCAACTGCAAATAGCTTCCACTACAGTGAGAAGTGGGACCACTGGATATTGTCATGTTGCTGTATTACTCAGATTTATGTGTATTTGTTATCCTTTGAAGCTCATTCATATATACAAGCATCATACACACACACACACACACACACACACACAAAATTAATACTTTAAGGATCTGTTAACACATTGGTGTGAGTATTCCTTCCATTAATCAAAGTGACAACCCTTCTAGGACTTAGCTAAGAGCCTTTGAGAATTCTAGCCATAAAATTCATTCATTACCTGTGATCAGTCAAGTAATGAGTTTCTAAAAACTTAGCTTATCTGGTCCTAAAAGAAAAAGTATACATCCACCCAGTATACTAGGATCACAAAGAATAGAATATACTCCATGGACTTAATAAGGAAGAATACAAAGACTAATATCACCTTATGATGGAAAATCAGAGTAAATAATTAAATTTCTACTTCATTAGAAGATATAGCTTTAGATAAGATGCATTTATTACAGCCATAAACATGGATAGTTATATAGTAATATCTATGGCTAGATAACTATAAAAATTATATAAATAGGAATAGGTATGAATAGGTAAGCACAAATACAAGAACAGATAACGGTAGAAGTGGAGATAAAAGTAAATGTATGGATATAGATATAGGTATATGTATGTTCTATGAATAAAAATATGAAAATAAGTTTGGGAAAGGATAGGCTTAGAGGATAAACATATATAAATGTAGACATGAATATTATAAATGTAAACGTATATCTATAGATGATAGATGATACATAGTTCATGAGAGAATCTTGTAATGATATTTTATAAATATGCAAACATTTTGATCCCAGGAAATTCTGTTCTCCGTGGTGTATAAATATCACAAATTATAGATTTAGAGCTGGAAGAGACCTTAGCAATCAAGGGCTTCAACATAGCTATTTTTCTCCCTTGTCATAAATGTGTAGAGTCAAGCCAATCAAATTCATGTACTGATTATGTCTCCTCAAAAAATCTCTCTCTATATCTTTACTTTTAGCCCAGCAATTTGCTGAATGTAGGTATGTAGATGGTATGTTTCATCAGGAGTCCTCTGAAAATATGGGTAGATAAAAGTTCTTAAGTTTTTCAAAATTCGATATTGTTTTTATTACAGGAAAGAAACAGAGGCACAGAGAAATTGAATAACTTACTCAAGGTCACAAAAATTTCAATTTTCAGGAAAAGAATTTGAAACTGGATGCTCTGATCTCAATCCTGTGCTCTTAAAACTACCTATCCAGGTACCATTCTGCCCCTCACTTCCCTCCATGTCATTCATACTATGATGTTACATTATGATGTGGACATCATACTGGATTCCCCTAGGCTCTTCCAGGGTAGCCCAAGAGATTTCAGACATTATCAGAATAGGACTTGGCATTTGGAACCTCTGGCAGACTGTATGGCTGTGGACCAAAAACCAAGAACCTAGGAGATGAAAAGGTGTTAATCCGTGTTTACTGAAAGAGCACTGACCCACCTGAAATCCCAGATCTCTGAATTTAAGAACATGTATTTTCTAAAGTTCTTCAAAAGCTAATGGGCAAGATCAAACCTGCAATGAAGACACAGCTTTTTTTCATGGGTTTAAACTACCAAGGAAAATTTTAGAGGATCAGAGGTTCAAGTGAATCAAGGAGCTCCTAGCAATAAGCTGGTTTATATAACAGAAGAGTCATTCAACTATGGGAGAGAGCAGTAAAGCACTAAATGCCTTTGCTTCTAAAATAACTTTCTAAGCAACCAGAAAAGTCAGTATATCATGGGCACACAGGATCCCAGGACCTGAGCTAAAGAATTCTCTCCCCTAAGGAGAACAGACTCTAATCTGTAAGAGCAGAAGAAGAAAAAAAAAGAAAGCAAAATCAAGGATTAAGAAAGAAGATATATGAGTGCTTCCTTTTTTTGTGTATATATAAATAGGATCTCCAAAGTATAGGCAGGAAATGGGGCACAGGCAAAGGAACAGTGGATTAAGCAAAGGATCATGGGTTCCAGTTGTGGCTTAGTCATTAAGTAGTCATTTGAGTAAGTTTGTTCTGCCTATATTGGCTAAGAACAGGTGTCTCAACCCCCCTCAGCTCAGTTTCTTAATTTGCAAAATGAGTATGACTCTGACTGTAACTTTCCTCATGGAGTTGTTATGAAGATTGGATAAATTCATGTATATGAAAGCAATGTGGAAAATGAAAACATATCTGATAAAGGTGACAAGTGGTAGAGGAGAGAAGAGGGGAGAAGAGAAAGGAAAAATCATAGAAAGAAAGGAAGAACAGGAAGAATGAAAAGGAAGAGCACAAGGAAAAAAGGGGAAAAGAAGGAAAAGGAAAAGAAGACCCAATAACTATGATGATGATAAAAATGATGATGATGATTTAAAAAAAAGAACATAAACTGGTCAAAAGTTTTTTCAGACTAAGTTTTCCTGACAATATGAAGGGGGAAGGGAGGAAAGAAAGAAAAGAGATCATCAATTCAGGGTTCATGACCAGCTGAAGATGGATAATACTGAACAGAAAGTTCAATTGAGTTGCTAATAGCATAAGGAAAACAATATTTGATTTACATTATCATCTCAAATTTAGATATTATTAAGAAATAAAGATCAGTGATGACTGGATATGTGATACTTCATAATCCCTTATTTTCTTCAATTGTCATAAAAATTCATCAAATTCAATTGTAATTTTATATATCCCCTAAAGAAATAAACTGTCAAAGAGTAGGTGAACAAAATGAGAGTATAAATTAAACTACATTTAAAGAACTCACAAATAGATTGAGGAGGATTTTATATGTTAACAAGAAATTATGGACAAGAGCTTCTTGCTCTGATTTCTTATCTAAAGAATGTTTAAGCCTTTATTTAAGTACATTTTCACATTCCACAAGACAGGTTTTGGTCAAATAAGATTAATATTAAGATGTTTGTTTAGTTACCCAAAAATTGCAAGAGGAATGGGTCTCAATCACAAATAGTGAAAGGAAATAAAAAACTTCACCACCACTGATCAATTCAAGAGACATAAGAGTAGAATGGAAAGGTTAGACTGAAAATCACTGGTCCCTGGAATCCTAGAAGACTTCCATTTTTGACTACTCAAACAATACATCATCTATAATTCCTTAAGCTCCTACTTTTTCCTACACATTTGGCTAGATGTTAAGAATACAACTGGGTGGAGCAGTGGATAGAGCACCAGCCCTGAAGTCAGGAGGACCTGAGTTCAAATCTAGTCTCAGACACTTAACATTCCCTAGCTGTGTGACCCTGAGCAAGTCACTTAACCTCAATTGCCTCAGCAAAAAGCAAAAAAAGAATACAACTAAAAATAAAAAGACCTGGACAATTTTTTTTCTGTTTCAATTATCTTGAAGAAAAAAAGAATTCCCTAAGGGAAAAAAAACAAAAAGGAGGGGGATGTACTTATTATTTCTAATGAGAAAAGAGAAATGGAAAAAGAGATCAGAGGAATAACTACCAAAAAAACCTCACTCATAATAACACTGGGTAAAGGAAGATTGAATAAGTACACAGAGAGTTGCAAACATTTGATATGGAAATAAATAAAATTTAAGAGGGAAAAAGTTTACTTGCTGCAAGGTCTTTTCCTTTTCTAAATTTTTGTCCTGGGAGGGGAGAGGTACTAGTAATTGTGATACCAAAGAAAAAGGAGAAAAGAAAGAAAGTTATTTCTCAATGAGCATATCAAAACAGAGTAAAGTTCAGAAGGACACAGAAAACAGGAAAATCTTGAAATTTTTAAGCAAACTTAGGAACTACACATATAATGCCCTTCTTGTGCTGAAATAATTTTTTTCAAGTTCAAAATGACAGCAAATAAAAAGTATTCCCCCAAAAACTTAGAATGGTGAGAAAATTTGAATTAGGATTAATTAGAATAAATTAAGCTTAATTTAATAATTAATTTAAGTTATAATTTATGAGTGTTTAGCCTGTGGAAGAAAAGAATTTGGGGAAGCAAAAGAGATCTTTTTTAATATCTGAAGAGTTGTCATGTGGGAAAGGAATTAGACTTGGTTCCATATAACAAACCAGGAATGATAGATTGAAGTTGAAGAGAAAAATATTTGGGCTCCATATCCTAACCCTTAGAGCCATGCAGAAGTGTAATAGCTTCAATAAGAGGTGAATTCCCCATCATCAAGCCATTAAGCTGAAATTGGATGAGAAGTTAGTCAAATTCTATAGTAAACTCAGGTGTAGCTTGGATGAAATGATGTCAGATCCTTCCAACTCTAAAGCCTACAATTTTAACAAATTGCCAATTTTTTTTTAACAAATTAGCAGTTCAATACAATATTGTACTCTTGTGTGTTCCTAGCCAACCAGGAAAAATTGAGCCTTCACTGAAACACAAGCAACTTGACTAATCACAAAATAAATCCCATCATGGGCTATAGAGCAGAATTTCTTGGCACTCATTTGACTGTTTCCTAAAAAGTCATTAAAAAGTGTCCCTTGTTGCATCCCCTATTTGTTAAGTCCTAACAACCTGCCTATCAGACCTACGCCTAGCCCCACCTCTGCCCAATGGTCCCCTGGGAATGGTATCTATGTCCTCTAATTGCCTAATGACCTCACCCACATCAAGGGAATCCTCCTGCCCTGGCTCAGAAAACTGAAGAGCAGAAAGGTTAGCAGCTTCCTACCAGTCTGGGAACACTGCCAGCGTGCCAGCCAACTGTAAGTAGTTTCCAGGGCTGGGATCCCTGGAAATTATTATCTAAATGATTGAAAGTCTTGTTAAAAAATTCTGAAATATATGTAAATTTATAAGTATGTATGTATACATATATAATTTCCATATATACATACATGTATATTCATATACATATGAATGTGTGTATGTACACATTGCAGTTGCTATTTAGTCACTCCCAACTCTTCATAACCCTGTATGTGGTTTTATTGGCAAAGATACTGAAGGGATTTGCCATTTCCTTCTTCAGTTCATTTTACACATGAGGTAACTGAGGCAAAGAGGGTAAAGTATTTTGTCCAGAGTCAGACAGGCAATGAATATCTGAGGCCACATTAGAATTCAGGTCTCCCTGACTCCTAGGTAGTGAGATAGACTGCCAGATCAGGAGTCAAGAAGACTATAACATGAGCTAAAAAAGGAAATGGCAAACCAGTCCAGTATCTTTGCCAAGAAAATTCCAAATGGGGTCATGAAGAATTGAATACAGCTGGAAGCAACTAAACTAGAACTTCCCAACTCCAGACCCAGAGCTCTAACCACTGAGATTTCTAGCTGCCTCATAAGTACACATGGATACATACAAGTATACACACATGCATATGCTTCAATGTTTCAATTATTCCTAATTTCAGTGGTGTGGGTATTCTCTCCATGGAAATTACAATCCCTCTATGAGTTAGAAAATGGTCATTGAAAGATGTTAAAGCAATAAAATGAATTACTAAATAATAAATTTTCACAAACTTAGCTTAGCCTGGTCAGGAAGAAAGGGGAGACTCAGTCTATCAACAAGACCCTACTAGAATCCACTCTACTTGAAAAGATGAACCAGGATTTGTATTTTGAGGACAAAATATCAATAAATTTCAGAAACCTAGCTAGCAAGTGTTGAATCCATGTGAAGAAAAGCCCTGATTTTGACATCTATTAGCCCTGATTCAGCCAGCTAAAAGAATGGGTTGGTTTTTATTATAGTATAAAATAAAATTGTACAACTAGCTGGGGAGGAATACAGCCTCCTCCACATTTTTCTAGGCAACACTTCATTTTTCATCCTTATTTATATCTGATCTTCAATATATAGTCTGGGAATGGGGCTCATGGAAAGGAACAAGATCAAGGCACCAAAGTTTCTGGCTACTCTTGGTCTAGTCATTAAGAAACTATTTAACCTTTGAGCAAAAATTTAACTTGTCTTCATGCTGGCTGAGAAAAAGTTTTTCAATATCTCATCTCAGCTTCCTCATTTGTAAAAAAAATTAGTATATCAATATTTATTCTAATCTTTATGGAGTGGTTACAAAGATGGAATAAAATCACGAATGTGAAATCAATATGGAAATGTATACATGTCAGATAAATGGGAAAGGTAGAAGAGGGGGAAGATCAAAAAGGGGAAAGAAAAGGTAATGGAAGAAGAAGGCGATGTCAAGAATACCAATTATGATACAGAAGAAGTGACAGAAAGGAAAGAGGAAGTGGAAGGAAAAAAAACAGAGAGTGAGAAAATAGGAAGAAAAGCAAAATGAAGAAGAGGAAAAAGAAAAACAGAAAAAAAAATAAGAATTTTTTCCTTCCTAATAAAAGGCTAAGCTCAAGAGTCATAAGGCATTAACTAATTCCCCTTGATTATTAGTGTCCTCAAAAAAAAGGGAACAAATAAAGAAGACAAAGAAAATGAGAATAAGAATAACCAGTTATAACAGGGGATTAGAGTATGCTGGGAATAGGAAAGTTAAGTGATTTGTCCAGCATCAAAAACAAACCCATAAATGGAACAGTATCCACCCCTAGTCTGGATATAAAATGCTATTTATTGAGTGCCAAGAGTGCACTAGATAACATATCTTTGTATGATATAAGACCCAATACAGGACTGATTTCCTAGTGCAGGAAAGTTCATGTAAAGTAATGGAATAGTTTCCTAAATGTATGAGCAGGGAAAGGGCACTAATAGAGAATATTCTCTACATACCAAAGACATGGGGTCCTTAGCACTCTGGGTACTTCTAATGCTCTGCAAAGCATCCAACTGCTATAGAGAGAAGAAAACAAAAGAGGAGGAATATTTTGCTCCTGGTACCTGTACAGATGCAGGCAGAAAACTTTCAGCAGAATTTCCATGATACTGCTACTAATAGCTTGAAGAAAAAGCCTTCACATATTCTTTGGTGTTAAACGTAACTAAGAAAGGTAGGTCATTAGTTGCCAGACATGTTGGCTCTAGGAAATTAATAAATACATATTGAATTGAATTAAATTGAATCCCTCTGCTTGAGGGTACAAGAAGGGGAAAGAACAGGTTGGAGAAAGATTGGAAGAGTAAGAGTTTTTTCAGAGTTCCCATATCAATACTTGGTTTTACTCCTTTTTTTATTCCCAATTCCCTTGTAAACAAAAATCTCATTCTAAGTCCGACACCAATCCTCTATAGTCCCCTCAAAGGAAAATACAAAGTAGCATCAGAAACTTCCAAATGGGATTATAGACTATCCTAGTCTTCATGTCCACCTTTTTATAATCCCCAGCTTCATTCAAGGCTCACCTCAAGCATCATGAGGCATTGACTAATTCCTCTTGATTATTAGTGTACTTAAAAAATTATTTTGAATTTATTTTATTCAGTTATACATTTTGTATTATTGTTTTTATTGTTTATATATTATTTTAAATATATTTATATATTTATTATGTATATATTATTCATGTAATATATATTTACATGTTCTTATTTCAATTTTCTTGTCACCATTCATGTTTTCCACCAATAGAATGTCACTCCCTTCAGGAAAAAAAAATTTCCTTCAGGAAATCTTTACTACTGTCTAGTAAAGTAGGATATAGCACCTGTCACACTCTAGGAATTTAATAATATGATTGTGGAATGAAGGAATGATATTCCCAAATAATTTTAATTAATAAGACTTCATGGTTCAATTAAAGTATTGTCTACATTCGGCATGTGAAATACACTCTGCTTCCTTTGTCTTATCCCAAATTATTCCACATGTTTAGAATAAACTATTGCCTCTTCAACTGTGAAATCTTCCTCCTTTAAAGTCACTTTGGCAGATGAAGGAAGGATGAATCGGAATATAGAGAGACTTGAAGGAAGTAGACTCTATAGAAAGCTATTGATAGTGTGTAATTGAGGTGAAATTAATGAGACCTTACACAAGGTGGTAGCAGTGTCATAAGAAGAAAAGGGACCTAATCAATAAAAGATGTTCCAAAGGATTTAGCAAAAGGATCATTTATAGGGGAGAAAAAGTGAGATGCTGAGGGTGGCTCTCCCCCTTGACAGGCTCAGTGAGTAGAACAATAGTAGAAGCCTTGGTGGTAATAAGAGTGTTAAGAAAAAGGGGAAGGTTTAGGAACAAATGTAAGTTCTGTTTTAGACATTTTGAATTTGAAAACTATAAGTCATCCAATTGAGATGTCCAGTAGGCAACTCAAGATGTGAGATTAAAGGTTAGGGTAGGTGCTAGGGTTGGATAAATAAATCTAAGAATCATCTTCAGAAAGATAATTGAATCCTTGCAAGCTGACGAATACTCCAAAAGACATAGTATAGAGTAGAACTTTTAAATTTTTTCCCCTCATGACTACTTTTCACCTGAGAAAACTTCATGTAACACTAGATATATAGGTATATAAAATATGTATACAAATCAAACATTTAATGATGACAAATTACAATTCTGAAACCTTAATATTGAGTTACAAGACCCCATATGGTGTCATGAACCATAGTTTAAGAAGCCCTCATCTAGGAAAACAAGAAAATGGGGCCCAAAACAGAACTTCAAGAACACCCATAATTAGTGGGCAAAGGAGAATAAGAAGCATCAATCAGATAGGAGGAGAATCAGGAGAGAGTAGCAATATAAAAACTTCAGAAAAGACACTAACAAGAAGACAAGTGATTGACAGTGTCCAAGGATGCAGAGAAATTAAGAAGGATGAAGAGTATAAAAGCCATTAGATTTGGCAATAAGGAAATTACTGGTGCCTTTGGAAAGATTTGAATGATAAAGTAAAAAGCCAGACTGTAGAGAAGCTAACATGAGGAAAACAAGTAAAGAACCTTCTTGTAAATTGTCTTCTCAAGGTTAGCCAAAAAAACCAGTAAAGATATAAGCTAAAATAGAGCAGGATCAAGGGAAAATTTTCTGAGAATGGGGGAGACATGTCTGAAACAACTGTACTTGGAAATCTTCTCATTGTGTTTATAGGCATTAGGAAAGTAGCCAGTAGGGTGAGAGAGAAAAAAATAAGTGAGAATGGGGATGATAGAATGAACACTTTGCTGGATAAGACATGACAGAATGGGATTACTTGTGTATGTGGAATGGTTTGACTTATCAAGGGGAAGGACCACTTCACTATATGAGATAGGAATTAAGAGTCATTTGAGTGATGTGAAATGAGAAAGAGGGATAAGGAGTGAGCTTTTGGTGAATGACATCATTTTTAAAAGTGAAATATGAGGCAAGATTCTCAATTGAGAGGGTGGGAAGAGGAAGAACTGAGATATGAAAAGGTTTGGAAAACTGATGGGTTTGGTAGGACAATGAATTAATCAATAAGGAAAATTTTCTTTTAATAAGGATTGTTTTGCTTTCATGAGAGTCCAATTCAGATTGTGAAATATAAATTGGTAGTGGACTCGGTAGGTATTGTTTTATGATTTAGTCTAGTTTCATTCAGCAATAGAAATGAAATCAACAAATGATGAGTGTAATTGAAGGAGGGGGATATCTGAGTGAATGTGTATATTGTTTATTATTTAATTCATTTTTTCCCAAGGTGGCCAAGGAAGAGGAAATATGAGCTAATGGAGCTGGGGAATCACACCAGGGTGAAGGAATTTGTTTTTATGGGGCTTACCCAGTCTCCAAAGTTGAGCATCATCTTACTTTTTTTATTATTCCTAGTGTATGTGACAACTCTACTGGGAAATCTCCTTATCATGATCACTGTGACTTGGGAGTCTCGCCTCCATACACCTATGTACTACCTGCTTCGAAATCTATCCATTTTGGATATCTGCTTCTCCTCCATCACTACTCCAAAGGTTTTATTAGATCTTTTAGCTAAAAGAAAGACCATTTCTTTCAATGGCTGCTTCACACAGATGTTTTTCTTCCACTTCATTGGTGGGGTTGACATTTTTACTCTATCTGTAATGGCTTTTGACCGTTATTTGGCCATTTCCAAGCCCCTTCACTATGTGACCCTCATGAGTAAAGGAAGGTGTCTTGGGCTCATAGTGGCCTCCTGGATGGGGGGCTTCATACACTCCATTGTACAGATCGGTCTATTGCTTCCCCTCCCCTTCTCTGGGTCCAACATCATTGATAGTTTCTATTGTGATGTCCCCCAAGTCCTCAAACTTGCCTGCATTGATACCTTTGCTCTAGAGTTCCTAATGATCTCCAACAATGGTCTAATCAGCACACTTTGGTTCTTTCTACTCATTGTGTCCTACACAGTCATCATGTTGATGTTAAGGAATCATACAGGTGAGGGCAGGAGGAAAGCCATCTCTACCTGCTCCTCCCACATCACTGTGGTCACCCTGCATTTTGTGCCCTGCATCTATGTATATGCTAGACCTTTCACTGCCCTTCCCTCTGATCAGGTCATCTCTGTCACCTTCACTGTCATCTCCCCTCTCTTGAATCCCCTGATTTACACTTTGAGAAACCAGGAGATGAAGTCAGCCATGAGAAGATTACAGAGAAGACTCGTACCTTCTGCAAAGGAATTGACTCTGGGCTAACAGGTAAATGGGAAAAGCTGATTTGAATTTTAGGCCCATTATTCTCATGGGGCAGATATTCTGAGAGATAAATCCTTGCACATATCTGTATACTGGTGGGAGTTACCCTAAGTAACCAACAAAGGCAAAGAGTGAGTTATTCCAAGCACAAAAAAAAGCAAGATACATAAGATGCTCACACACAAACTAGACCTTCTTCCATTCGAGAAGATCTATATTAAAGATTACACATTAAAAATGGAAAAAGACAACGGCCTGGGAACCAGGAGACTTGAACCTACCACCAATTCACAGTGTGAGCTAAGGCAAATGATGTAACCTCTCTGCATGTTATAACTGCAGAGATTGGAATAAGAATTCTAAAATCCCTTCCAAATCTCATATTCTTTGTTCTCAAGTCTCTTCAGCTTTTAATAGTCTACATAAATAATAATTGTTTTCATTTATGTAATGAGGAGTTAAGCTTCTGATTTATTTGAGGAGGCTGGCAATCACCTTGAAGTCAGTCAATCAGAAAAGGGACTAATCAAGAGAAATTCCTTGTGTCTCCATGGGGAGCAGTGGGGAGAATTGTCTGCTTTCCCAGAAAGTTTCCTTTTCAACCAAAGACCACTCTCTATATTAATATATATAAAGTTCTCTCTGAATTACTCCAACATTATTATATAGCACTATAATGTTTATCAAACCATTGTCTCACTTGACAGAAACCTTGAGATAAGCAGCACAGTTATTATTATCATCCTTTTCAAAAATGAGATAACTTACTGTCAGACAAGTTAAACAACTTCATAAGTATAGGATAATAGAATTTCAGAGTTAGATAGGAATCCTAGAAGTCATGTAGTCCAACAATATTTCAACCAGAATCCCATCCATAACATACATCTATATTAAGCTTTTGGTTGAAGACTTCTGAGAGGGAGAAGCACTAGCAACCTCAGCAAACCAATCCTATGTCATTCAGAATTCTTAACCTTTTTATGTCATGGACCTCTTTGGCAAGCTGGTGAAACCTTTAATAATCTTGCTTAAAGTAACATTTATAAAGGCATTAAATAAAAACAGAAGATTACAAAAGAAATCAATTATATAGAAATTATATAGAAATACAATTATCATGATTAAAAAGTTTCACATTCACAGATCCTCTGAGATTTATTCAGAAATTTTCACTCTGTACAGCCCTCTTAAAACCTCTGCCCCGACACTAATACATTGTTGGAGGAATTGTGAATTTATCCAACCATTCTGGAGAGCAATATGGAACTATAACCAAAGGGCATACCCTTTGATCCAGCAGTGTCTCTACTTGACCTGTATCCCAAAGGGATCATAAAGGAGGGAAAGAATCCACATGAGCAAAAATGTTTGTAGCCATCTTTTTTAGTGATAAGGAGCTGGAAACTGAGTGGATGTCTATCAGTTGTGAAATGACTAAATAAGTTATTTAGTGTTATGGAATATTATTATTTTATAAGAAGATATCAGCAGGATGATTTCAGAGAGGTCTGAAGAGACTTATGAACTGATGCTAAGTGAAGTGAATAGAACCAAGAGAACATTGCACACAGCAGCAACAAGATTATACAATGATCAATTCTGATGGTTTGCTCTTTTCAACAATGAGGTGATTCAGGCTAGTTCCAATAGTTTTGGGATGGAGAGAGCTATGTGCACCCAGAGAGAGAACTGCAAGAACTGAGTGTGGATCATAACTTAGTTTTTTTTTTGTTTACTTGCAGTTTGTTTTCTTTCTCTTTTTTTCTTTTTGATCTGATTTTTCTTGTTCAGCATGAAAAATGTGGAAATATGTATAGAAAGAATTACACATGCTTAGCATATATTAGATTATTTGCTGTCTGGGGGAGAGTAGAAGAAAAGGAAAGAGAAAAAAATTGGAACACAAGGTTTTGCAAGGGTAGATGTTGAAAACTATCTAGGCATATGTTTTGAAAATAAAAAGCTTTTAAAAAGAACCTGTTCCTGATCACTAGGAAATTTTTCTTTACATTGAATCTAAATTTGTTTCTTCCCAATTTCCATTTGTACAAGATCAGATAGTTGACATAAGAGATTGGACTCACACTCTCTCCTAACACCAAGTCTAACTGACATGTTCACATTCTATAAATTTATAAAAATCAAGGAATCTTGGAATGAAGAGATACAGATGTATTTGCTATAGCCATAGATATGGACAGTTACATAGTAATATCTATGGCTAGATAACTATGAAAAAAACTATGGATAGGGATATGAACAGGTATGAGAATAAGTATAAGTACAAGAACAGATAAAAGTAGAGGTAGAGATAAAAGTAAATATATAGATATAGACATAGGTATAGGCATGTTTTATGAATAGGAATATGAGAATCAGTTTGAGAAAGGATTAGAGGATGGATATATATAAATGTAGATATAAATATTATAAATATAGACATATGTCTATAGATAATTACATAACTCATGAGAGAATCTTTTAATGACTTTTTATAAATATACATTTTGATTTCAGGAAATTCTGACTGTGGGTAGATAGATAGTATGTTTCATCATGAGTACTCTCAAAACATGGATAGATAAAAGTTCTTAGATTTTTCAAAATTCTATATCATTCTTATTACTGAAGAGAGAAACTGAGGTCCATAGAGATTGAGTAACTTACACAGCATCACAAAAGTCCTAATTTTCAAGACAAGAATTTGAATCCAGATGCTTTGACCTCAGCCCAGTGCTCTTAACAGTACCTATCCAGATATCACCCCTCACTTTCCTCTTTGAAAGCCATATTATGATGTTGCATCACAGTGTGGACATGATACTGGATTCCCCTAGGCTCTTCCAGGGTGGCCCAAGAGATTCCAGACACTGTCAAAATGGGATTTTGCATTTGGGACCCCTGGCAGATTATGTAGCTATTTCCAAGAACCAGACTAGTTCAGTTGAAACAACATCATTATCGAAAGATTTGCCAACAAGGGATGATTGTTTGAAGGCACAACAACAGCAAATGCTGGTTTTTTTGTTTTGTTTTGTTTTGTTATCCCCAAATGGGGATAGGGCAATAGCCAAGAGTTAAAGGGGTTTTAGTCTGTTTAGGCTGAAGGACCACTGACCCACCTGAAATCCCAGATCTCTGAATTTAAGAACATATATTTAACATAAATTTCTTCAAAAGTTAATGGGCAGGACCAAGTCTTCAATAAAAACACAGCTTTTTTCAAGGGTTTACATTGTCAAGGATAATTCTAGAGGCTCAGTGGTTCAAGAAACATAACTTTCCCATTATAGAAGTTCCTAGAAACAAACTGGCTTTTATGAGAGAGGAGACATTCAAATATGGGGGGGGGGGGGAGAGAGAGAGAGAGAGCAGCAAACCACCAAATGCTTTTCCTTCTAAAAGAACTTTTTAAGCAACCAGAAAAGCCAGCATGTCATAGGCACATGGGATTCCAGGACCTGAGCTAAAGAATCCTTTCTCCTAAGTAGAACTGACGCTTTTCTGTCTAATCACTGGTTCTGAACCAACTGTTCAAGAGCTTGGAGCTACACTAAAATGTCTATGTTTAATAGAATAAGAAAAAAAAACAGAGCAAAATCAAGGATTAAGAAAAAAGATAGATGAGTACTCCATTCTGTGTGTGTGTCTGTGTGTGTACACACACACACACACACACACACACACACACACATATATATATATATGTATGTATGTATGTATGTATAATCTCCAAAGTATACACAGGAAATTGGGTGCAGGCAAAGGAATAGTGGATTAAGCAAAAGGTCATAGATTTCAATTATGGCTTGATCATTAAGCAGTCATTTGAGTAAAATTGTTTTCTCCCTATGTTGGCTAAGAGCAGGTGCCTCAAGCCCCTCAGCTCAGTTTCTTAATTTGCAAAATGAGTATGATCCTAACTGTAACCTTCCTCATGGAGTTGTCATGAATGTTGAATAAATTCATATAGGTGAAAGCAATGAGGAAAATGAAAACATGTCTGTTAAGGTGACAGGTGATAGAGGAGAGAAGAGGAAAGAAAAGAAAGAGAAAAATCACAGAAAGGAAGAACAAGAAAAAGAATAAACAACAACTAGGAGAAGGAAAAAGAAGAAGAAAAGGAGAAAAAGAAAAAAGGAGGAAAAGAAAAAGAAGACATGACAACTATGAGGATGAAGATGAGGATGATAAGGTTTCCTGACAATATGAAAGAGGGAACAAAGAAAGAAAAGAGATAACCAATTAGGGGTTAATGACCAGCTGAAGATAGACACAACTGAGCAGAAAATATGACATGGTCTCTCAAAGTTGTTTTAATTTTCATTTAACTAACCAATAATGATTTAAAACATTTTTTCATGTGTATATATATATATATATATAGCTTTGATTTTCTCTTCCAAAAATGGCCTCTTTATAACCATTGACCATTTAACAATTGGAATATGATTTATACTCTTCTAATTGGCAAAATTGTTTATATATTTAAAATATGAAGTCTTTTAGACAAAGGCTTTTTTAGATAGAAACTGTCTATAACAATTTTTCCAGATTTTCTGCTTTCCTTCTAATTTTGGCTACTTTGTTATTATTTATACAAAACTTTTTTAATAATATGGATCCACAGATGACCAAGAGTCAAACCGAGAACACACTAATTCTACAATATTTATAAACAAAACTTTTGAGAAAAAAAAATCTTAGTCACAAGATCTAAAAGAATACCTGGGAAAATGAAACAAAAAATAGAAAAATGAAATAAGAACTCTGGAGGGAAAAAAACTTAAAGGAGAATAAGATTGCTTCACTTAAAACTGAAAGTTTTAGGGGCAGCTAGGTGGTGCAGTGGTTAGAGCACCAGTCCTGAAGTCAGGAGGACCTGAGTTCAAATCTGGTCTCAGACACTTCCTAGCTGTGTGACCCTGGGCAAGTCACCTAACCCCAATTGCCTCAGCAAAAAGCAAAAAAAAAAAAAAAAAAAAAACTGAAAGTTTTAAACCTATCTAAATAGGTGAATCTCCAAAAAAAAATTAAGTGGAATAAGCAGAAATTAATGACTCCAAAGGTAAAATGAAAGATTGAAACAAAATCAAAAGATAATTTTAAAAAGTAGAAAGAAATATATAAGGATGCAAGATTACTTTTCTAGAAAACAGTTCAGGGAGAAAATCTCAAAATCATTAGATTTCTCAAAAATTATGATTTTTTTAAGTCATGCATGCAAAATTTCAAGAAATCCTGTGAAAACTGTGTACCAGAAGACAAAGTGAAAATTGCAGAATCTTTTAATCACTTTCTGAAAGAAGTCCCAAAATAAAAATTCCCAGGCACATGGTGGCTAAATCCGCAACTTCCAAATCAAAGGAAAAAATATAAGTAGCCACAAAGAAATAGTTCCAATACCAAGGAACTGTAATCTGGATCTTAGAAAGGTTGGCTGCTACCACTATAATGGACTCAACGATCTTAGAATTTTATTTTCCAAAAGGCCAAAGATAAACCTTTGAAACCAAGAAAAACTAAGGATAGGATTATAATTTAGAATTCAAATGGACTTCCTGGTATTCCTGATGAAAACTAGAGCTAAATAAAAAACTTTTGAAATATAAACACAGGAGCCACGAGTCATCTAGAAAACACATTTGATAAAATAAAAAGGGCAAGAATTAGATGGGGCAGCTAAATGGGGCAGTGGATAGAGCACTAGTTCTACAATCATGAAGACTCATCTTCTTGAGTTCCTATGTGCCCTCAGACACTGATTCTGAGCAAGTCACTTAGCTCTGTAGGCTTCAGTTTCCTCATATGTAAAATGATCTGGAGAAGAAAATGGCAAAGTATTGCTAGTGTCTTTACTGAGAAAAACCACAAATGGGAGGAAAAAAAAAACATGAGACACAAGAAAAAATGCAAAAAGGTTTTTTTTTCCTTATTCTAAAAAATTTTTCAATTCCATAAAAAACTAATTTTTAACCTTCATTTTTTTTACATTTTTGATTTCCAAATTCTTTCCCGCCATCTCTCCACTTACCACTCTTTGAAAAACTAAGCAATTTGATAAAGGTTATACATGTGCAATCAAGTAAAACACATTTCCACATTAGTCTTGTTGCAAAAGAATACACAGGCCAATAAAAAAAAATTTAAAAAAATAGTTAGCTTTCAGGCAATGAACTAGGACAAAGTAGGCAATAACTGTAGCAATCTAGTGTTTGATAAACTCAAAGACCCCAGCTTTTGGGATAAGAACTTACTATTTGACAAAAACTTCTGGAAAAATTGGAAACTAGTATGGAAAAAATTAGGGCTTGACCCACAACTAACACCACATACCAAGATAAGATCTAAGTGGGTTCATGATTTAGACATAAGCAGTGATATTATAAGCAAATTAGAGAAACATAGTATAGTTTACCTCTCAAACCTTGGAGAAGGAAGGAATTTGTGTCCAAAGAAAAACTGGAACTCCTAATTGAACACCAGATAGATAATTTGGATTATATATTAAGCTAAGAAGTTTTTGTACAAACAAAACTAATGAAGACAAGATTAGGAGGGAAGCAATAAATTGGGAAATCATCTTTACCTTTAAGGGTTGTGACAAAGGCCTCATTTCTAAAATATAGAGAGAATTAACTCATTTATAAGAATTCAAGCCACTTGCCAGTTGATAAATGGTCAAAGCATATGAACAATTTTCAGATGATGAAATAAATTCAAATTATTTCTGGTTATATGAAAAGGTGCTCCAAATCACTATTGATCAGAGAAATGCAAATTAAGACACCTCTAAGATACCTCTACACAGCTGTTAGATTGGCTAAGATGACAGGAAAAGATAATGATGAATGTTGAAGGGGCTATGGGAAAACTAGGACACTGATACATTGTTGGTGGAACTGTGAATGGATCCAATCATTCTGGAGAGCAATTTGGAACTATGCTCAAAAAGTTATCAAACTGTGCATACCCTTTGACCCAGCAAAAAAAATTAAAATGTTGAGAATATTTCAATTAGAATTAATTAAAATAAATTAAGTTTGATTTAACAGCTAATTAATTTAAACTATAATTTATACATGTTCAGCCTTTAGAAGAAAATAATTAGGGTAAGCAGAAGAGCCCTTTTCCAATATCTGAAAGGTCCTATGGGAAAGGAATTAGATTTGTTGTCCTTGGTTCCATATAACAAACTAGAAATGATAGACTGAAGTTAAAGAGGAAAATTTGGGGGTTCCATATAAGGAAAAATATCCTAATCCTTAGAGCCTGCCTCAATAGGAAGTGAATTCTCCATCACTAAATCATTAAGCTGAAACTGGATGAGGATTTGGAGCCAAATTCTATAGCTTAGATGAAATGATTTCAGATGTCCTTCCAACTCTAGAGCCTACAATTTTGACAAATTACCAATGTCAATAGATACCAATGACAAATTACAAATTAGCAGTTCAATATTGTACTCTTCTATGTTCCTAGTCAAGCAGGAAAAATTGAGCCTTCACTGAAACCCAAACAACTTAACTAATCACAAAATAAATCCCACCATGGGCTATAGGGCAGAATTTCTTGGTACTCATTTGTCTGTTTTCATTAAAAAGTGTCCCTTGTTGGGTCCCCTTTGTGTTAAGTTCTAACAGCCTGTCTATCAGACCTACATGCAATCCCAGCTCTGCTCAATGGCACCCTGGGAATATTATCTACAAACTCTAATTAACTAGTGACCTTACTCACATCATGGGACCCTGATCTGTGGAAGTCCTCCTGTACTGGCTCAGAGGACTAAACAGCAGAAGGGTTAGAAGCTTCCTACCAGTCTGGAAACACTACCAGTGTGCCAGCCAACCGTGAGTAGTTTTCAGGGCTGGGATTCCTGGAAATTATTATTTGAATAACTAAATGGTTTGTTGAAAAATTTTGAAATATATATTTAGTTATAAGGCTGTGTATATATATATATGTATATATATATCAAAATAATTTCTATATGCACATATATTTATGTATATGTATATGTGTATATAGACACATCATTGCTCTTATTCAATTACTCACAACTCTTCATCATACTGTATAGGATTTTATTGGCAAAGATAGTGGAGTGATTTGCCATTTCCTTCTCTGACTCATTTTATAGATAAGGAAACTGAAGAAAACAGGGTGAGGTGATTTGTCCAGAGTCATACAGTCAATGAATGTCTAAAGCCACATTAGAATTCAGGTCTCCCTGACTCCTAGATAGTGGAATAGATAGACTGTCAGACCTGGAGTCAAGAAGATTCAGCTCAATCATTTAACCCTGTTTGCCTCATTTTCCAGATGTGGAAAATGAGCTGTAGAAGAAAATGGAAAACTATGACAGTATCTTGGCCAAGAAAACTCCAAACAGGGTCATGAGGAGTTAACTACAATTGGAAGCACCTGAAGCAGAACTTCCCAACTCCAAGCTCAGACTTCTAACCACTGAAACATCTAGCTGGCTCATATGTACATATGGATACATACATACATACACACACACACACACAAATGGTTTAATATTTCAAAAATCCCTAATTTCAGTGGTGTGGGTTCCCTTCATGGAAATGATAATCCCTCTATGAGTTAGCAAATGGCTTCTGAAAGTTGTTAAAGCCATAAAATGAATTGCTAACAGACAGGAAGGAAATAAACTTTCACAAACTTAGTTAGACTGGTCAGAAAGGGGGAAGACCAGTATGGGTAAAGATACAGTCTATCAATAAGGTCTTACTAGAATCTATTCTACTTGGAAAAAAATAGATAAGAACTTGAATTTGAGGGACATAATATGAATGAATCCAGGAACATAAAAAATGGTCAATCTATGTGAAGAAGAGCCCTGATCTTTACATTTATTAAACCTGATCCAACCAGCTAAAAGTTTGGCTTTGCAATAATATGTTTTGTGGCATAAAACAAAATTGTGCAGCAGGTCAGGAAAGAATACAGCCTCCCCCACATTCTTCCAGAGAAGGCTTCATTACTCATGCTTATATGTGTCTGATCTCCAACATATAGTCTAAAAATGAGACTCAGGTAAAACAACAGTAGATCAAGGCACCAAAGTTTCTGGCTAGTCTTGGTTTACTCATTAAGAAGCTATTTAACCTTTGAGCAAAAGTTTGTCTTGTCTTGATTCTGGCTGAGAAAATTTCCTTTAATATCTCTGCCCTCATTTACTCCATTTGAAAAAAAATAATAATATATGTATACTTATTATTAAAGTCCTTTATGGAATTGTTATGAAGGTGGAATAAAGTCATGAATGTTAAATCAATATCAAAACTCGTGAAAAAAAAGATGAAAGATTGAAGAGAAGAATGAAAGAAGGGGGAAAGAAAGAAAAGATAATAGAAGAAGGCAAGAATACCAATTATTATGACAGAGATGAAGAGGTGATAGGAAGGAAAGAGAAAGAAGAGAAAGGGTATGAAAGAAAGAACAAGAAATAAGAAAATAGGAAGAAGAGCAAAATGAGGAAGAGGAAGAAAAAAAAAAGAAAGGAAGGGAAAGAATAAGAAGGAGATAAAGGAAATGAGAACAAAAATAACCATCTACAATAGGGAATTAGATTATCCTGAGAATAGAAAGGCTGAGTGATTTGTCCAATATCAAACACAAACACATTAATAGAACTGTGTCCACCCTTAGCCTAGATAAAAAGTGCTATTTATTGAGTGCCAAGAGTATACTAGAGATTGTACAAAGATACTACCAGGTTTGATAAAAAAAAAAAGAAAGGTCATATAAAGTAATGGAATAATTTCCTAAGTGTATGGCAAGGAAAGGGAGTTAATATTCTCTGCATACCAAGGAAATGAGATCCTTAGCATTCTGGAAATGTCTGGTAGTCTGCAAAGCCTCCAGCTGCTACAGAGAGATAAAGACAAAAGAGGAAGGATATTTTAATCTTGATACCTGTACAGATTCAGATGGAAAATGTCCAACAGAATTTCCATGATACCTCTATTAACAGCTGAAAAAAAGCCTTCAAATCTCTCCCTGTGCTAGACATAACTAAGAAAGGAAGGTCACAAATTGCATTTTGGATTCTAGGCTATTAGTAAATATATTATTAAATTGAATTAAATTGAATCCCTCTGCTTGAGGGTACAAGCAAGGAGAGGAACAGGCTGGAGAAAGCCTGGGAAAGAATAGAAGAAAGATTTTCAGAACTCCCATATCAGTCCTTTGTTTGCTCTTTTCCCCCCAATCTCTCTTGCAATCAAAATCTTTATCCTACAACTCTATCCTAATATTTTCCAGATTCCAAATTGATCAATATGCTTAGAATAAATTACTTCTGCTTCTTTAATTATGGGTTCTTCCTCCTTTAAAGTCACTTTGACAGATGAAGGAAGGATGAATTAGAGTAGAGAGAACTTGAAGCAAGTAGATTCAATAGAAAGTTATTGCAATAGTATGTAATTGAGGTGAAATTAATGAGAGCTTACACAATGTAATGGCAGTGTCATAGGAAGAAGGGAGCTATGTAAAAGATGCTGCAAAGCATTTAGCAAAAGAATCATTTTTAGGGGTGACAAAGCGAGGTATTGAGGATGACTCTCTCCCTTAAGAGGCTCAGTGAGTGGGACCATAGTAGAAGCCTCAATATTAATGAGATTTAAGGAAAGGGGTTTAGGGGCAAATGTGAGTTTTGTTTTAGACATTTAGAATTTAATATGACTATAGGTCATCCAATTTGAGGTTCCCAGTAGGCAACTCAAGATGTGAGATTAAAAATTAGGGTAGATGTTTGGATAGGACAAATAAATCTGAGAATCATCTTCAGAAAGATGATAATTGAATCCTTGCAAGCTGATGAACACTCCAAAAGATATGATCTAGAGCAGGGCTTTTTAAAATTTTTTCCATTCATGACTCTTTCACCTGAGAAAATTTTATGTAACCCTAAATTATAGATATATAAAATAAGTATATAAATCAAACATTTAATAATGACAAATTATAACTTTGAAACCCTCACATTGAGTTACAAAACTCCATATGGGGTCATGAACCACACTTTAAGAAGCTTTCATCTTGAAAAACAAGAAAATGAGACCCAAGACAGAACCCCAAGAAAATCCATAATTAGTTGGTGATATCCAGATGAAAATCCAACAAAGGAGAATAAGAAGCATCAGTCAGGTAGGAAGAGAATCAGGAGAGAACAGCAATACAAAAACCTCAGAAAAGACACTAACAAGAAGACAATTGATTGACAGTATCCAAGGACGCAGAGAAATTAAGTAGAATGAGGAGAATAAAAGCCATTAGATTTGGCAATAAAGAGATTTCTGGTGCCTCTGGAAAGATCTGAATGATAAAGTAAAAAGCCAGGCTGGAGAGAAGCTAACATCAGGAAAACAAGCAAAAAACCTTCTTGTAGATTGTCTTCTCAATAAGTTTAGCCTAAAAAAGCACGAAAGATAAAGAAAAACATAGAGCAGGGATGGCTGGAGCAAGTAAAAATTTTCTGAGAATGAGGGAGACATGTCTGAAAAAACTATGCAGGAAAATCTTCTCGTGATGTTTATAGTCATTACAGAAGTAGCCAGTAGGGTGAGAGAGAGAAAATAAGTGAGAGTGGAAATGATAGAATGGACAACTTGCTGGAAAAACATATGGGGAAATGGGATTACTTGTGCATGTGAAGTGGTTTGCTTTGTCAGGGGGGAAGACCATTTAATTATAAGAGATACAGACTAAAAAGGCATCTGAGTGACATGAGATAAGAAAGAGGGAAGAGAGAGCTCTTGGTGAATGGCATCATTTTTAAAAGTGAAATATGAGGCAAGGTTCTCATTTGAAAGGGTGGGAAGAAGAAGATATATAGTAGATCACATATGAAAAGGTTTTGAAAACTGATGGGATTGGTAGGGCAGTAAATCATTCAATTAGGGAGATTTTTTAAATAGTATTGTTTTGCATTCATTAGAATCTAGTTCAGATTATGTCATATAAATTGATGGTGGGCCAAGGAAGTTTTTTATGATTTTTTCTAGCTTCATTCAGCAGCATATGAATAGGAGTGAAAGCATCACAGGACAAGTGTAAGGAAAGGAGAGGGATATCTGTGTAAATGTGTATATTGTTTATTATTTAATTCTTTTTTCCCAGGTGGCCCATGAAGAGAAAATATGAGATAATGGAGCTGGGGAATCACACCAGGGTGAAGGAATTTGTTTTTATGGGGCTTACCCAGTCTCCAAAGTTGAGCATCATCTTATTTCTTTTATTATTCCTAGTGTATGTAACAACTCTACTGGGAAATCTCCTTATCATGATCACTGTGACTTGGGAGTCTCGCCTCCATACACCTATGTACTTCTTGCTCCGAAATCTATCCATTTTGGATATCTGCTTCTCCTCCATCACTGCTCCAAAGGTTTTATTAGATCTTTTAGCTGAAAGAAAGACCATATCTTTCAATGGTTGCATGACACAGATGTTTTTCTTCCACTTCATTGGTGGGGTTGATATTTTTACTCTATCTGTAATGGCTTTTGACCGTTATTTGGCCATTTCCAAGCCCCTTCACTATGTGACCCTCATGAGTAAAGGAAGGTGTCTTGGGCTCATAGTGGCCTCCTGGATGGGGGGCTTCATACACTCCATTGTACAGATCGGTCTATTGCTTCCCCTCCCCTTCTCTGGGTCCAACATCATTGATAGTTTCTATTGTGATGTCCCCCAAGTCCTCAAACTTGCCTGCATTGATACCTTTACTCTAGAGCTCCTAATGATCTCCAACAATGGTCTAGTCACCACACTTGGCTTCTTTCTACTCATTGTGTCCTACACAGTCATCATGTTGATGTTAAGGTCTCATACAGGTGAGGGCAAGAAGAAAGCCATCTCTACCTGCTCCTCCCACATCACTGTAGTCACCCTGCATTTTGTGCCCTGTATCTATGTATATGCTAGACCTTTCACTGCCCTTCCCTCTGATCGGGTCATCTCTGTCACCTTCACTGTCATCTCCCCTCTCTTGAATCCCCTGATTTACACTTTGAGAAACCAGGAGATGAAGTCAGCCATGAGAAGATTACAGAGAAGACTTGTACCTTCTGCAAAGGAATTGGCTCTGGGTTGATAGGTAAATGGGAAAAGCTGACTTGGATTTTATGCTCATTATTTCCATGGGGCAGATACTCCAAGAGGCACATTCTTACAAATATCTGCATCGTGGTGGTCAGTGATGAGAGTTACCCTAAGTAACCAATGAAGGCAAAGAGATTGGATTATTCCAAGCACAAAAAAAAAACAAGGTACATAATAAGATGAACAGACACACTAAACCCTCCTCCATTGAAGAATATTTGTATTAAAGAATATATATTAAAAATGGAAAAGACAATGGCCTGGGAACCAGGAGGCCTGAACCTACCGCCAGCTCACTGTGTGACTGATGTAACCTCTCTGCATGTTATGGCTGTGGAGATTGGAGGAAGTGTTCTAAGATCCCTTCCAACTCTAACAGTCTTTGTTTTCAAGTCCTTTAAGCCTATAACATTCTACATTAATAATAATTGCTTTCATTGATGTAATGGGGACTTAAGCAGAAGAGCCCCTGATTTATTTGAGGAGGCCAACAATTACCTTGAAGGCAGCCAGTCAGAGATGATTCAATCAGAGAAGTTCCTTGTGTCTTCCTAATGGGGAGGAGTGGTGAGATTTGTCCACTTTCCCAGAAAGTTTGCTTTTCAACCAAAGACCACACTCTCTATTATTATAGATGGTGTTCTCAAAGAATGACTCCACTAGTATGATATAGGACTATAAGGTTTGTCAAACAGTTGTCTCACTTGACTGATTAAGCAGTACAGGTATTATTAACATCTTTTTTAAGTGAGATAATTTAATCTCAGAGAAGTTAAACAACTTCTTAAGTATGGGATAATAGAATTTCAGAGTTGGACAAGACCTTAGATGTCATCCAATCCAAAACAGTACTCAAACCAGAACCTGCTCAGCAATAAATGTATATCCAGCCTTTGCTTGAAGACTTCTGAGAGGGAGAACCACTATCTCCCTTAGCAAATCAGGCCTCTATTAGATAGCTCTAATTCAGAATGCTTAACCTTTTTTGTGTCCTGGAACTCTTTAACAGGCTGGTGAAATCATTACACCTCTGTTCAAACTAACTTTTACAAAGGCATTAAATAAAAAACAGAGGCTTACAAAAGAAAACAATTATTTTTAAATATAATTATCAAGATTTAAAAGTTCCACATTTCCAGATCCCCTGGTATTTATTCATATCCTTGCACTTTGTTGATCCCTCTTAAGAACCCCTTAACTGATCATGAGGTTTTATTTCTTTATTTTATTTTTTGCTCAGGCAGTTGGGGTTAACTTCCCCAGGGTCACACAGGTAAGAAGTGTTATGAGGCAATGTCTGAGGCAAGATTTGAACTCTGTTCCTCCTGACTTCAGGGTTGGTGTTCTATCTATTGTGCCATCTAGCTACTCTAGATCATAAGGTTTTAAATCATGAGATTTACATTAAATTTAAATTTGTTTCTTGCCAATTTCCATTTGTACAAGACCAATCAGATAGTCAACAGAAGAGATTGGACTCAAACCCTCTCCTAACAAGAAGTCCAATTGCTTTTTTCATCTTCTATCAATTTATCAAAATCAAGGAAAGTAAGACTGAAAGAATCTCAGTGGACCCCGATCCAACCTCTTTGCCATCCTAATTGTCCTCCACTGGGTACTCTCTAGCTTATCAACATACTCCCTAATTGTGCCTGGAACTAAAAGGGAGTCTAACCATGACATGCTGCAAAAGGAATCTCATCATTTTGTCTTTCTGAATTCAACCTAATTCAACTATGACTTTTTTTCACTGTTATGGAATGTAGTTCAATAGTATTAAGATTTCAATTTACTCCCCCCCCACCAGCCTCTTCGGCTAAACTGATCATCTTCTACCCAACCATACGCTTGTGAAACTAATTTTTCACCCAATTTTATCATGTTTTAAATAATCAAAATCTTTGGGAATCCTGCCCGTCAGTCAGTATCTGGGCCTACAATCAGAAAGAACTGAATTAAAATGCAAGTTCAGACACTTAAGAGCAGTGTAACATGGAACAAGTCACTCAACCTCTATTTGCCTGTTTCCTCATCTATAAAATAGGGGTAATAATCTATACAACAACCTCCTAAGGATGTTGTATAGATTAAAGCATTAATATTATGATACTAGAAAATAATTGGAAAGCACTTGGCATAGTGCCTCCTAGTACCTTAATGTGATAAGCACTATCTAAATATTAGCTATTATTATTGTTGTTCTTATTGTTATATGAGTCCCTCCTGGTCTTGTGTTATTGGCAAATGAGCTAAGTCAAAACAGAAAGTCTCTAAAATCTCCTCTAGCTCTTCTATTTTTAAGTCATTATTAACCTATCTGTACTACACTTCATGTTAAAATGGATACTTCGGATAAAATTTTAGGGTCCCGTGGCTCCTTTTTTTTTCCTTCAGAGAACCAGAAAGTAAATATCTTACCAGCACATCATACTGCTCTTAATGTTCTAAGATAATATAAAGATTAGAATAAATCCTATTTCAGACATTTATTAGTATCTTACATTAAGCAAGTCACTCAACCTCAATTAATCTCAACTACTCATTTCAAGCAAAAGATTTAGACAAGAGGCCCTTTAAGGACTCATCCATGTCCAAGTTAAGAAACCTATGATCCTATATGTTGCATACAAAGATTCCTTCTAGCTGTTACATTCTATAATTTATTTGGCTAAGATCTTTTCAGACTCTAACATTCGATGTTCTAAAATTCCCCCAAGATCTAGAACTCTGTAATCCATGGCCTTTTCCAATTCTAACTCTTCACATTTGAAGATTTGTCTATGTTCACCCAGAATCATAGGATCACAAAATTGTAAATGAGGAGCCTGAAGCTCAAAAGATTAAAGTTGACTTGCACAAATCAGGATTCAAACCCAAGATCTCTGTCTGATTCCAACTTTAAGGTTCTAGATGCATGAGCACTAGCTTCACCCTTCCAGTTTTACCATTCTCTGTTCTAAGGGACATTCTAGGCTAATGTTCTACATTCAAAGAGTCCCTTTTAAACTCTAATGTTCTCCATTCTGTTTTCCAGGGTCTCTTCCATCTCCAACATTCTACGATTCTGGCATTTTAATCCCTGTTCCACTATGTAACATTGACATTTTGAGTGGATATAATTCTCCACTTGGCTACATGATAGTAAAATTTCACTCAACTTACGTAATAATGGGAAACAAGCCCACCTTTTTTAAACATTAGAGACAAAAAGAATGCAAAAGGAAAGGGGGCACCAAATAATACAGAATTCAAGGATGATGACCAATGTGGGAGGAGGAGAAAGCTATTTTGGACTAGGGAGTGATATGTAAGAACATCATCAATAGAAAAGATGGCCCAGATTGCAAAGAGTAAGTAAACTGGTATGGAACCCTGAATGATATGCTTTAGGAGGCCACAGCAAAGTCCCCTCCACTCCTCATTATTTTCTTCACTCTCTCTATTTTCATATTATTAATAAATGGATAAGATTTGGAAAGGACCTACACATTTAGTCCAGTGCCCTTCATTTTACACATGGGGATATTAAAGCCTAAAAAGATGAAGTCAATTGTAGAATGCTACCCCACTATAGTAAGGAAGGGAGCTGGGCTTGAATTCACTATATTTCAATGTTAAGCCCAGAGCTTCTATCATAGCATTTTGATAGCATAAATTCTGCTAGAATAATCTAGGTTAGCTTTCTTTCTTCCTTTACCTTCTCTTCCCAATTGCCCTTTTATTTTCTCCCCCAACTATGACTCGGGTCTTTATATGTCACCCATAGATGTCCCTTGTCCCCAGAGAGAACTGTCAGAATAAGAAGGAATACTGAACCCTAGGTTGGAACATGTGTCAGACTTCTGAGACTATAGTTTCTTATGGGAACCTTTCAGGAAAATACAGTGCTCTGGAACATGAAATGAGCATCCTTCTGTTCTTTAGCAAAGTCAAGTTCCTCACATGTACAGGAAGAACAGTAGCCACAAGCATTTCCCCAGCATCAGGGAACACTCTTCCACACATCCCGCATCCAAAAAAGGAAAAGATTGGGCACCAATTCAAAGGACAACCATGATTGGGCAGGTCATTCAATGCCTTTTCTAGGTCCTCACCAACTTGGCTGATATGGACTGCCTCCAATACTGGACTTTTCTAAGTGGGCTCTGTCCTTCAACCCCAGACAACCTCAGGCTTTTGTTGGTCTCACTGTAACACACCTGCCCCCATCGACTATAATTCCATGAATGAATCGAGGGGAAAAGAGGCCCTGGTTCCCAGATCTGGCTTTGATAACTGGCAGGCTGCAGCTCAGGCCTCCCTAAAGCCCCCAAAAAAATCAATAATGTTTCACCAGTATTACCTAATGTTGTCAGAACACTAGGAAGAAGACTAGAGGGCAAGTGTTACCTCAAACATTACTATCTAGGTAACTGTTACAATTTCCCTTTCTTCTTTTGACCTCAATTTCCTCATCTATAAAATGAGAAGGATGATCTTTGCACAATCTACCTCACAGAAGAAAAGAATTTTGTAAACCTCAAAATGCTAAAGAAAGACACATTATTAATTAGGTTCCAGCACAGCCCCATGCTCCTGGACTTGTGGAGAGAAGTGTGCTCTTTCTGCTAAGAATGGAATCTTTCACTGGGTCTGATGGTTCTGGAATAAATGGGGGGGGGGGAAATAGAAGGTTTCCTTGATCAGACTGATCCCCAGATTGATAGTCAATAAACTAGGTCTTCTTGCACCAGTTTGTGCCCTCAGCTAACTGTTCAGACTCACTGCTTCCTGGAAACTGAAGTCATTGTGAAGGTAATAGGAAAGGAAAGACTGAAGCTCTCATATTGAAATCTAGGAGGAATTTTTAGCATAGGGTAGTGTCTCTTCACAATGTCATACTAAAGTCTCAGTGCTGATGGCAGCATTGGTTGAGAGTGGCAGTAATCAATAATGGGGATATGTCTAATGGCAGATAGCAGAAGCTGAAGATGGATAGCATTCTAAAGTCTACCAGAATACTCTTCCTCCCCTGCAAGAGCACTTCTCCATAGATATTACTTGGATCACTAGTCTCTACCAGGAGATTCATGAGCCATACTTAGCCATCGACTCTACCAGGCTCAAAACCGTTCTCTGTCCACAGTAGGTCCTTAGAAAATATTTACTGATAAAAAGAGGGAAGGAAAATAAAGAAGTGTTTATACACTTTATACATAAACACATGTACTCGTGAGTGATTAACCAGACTACATACTAAGCAATAAACTAACTGGAAAGAACAGTAGTCTAGAAGTAAGGAGATTTTTAGTTATATCCCTTTATTGACACAACCTAAGTTCTTTTAAAGTAAGCCATGTACTTCAGGTCTCAATTATTTGCAGGCTTCCAATGAAGTGATCCAAAGATATGAAAAAACAACTTCCAAGAGAAGAAATACAAACTATTATAGAGGGGAAATGCTCCAAAATAATAATAAGAGAAATGTGAAATAAAACTCTGAAGTATTATTTCAGACACATCAAATTAACATTGATGATAAAAGATGGAAATACTCAATATTGAAAAAAGCTTTATAAGACAATCACACTGATGCACTGGGACTTGAATTAGGAAATGGCCCAACTCCTCTGGAAAGCAATTATAAATATGCAAGCGATGTTTCTAAATTCTTCCTACCCCTTGACAAAGAAATTTCTTAATAAAGATAATATATCGTGAAAATCAAAGGCAGGAAAGGGAATGTCATAGATAATGAAATATTCACAGACTCACTTTTTGTGGTGGCAAAAAAACTGGAAATAAAACATATGCTCTTTGGAAAACTCTGAACAAATGATGGTTTATGAATGAAATATGATTGTACTGTTCTGAACAACAAATGTAATAGATTTTAAAAAGAAAGAAAAAAACATGGAATGTCTCATATAAACTGATGTAGAATGCAGAAGGCAGAGACAGGAAACAATATACACAAAAACTGTCATGATGTAAATGAAAATTATAATAAAATCAACCAAATTCAGACAAAAAACAATGACCAATGTTCATTTCAGATGTTGATGTTCAAACACATTTCCACTTTCTAAAGAAATATTAAATCAAGCACATAGTAGTCTAGCATTCAAGGAAGATGAACTGCTACAGGGAAAGACTCCTTATTTGAGATACACTATTGGGAAAAATAAATAGAGTTTTGATGCAAATTAGTTTAGATTAACACCTTCTACCACAATAAATTCCAAATGCATATATAATCTGTTATGAAGAGACACAATATTTTAAAAACGTGGAACATAATGTCTTTCAGTTATGTATTATTAAACAAAGAATAATCAGTGAGTTTTGAATCAAAGCTTTAGAATTAGAAGGGACTTAAGAATCACACATGTAACCCCTTCATTTCACAGACAAGAAAGATGAGAGATCAAGAGTTCTCAAGAACACAAACCAAGAATTAGCAGAGCCAGGATTTGAATCCCAGAGTATCTCACTGCATTGCATTTCAGCTCTACCCCATTGTCTCCTAACTCATCATAGTGACAGCTTTCTGGCTTTATATTTATTATGACCAATACCTCACTTTCAAAGTCCCATAATGAAATTCAAGAGTTGGTTGCATAATCATAGCATTAGAAGTGAGGAGCAAGGAAGGAGATTTTAGCTAGATAAAGAGTTCATATGAAAAGGATTTTGATACCGTGGGAGTTTCAAGAAAGCTAAGAATTTGAAATGGCAGAGGAAAGTTTTGTCTTTGCCAATTTTTCTTTTAAGCTATTCTATTGTTGATGTAAATCTTAAACATAAAGTATACATTTCCCATGTTAAAAAAAAAAGTTGTCCATGTTAAACAGTTTGTTCATGTTGAGTTCCTTGAAATTGCTTTCATATTGGCTCTCATATGTTAAACTTTCTGTTAAGTTCGGGTTTGATTGATAGAAAGTCCTGAAAATCTGCAAGCTCATTGAATGTCTGTTTTTTCTCATTGAAAATTATAGATGATTTTACTGGATATGATATTTTTGACCACAGACCTAGTTCTTTTGCTTGTCTATATTCCAAGATTCCAAAACCTGTGGTCTTTTATTGTAGCTGCTGATAAGTCTTGTACAATTCTAATTGTAGCTCCAGTATATATGAATGATTTTTTTCTTGTTTCTTGCAAAATTTTCTCTTTAATCTGGGGGTTTTGAAATTTGGCATAACCATGGGATTGTGCTCATAAAGGGCTTCCTATCTTGGCTCAGAAAATTGTATGAAGCAGGAACAGAAGCCTCTTACCATTCTAAGAAAATTATCACAATACCAGCCAACTGCAAATAACTTCAACTAGAATGAGAATTGGGACCACTGGACATTGTTATTTGGCTGGATTACTCAGATTTATCTGTGTTTGTTATCCTTTGAAGTTCATTCATATATACACACATCATCCACATATACCCAAAAACAAAATTAATACTTCAAGGATCTGTTAACCCATCAGTATGAATACTCCTTTAATTAATCAAAGTGACAACCCTTCTATGACTTAACTAAGAGCCTTTGAGAGTTATGACCATAAAATGCATTGCCTATGATCAGCCAGGAAATGAGTCTCTAAAAACTTAACTTATCTGATCCTAAAAGAAATGTTACACACCCACCCAGTGTACCAGGATCACCAGAAATCATATATACTCCATGAGGTTAATAGAGAAGATCACCAAGACCAATATCACTTCATGACAGAAAATCAGAGTAAATAATTAAATCTCTACTTCATTAGAAAATATGATACAATTATAGATATGGCTATGGCTAGACAACTATAAGTGTATTAATAGGTATAGGTATAGTCAAAGGCATGAGTACAGGTACAGATAAATATAGAGGTAGAGGCAAAAGTAGATAGGCATAGGAATAAATATGTTCTATGAATAGGAGTACGGGAATAGTTTTGGGAAAGAATAGAGTTAGAGGATAAAGATATATAAATGTAGACGTATATCTATAGGTGACATATATAACTCATGAGAGAATCTTGTAATGATTTTTATAAGGATGCATCCATTTTGATCCCAGGAAATTCTGTTCTCCATGGAGTATAAATTTCACAGAAGAATAGGCTTAGAACTGGAAGAGATCTTAGCAATCAGGGGCTTCAACATGCTTATTTTCCCCCTTGTAATAACTTTGTAAAGTCAAGCAAATCAAATTCATGTATTGACCAAAAAAAATTATGTCCCCATCTTCACTTTGAATTCATCAATTCCCTGATGGTAGGAAGGTACATAGCACAAGTAGTCTGAAAACATGATAAAAAGTTCTTGAGTTTTTCAAAGTTCTAGACTGTTTTTACTATTGGAGAGAGAAACTAAAACCCAAAGAAACTGAGTGACTTACACAGAGTCACAAAAGTTTCAATTTTGAAGATGTGAATTTGAAACTAGATGCACTGACTTCAACTTAGTACTCTTAGTCCTACCTATCCAGGTACCATTCTACCTAGTATGGACATGATACTGGATTCCCCAAATCTCTTTAGGATTCCAGATACTATCAAAATAGGATTTTGCATTTGGGATCTCTGATAGACTAGATGGCTGTGGTCCAAGAACCAGACTAGTTCAACTGAAACAACTTCATTGTCAAAGGATTCACCACCAAGAGATAATTGTTTGAAGCCACAACAGCAAATGGGAATAGGGCAATGGCTAGGAGATAAAGGACTTTTAATCTGTGTTTTCTGAGAGAGCATCAAACTGCCTGAAATTTTTAAATTTAAGAATATGTATTATACTTGAGGTTCTTCAAAAACTAGTGGGCAGACCAAGCCTGCAATGAAGACACAGCTTTTTTCCAGGGGTTTAAACTGTTGAGAATATGCTAGAGACTCAATGATTCAAGAGACATAACTGCCATATCATATGAGCCCCTAGGAACAGACTGGTCTACATGAAAAAGGAGTCATTCAAACATGGGAGAGAGAAAGCAGCATAGCACCAAATGCCTTTGCTTCTAAAATAAGTTTCTCAGCTACCAAGAGAGATAGAATACCATGGGCACACATGAGCTAGGGATTCTTTCTTCTAGGTAGAACAAACTCTTTTCTGGCTAACCACTGATTAAGACCTTGGCGCTGTACCAATGTGTCCATCTTTAGCAGAAAAAGGAAAAGCAGAACAAAAACAAGGGTTAAGGAGGAAGACGGATGAATGCTCCATTCTTTTTGTATACATAAGAATGATCCCCAATATATAGGAAGAAAATAGGGCACAGGAAAAGGAACAGTGGATTAAGCAAAGGGTCATGGGTTCCAATTATTGCTTAGTCATAAAGAAGTTGTTTCCCCTTTGAGTTTCTTTTCTCCCTATGTTGACTGAGAGACTCAACCATCCTCATCTTAGTTTCTTAAAATGTAAAATGGGTATAATGCTGATTGTAACCTTCCTCATGGAGGTTTTATGAGGGTTGGATAAAATCATGTATGTGAAATCGATATAGAAAATGAAAGCATGTTTGATAAAGGTGAAAAGTTATAGCAAAGAGAAGAAGAATGGAAAGGAAAAATCATAGAAAGAAATAAAGGAGAGGAAATACAACAAGAATGAGAACAAGAACAAGAAGGAGGAAGAAAAGGAGGAAAAGGAAAAAGAGGAGAAAGGGGAAAGAAGAAGAAAAGGGAAAGAAAAGAAGAAAAAGAAGAAAAATTATGATGATGACAATGACATGTTGACAATGACGATGATGATGGTGAAAGAAGAAGATAGACTGGTCCTAAGCTTCTTCAGGCTAAGCCTTCCTGACAATGGGGAGGGGGAGTAGAGACAATGAAAGAAAAGAAATAATCTATTCAGGGTTAATAACCTGCTGCATATGGAAAATATTAAGTAGAAAGTTCAATATTCAGCAGCTAATAGCTTAAGGAAAATGCTATTTGATCTACATTATGCTCTCATTTAGATATTATTAAGAAAGATATCTCAGTGGTGATTGTATATCATGGCACTCTACAATCCCATACTTTCTTCAATAGTCATAAAAATTCAATAAACTCAGTTATAATCTCATACATCCCTTAAGGAAACAAACTAGATCAAACAATAGGTAAGCAAAATCAGATTACAAATTAAGCTACATTTAGAGAATTCATAAATAGGCAGATTGAGGAGGAGGATCTTATATTAACAAAAAATTAGGAACAAGAGCTTCCTCTGACTTCTTATCTAAAAAATGTTTAAGACTTTAAGCACACTTTCCCATCTAACAAGATAGGTTTTAGTCAAGAAAAGTTAATGTTAAGGTGGATTCTTAATTATCCAAAATTTGCAGGAGGAATGGGCCTGAGTCACAAATAATAAAAAAGAAATCAAAAATTCCCACAACAGCACCGAACAGTTAAAGTGATATAGGAGTAGAATGGAAAGGTTAGATTGAAGATTACTGATACCAGGAATCCTAGAAGACTTCTATTTTTGACTACTCAACAATCCATTATCCATCATTCCTTAAGCTCCTACTTTTTCCTAAACCCTGTGACAGATTCTAATAATACAATTAAAATTGCAAGATACCCTCGGTCCCCAGAGAACTGACCTCAGCTTTTATCTTTCTGTTTGCCTTGGTCCCAAAGCCAACCACCAGCTGTTATTCCTGTTTTTTGGGGTTTTTTTGTTTTGGGGGTTTTTTCTGAAGTAATTGGGGTTAAGTGGCTTGTCCAGGGTCACAAAGCTAGAAAGTGTTAAGTGTTTGAGGCCAGATTTGAACTTAGGTCCTCCTGACTTCAGGGCTAATGTTCCATCCACTTGGCTATCTAGCTGCCAAGATTATCTAAGATATCTAAGATAAAGTACAAATGCCTTTTTTTGCAATAACAAGCCCTTTTTTCAAGATGCTCTGCATGCCTAAAATGAATAGCTTCTACCTCTTCCACTATGGAATTAAAGTTCAACACAAAGACCATCCCCTCAAGAATGCTTTTCCAGATTCCAGATAATAGCATTTCACTTGGGTCTTTAAACATCACTTCACTTTCTGTTTTTTCAGTGAACTTTTCCTATTACAGTCTGTATTATATTTAGTTATTTTTTGGATATCTCCTCTTCCAGAATTACAAGCACAAGAGGCTAAGGGTTGTGTTGTCTACTATTTCGTACATTCAATAAATCTTTGCAGAAAGTTGAATAATTGGGCAGATGAATGAACAAATGGATTATTGCAATTTTAATTACTCAATGTCTGGCCATTCTTGATAGGAGTTGAGGCAATAAACAGAATAGACTTTCTTGGATCATTTATAATCTGGGGAATTGTGTGTGTTCTTTATTATTTAATTCATTCTCATTAGCTATAGCATGATGTATTTCTTTACAAGGTGGTCAAAGCAGAAAAATATGAGCATATGGATCTGTAAAATCATACCATGATAAAGGAATTTATTTTTCTGAGGCTTATCTAGTATTCAGGGCTGAACATCATCTTATTTCTTATATTATTCCTGGTATGTGTAACAACTCTGCTGGGAAATCTCATCATGGTACTTTGACCGGTGAATCTTGTCTTCACATGCTCATGTACTTCCTACTTTGAAATCTTTCTATTTTGGACATTTGTTTCTCCTCTATCACAGTGCCAAATATTGTGTTGGACCTCCTCATTTGAAAGAAAGACTATCTCTTTCCATGGCTACATCACACAGATATTTTTCTTTCATTTCCTTGGAAATGATGCTTGTTCTTTCTATGATGGCTTTTGACCATTATTTGGCAATCTCAAAATTTTTCACTATGCAACTCTCATGAGTAAGGGAAAGTGTCTTGGGCTCCTAGTGGCCTCCTGGGGGAGGAGTGTCATATGTAATTTTGTTAAGAAATTATAAACTGAGGGGCAGCTAGGTGGCGCAGTGAATAGAGCACCAGCCCTGAAGTCAGGAGGACCTGAGTTCAAATCTGGTCTCAGACACTTCCTAGCTGTGTGACTCTGGGCAAGTCACTTAACCCCAATTGCCTCAGCAAAAAAAGCAAAAAAAAAAAAAAAAATTATAAACTGGAGGCAGCTAGGTGGCGTAGTGAATAGAGTACCAGTCCTGAAGTCAGGAGGACCTGAGTTCAAATGTGACCTCAGACAATTAACACTTCCTAATTGTGTAACCCTGGGCAAGTCACTTAAAGCCAAGGAGAAAAAAAGAATTATAAACTGTGCATACAACAATGTAACATTCAAGAATCCCATGAACACATTTCTCAGGGGAGGAGAGGAGAAATCCTTATTTGACATGAATTGCTCCAAAAACTAAATGTAATTTCAATACAAATGGGATTGAGGGAATAGTATCAAATTAAACAATAAATTCAAAATGCTTAAATGATCTAAATATTAAAAAGCAAAAAAAAATTGTATAAAGAAGATAGTAGACTGTAACAGCTTTCATGACTATATTTAGCAGAAAAATTCACAACTATGCAAGGATGAACTCTGAGTCAATAGAGTTAAAGATGGAAGGAATCTCAGAGATCATTTAAGTCTGTCCCTTTCCTTCTATGACCAAGAAGCCAATTGTCATAGGGATTTTTGGTGCTCTCTACTACTAGGGTAGTTGAGTGGATCACTTGACTTCAGGAGTTCTTTTTTTAATTTTATTTTATTTAGGAAAGTTTTTATTACATTAAGTTCCAACGAGTCTGTCTCCCCCTCATTTTCCCATACTCCCACATTTAAGAAAGCCAATAGTTGACGTGTGTGTGTGAAATCATACAATACATACTTCCATATATCAGTTCTTTCTCTGAGGTGGATAGGATCATACTTCATAGGTCCTTTGTAGATGATTTGAATATTCAGATTACTCTTTGAATACAATTCCAGTTTACTCTCCAAAGTGGTTGGATGAGTTCCCAATTCTACCAACAGTGAATGAGTGTCCAAATTTTCCTACACATTCTTTCCAACATTTGTCATTGTCTTCTTCTATCATTTTAGCAATCTGACAAATATGAGATGGTATTTCAAAATTGTTTTAATTTTCATTTAACTAATCAATGATGATTTAAAGCATTTTTTCATATAGTTTTATATATATCTATATATATATATATCTTTGATTTTCTGCTTTCCTTCTAATTTGGGGTATATTATTTTCATTTGTACAAAAACCTCTTAATATTATGGATCCAGAGATGCCCAAGAGTCAAACCCAGAATCAACTAATTCTACAACATCAATAAACAGAACTTTTGAGGGAAAAAAAATATCTGAAACACAAAGTCTAAAAGAATTCCTAGAAAAAATGAAGCAAGAAATAAAAAGGTCTATTCATACCCTTTGACTCAGCAGTGTTTCTATTGGGCCTATATCCCAAAGAGATCTTAAAGGAAGGAAAGGGACCCACATGTGCAAGAATGTTTGTGGCAGCCCTTTTTGTGGTGGCTAGAAACTGGAAACTGAATGGATGCCCATCAATTGGAGAATGGCTGAACAAATTATGGTATATGAATGTTGTGGAATATTATTGTTCTGTAAGAAACAACCAGCAGGACCATTTCAGAGAGGTCTGGAGAGACTTGCATGAGCTGATGGTGAGTGAAACAAGCAGAACCAGGAGATCATTACACACAGCAACAACAAGACTATATGATGATCAATTCTGATGGACATGGCTCTCTTCAACAATGAAATGTTTCAAACCAGTTCCAATTGTTCAGTAAAGAAGGCCATATACACCCAGAGAGAGGGATATGAGATGTGGACCACAACATAATATTTTCATGCTCTTTATTGATGTTTGCTTCTATTGGGTTTCCTTTCACAGATTTTTTTCTTGTACATACGATTTTTCTAGCACAGCAAGATAAGTGTGGAAATATGTACATATATTCGATTTGTCAAGTATTTTAATATAATTAACATGTAGTGGACTTCCTGCTATCTAGGGGAGGGGACTAGGGGGGAAAAATTTGTAATGGAAAGCTCTGTAAGGGTCAATGTTGAAGAACTACCCATACATATGTTATGCAAATAAAAAGCTTTAATAAAAAAAATTTTTTTAAAAAGAAATAAAAAGGTAACCACTGCCTAGGGTCACACAGCTAGGAAGTATTAAGTGTCTGAGGGCAGATTTTAACTCAGATCCCCCTGACTTCAGGTCTGGTGCTCTATCCACTGTACCACCTAGCTGCCCCAATTCATATAAATCTTTTCAGGTATTCTGAAAGCATCTTGCTCATTAAATCTTATAGCATAATAGTACCCTATCACACTTATGTAAATTAGAATAAGAATATTTGAATTAAAATTAATTAGAATGAATTAAGTTTAATAACTTAATTACTTTAAGCTAGAATTTATGAGAGTATTTAGCTTGTGAAAGAAAAAAATGGGGGAAGTGGAAGAGCTTTTTTCCAATATCTAAAGAGTTATCATATGGGAAAGGAGTTAGTTGTTATCATTGCTCCCCTATAACAAACTAGAAATGATAGACTGAAGTTGAAGAGGAAAAAATCCCTTAGAGCCATGCAGAAGTGTAATACCCTGCTTCGTTAGGAAGTGATTTCCCCATCACCAAATCATTAAGCTGAAAATGGACAAGGATTTAGGGCCAAATTCTAAAGTAGACTCAGAAGTCTACATCATGAAGTGATGTCAGATGTCCTTCCAACACTAGAGCCTACAATTTTAACAAATTACCCCTGTTTTTTGGTTTGGTTTTTTTTTATGTAGAAGAGTAGTTCATTATTGTACTCCTGTGTATTCCTAGTCAACCAGGAAAAATTGAGCCTTCATTGAAACCCAAGCAACTAACTAATCACAAAATAAATCCCACCATGGATTGTTCAGCAGAATTTCTTGGCACTAATTTGCTTATTTTTCTAAAAAGTCATTAAAAAGTGTTCCTTGTTGGGTCTCCTGTGTCTTTATTTCTAAGAGTGTGGCTACCAGGGCTACACACAGTCCCAGTTCTGCCCAATGGTCCCCTGGGAATGGTATCTACATTTTCTAATTGCCTAGTGCCCTTGCTCATATCATGGGACCAAGGTCTGTGGAAATCCTCCTACCCTGGCTCAGAAGAACTGAACAGCAGAAGGGTAAGCAGCTTCTACCAGTCTGGGAATGCTGCCAATGTGAGAGCTGACCGTGAGTAGTTTTCACTCCTAGGATCTCTAGAAATTATTATCTGAATGACTGAAAGGTTTGTTGAAAAATTCTGAAATGTAAGTATAGTTTTAAGTGTATGTGTATACATATACATATATATAATTTCCATATACACATTGTTTTTGTTATTCAGTCACTCTCAACCCTTTATTGTCCTGTACATGGATTTCTTGGCAAAGATACTGGAGTGATTTGCCATTTTCTTCTCCAGATCATTTTACATATGGGGAAACTAAGGAAAACAGGATGATATGATTTTTCCAGAGTCGTACAGGCAATGAATGTCTAAGTTCACATTACAGTTCACATCTCCCTGACTCCTAGATAATGCAATAGATAGAGTGCCAGACCTGGAGTCAAAAAGACACATCATCATTTAACCCATTTGCCTCAGTTCATTCATCTATAAAATGAGCTGAAGAAGAAAATGGAAAACTGTTCCGGGATCTTTTCCAAGAAAAACAAAATGGGGTCATGAAGAGTTGACTACAACTGAAAGAAACTGAAGAAGAACTTCCCAACTTCAGGCTTAGAGATCTAACCACTGAACCATCTAGCTGCCTTACATGTACATATGGATACATCCAAACATACACACACACACATTTCAATATTTCAATTATCCCTAATTTCATTGAGTTTTCCCTCCATGGAAATGATAATCCTGAATTAACAAAGGGTCTCTAAATATTGTTAAGGCCATAAAATGAATTACTAAAAGCCAGGAAGGAGATAAACTTCCACAAACTTAGCTAGGCTGATCAGGAAGAGGAGCAGACAAGTGGGGGATTATCAACACAGTCTATCAACATGATCTTACCAGAATTCATTCTACTTGAAAGGATGGACTAGGGCTTATATTTTGGGGACATAATTTGAATGAATCCAGGAACCTGGTTAGAGAATGTCCAACCGGTGTGGAGAAGAGCCCTGATCTTTACACCTATTAGCCCTGATCCAGCCAGCTAAAAGCTTGGGTTTCTATTAATGAGTTTTATAGCCTACAGCAAAGTTGTGCAACTGGTCAGGAAAGAATACACCCTCCTTCATATTCTTCCAGAGAAGGCTTCCTTCCTCATGTTTATATGAGTCTGATCTCCAACATATAGTCTGGAAATGAGGCTCAAGGAAAGGAACAGTAGATCAAGGCACCAAGGTTTCTGGCTAGTCTTAGTTTAGTCATTAAGATACTGTGTAAAATTTTAGAAAATGTTTGTCTTTTCTTAATACTGGGTGAGAAAAAACATTTCATATCTCTCAACTCAGTTTCCTCATTTGTGAAAACAAGTATATCAATATTTATTCTAATCTTTATGGAGTGGTTATGAAGGTGGAATAAAATCATGAATGGGAAACTAATATGGAAACCTGTAAATGTCAGACAAATCTGAAAGGTAGAAGAGAAGGGAGGTGAAAGAAGAGAAAGAAAAAGATAATGGAAGAAGAAGGGGATGGCAAGAATACTAATTATTATGACAGATGAAGAGGCAATAGAAAGGAAATTGGAAGGGTACAGAAGAAAAAGAAAGAGCGAGTGAGAAAATAGGAAGAAGAGGAAAATGAGAAAGAGAAAGGAGAAAAAGAGAAAGAAAAGGAAATAATGGGAAGAAGAAAGAGAAATGAGAACAAGAATAACCAACTACAACAGGAGATTAGAGTATCCTGAGAATAGGAATGCTGAGTAATTTGTCCAGCATCAAATGCAAATCCATTAATGGAACTGTATCCATCCCCTCACCTGGATATAAGGTACTATTTATTAAGTGCCAAGAGCACACTAGACATCATACAAAGATACTGTCAGACACAATACAGGTTTGATACAGAGGGAAGGTCATATAAAGTAAAGGAATAATTGCTTAAATGTCTGTGCAGAGAAAGGGAGCTAATATTTTCTACATACAAAGGACATGGAGTCCTTAGCACTCTGGGGACCTCTGGTGCTCTGCAAAGCATCCAGCTGCTATAAAGAGATGGAAAAAAAAGAGGAGGGATATTTTGCTCTTGGTACCTGTACAGATGCAGGTGGAAAACTTTCAGCAGAATTAACATGATTCTACTAGTAAGAGATTGAGGAAAAAGCCTTCAGACCTCCTTCTGTGTTAGACATAACTGAAAAAGGCAGGTCACTAATTGCATTTTGGACTCTAGGCAGTTAGTAAATACCTATTAACTTCATGATTCCATTAAAATATTTTCTGCTTTTCTCATGTGAAATGCACTCTGCATCCTTTGTCATCCCAAATTGTCCTATATGCTTAGAATAAACTACTTGTACATCTTCAACTATGGAATCTTCCTCCTTTAAAGTCACTTTGACAGATGAAGGAAGGATGAATTGAAGTATGGAAAGACTTGAAGTAAGTAGATCCTCTAGAAAGCTATTTCAATAGTGTGTGAATGAAATATAATTGAGATGATATTGATGAGAGCCTATACAAGGTGATGGCAGTAGCATAGGAAGAAAGGAATAAGAAATGTTGCAAAGGTAAAGTTGACAGGATTTAGCAAAAGAATCATTTCTAGGGGTGAGAAAATGAGGTATTAAGGATGACCTCTACCTTGAGAGTATCAGTTATTGGGACAATAGTAGCACTCTCAGTGGTAATAAGGAAGTTAGGAAGAAAGGAAGGTTGGGGGAAAAATAATGAATTCTGTTTTGGATATTTTGAATTTAAGACTTATAGGTCATCCACTTGAAGCTGTTCAGTAGGTATTTGGAGATATGATAATAAATCTTCAAAAACATGATAATTGAATCCATGGGAGCTGATGAAATCCCCAAGAGATACAGTCTAGAGCAGGGCTTTTCCAATTTTTTCTGCTCACCACCCCTTTTCAACTAAGAAATTTATATGTAACCCAGAATATGTCCCTTTATAAAATAGCTACACTCAAACATTTCCTGATGATAAACCATAATTTTGTAACCATCACATTCATTTATGTGACTATGTGTGAGGTGACGAATCACAGTTTAAGAAACAAACAAATAGGAGAAAGAAGCAAATAGGTCCCAAGACAGAGCCTCCAGGACGCCCATGATTACTGGCCAATACCCAGATAAATATCCAGCAAAGGAGAATGAGAAGCATCAATGAGGTAGGAGAAGAATCAGGATAGGGCAGCATCAGAAAAGCAACTAACAAGAAGATAAGTGATTGACAGTATCCTAGGATGCAGAGAAGTTAAGAATTAAGAATATAAAAGTCATTAGATTTGGCAATAAAGAGATCACTGGTAAGTTTAGAAAGATTTGAATGAAGTTGAAAGTCAGACTATAGAGCAACTAATATGAGAACAAGCAAAGAATCTTCTTGTAAATTGTCCTCTTAACAAGTTTAGCCAAAAAAGGAGGAAACATATATGATTACATAGAGCAGGAATGGCTGAAGCAAGTGAAGATTTTCTGAAATGAGATTTTTCTGAGATAGATATGTAAGAATTGTACTTGGAGGTCTTCTCATCATGTTTATAGGCATTAGGAAAGTAGCCAGGAAAAGGGTTAGGGAAGTTTTAAAAAAGGATTGTTTCACCTTCATGAGAATCCAGTTTAGATTGCGTCATATGAAATGATAGTGAGTCCAGTCACTATACTTTTATGATTTACTCTAGCTTCATTCTCTTGAATATATTGCTGTATATGAGTAGAAGTGAAATCAGGAGATGATGAGTGTGATTGAAGGATGGAGCCAAGTAAATGTGTATATTGTTTATTATTTAACTCTTTTTTCCCCCAAGATGGTCAAGGAAGAAGAAATATAAGCTAATGGATCTGGGGAATAACACCAGGGTGAAGGAATTTGTTTTTATGAGGCTTACCGAGTCTCCAAAGTTGAGCATCATCTTGTTTCTTTTATTATTCCTGGTGTACGTAACAACTCTCCTAGGAAATCTCCTTATCATAATCACTGTGACTTGCGAGCCTCGCCTCCATACACCTATGTATTTCATGCTCCGAAATCTATCCATTGTGGATATCTGCTTCTCCTCCATCACTGCTCCAAGGGTTTTGTTAGATCTTTTAGCTGAAAGAAACACCATCTCTTTCAATGGCTGCTTCACACAGATGTTTTTCTTCCACTTCCTTGGGGGGGTTGATGATTTTTCTCTATCTGCAATGGCTTTTGATCGTTATTTGGCCATCTCCAAGCCCCTTCACTATGTGACTCTCATGAGTAAAGGAAGGTGCTTTGGGCTTATAATGTCCGCCTGGGTGGGAGGCTTCATACACTCCACTGTACAGATCTCTCTGTTGCTCCCACTCCCTTTTTCTGGGTCCAATATTATCGATAGTTTCTTTTGTGATATCTCCCAACTCCTCAAACTTGCCTGTATTGACACTTTTGCTCTGGAGATCCTAATGATCTGCAACAATGGTCTCCTCACTGCACTTTGGTTCTTTCTACTCCTTGTGTCCTACACAGTCATCATGGTGATGTTGAGGTCTCATACAGGTGAGGGCAGGAGGAAAGCCATCTCCACTTGCTCCTCCCACATCACTGTAATCACCCTGCATTTTGTGCCCTCCATCTATGTATATGCTAGGCCTTTCACTACTCTTCCCTCTGACTGGGCCATCACTGTTGCCTTCTCAGTCATCTCCCCTCTCTTGAATCCCCTGATTTACACATTGAGAAACCAAGAGATGAAATCAACCATGAGAAAATTACACAGAAGATTTATGACATCTGCAAAGAAATTGGCTCTGGGCTAACAAAGAAATGTGAAAGGCTGACTTAAACTTTATGCCCATTATTACTATGAGGCAGATACTCCAGAAGGTATATCTTTGCAAATATATGCATCCTGTGGATAGTGATGGGAGTTACCCTAAGTAACCAGTGAAGGCAAAGAGTTTGGATTATTCCATGAACAAAAAAAAAAAAAAAAGCAAGGTACATAATAAGATGCACAGATACTAGATCCTCTCCATTCAAAGAATATCTGTATTAAAGACTACACATTAAAATGGAAAAGACAATGGCCTGAGAACCAGGAGACATGAACCTACCACCAGTTCACTGTGTGACCTAAGACAAATGATGTAACCTCTCTGATTGTTATAACTATTAAGAACTGGAAGAAATATTCTAAGATCCTTCCAACTCTAATATTCTTTGGTCTCAAGTCCCTTCAGGATCTAACATTCTACATTAATAATAATTGCTTTCATTTACATAATAGGGACTTAAGCACAAGAGCCCCTGATTTATTTGAGGAAGCTGACAGTCACCTTGAAGTCAGTCAGTCACAGAAAGGACCAGAGAAGTTGCTTGTGTCTCTCCAATGGAGAGATTAGAGAGAACTATCTACTTTTCCAGAATGTTTCCTTTTCAACCAAAGACCCACACTCTATAATCTTCTTACAGATACAGCAAGTCACTCAACCTCAATTGGCCTCAATTTCTCATTTTAAAGCAAATGAGTTAGACAAGATGCCCTTCAAGGTCTCATCCATTCCCAAGTTAAGACGCCTATGATCCTATATACTGCATTCTAAGGTTCCTTCCAGCAGTTATGTTCTATAGGTCTTTGGGCTTCTCACTTGAACATTTTATGTTCTAAAATTCCTCCAAGATTTAGAATTCAGTAGTCCATGTCCTCTTCCAATTCTAACTTTCCACATTTCAAGATTTGTCAGCATTCACCCTGAACCATAGGATCACAGACTTAGAGATGGAAGGGAATCTTAGAAGTTATCAACTTGCTTGTGAAATGAGGAGCCTGACCCAGAAAGTTAAAATTGACTTGGTCAAATCAGGATTAGAACCCAGCTTCTCTCTCTGATTCCAACTTTAGAGTTCTAGATGTATGAGCACTAATCTAAGGACCCTTCTAGGCTAATATTCTACATTCAAAGATTGCCTTTCAAACTCTGATGTTCTCCATTCTGTTTTCTAGTTCTCTTCCATCTCCAATATTCTGTGATTCTGTCATTTTGATCCTTGTTCCACTATCTAGCATTAGAATTTTCACTGTATATAGTCCTCCATTTGATTGCATAATGAGAAAATCTCTCTCAACTTATGTAATAATGGGAACCCAGCTCACTGTATTTAAGTGACAGAAAAAGAATTCAAAAGAAAAGGGGATGTCAATGCAGAATTCAAGAATAATGACCAATGCAGGGGGAACTACTGGACTGGGGAAGGATGTATGAGAAAATTTTCAATAGATAAGATGGCCCAGATTGAAAGGAGTACATAAATGATGTATTTGGGGAGGCCACTGCAAAGTCCCCTCCACACCACAAATATTTCTCTTCATGCTCTCTATTTTCATATTATTAATAAAGTGTTAAGTGTTGAAAAGGATTTTACATGGCATTTAGTACAAGGAACACTCTTCCACAAACACACCCAGCATCTAGCAAAGGAAAAGACTGGTCACCAACTCAAAGGACAACCATGACTGGGCAGATCATTCAGTGTCTTTACTGGGTCCTCCTCAACTTGACTGATATGGACTGCCTCCAATACTGGACTTTTCTAAGAGGGCTCTGTCCTTCAGCCTCAGACAACCTCAGGCTTTTGTTGGTCTCACTGTAACACACCTGCCCCCTTAGACTATAATTCCATGAATGAATCGTGGGGAAAAGAGGCCCTGTTTCCCAGATCTGGCTTTGATAACTGGCAGGCTGCAGCTCAGGTCTCTCTAAATCCATAAGAAAAGTCAATAACGTTTCACCAATATTGCCTAGTGTCAGAACACTAGGAAGAAGACTAGAGCGCAAGTGTTACCTCAAATATTACTATCTAGGTAACTGTTACAATTTCTCTTTCTTCTTTTGACCTCAATTTCCTCATCTGTAAAATGAGAAGGATGATCTTTGCACAATCTACCTCACAGAAGAAAAGAGTTTTGTAAACCTCAAAATGCTAAAGGAAGACACACTGTTAATTCGGTTCCAGCACAGCCCCATGCTCCTGGACCTGCAGAGAAGAGAACCGTAATGTCCTGACTAACTCTCTGGAGGATCTCGGTACCAACCCAAGTCCTTGGTCTTGGGAGAGGAGTGAAGGGGCGGGACCCCCGTGCATGGTCAAACAGGCAGTCCATTTATTCCCAATTCTCTCAGCAATATATACCTAATACCCTTACATAATTATAACACACAGTGTATGAATTAACTATATACTGTTCATGCGGGACCACATAAACAACTTGCTCTTATGTGTAGATGTCTCTTTGCCACTTGGTATAACTCTACTTTAATTACAATACAATTCCTGACTTCTCAAGAAGACCAAGACACCCTTGGGGGGATAGGGAGTCAAACAAGACACTGTCAGCTGGTTTCCTTTTACTAGACTAAAGGGTCTTATACCTTGCCCAGGGTTCCCCACTATCTGTGGCCCTGTACAGAGAAGAATGATGTTTCTGCTAAGAATGGAGTCATTTGCTGGGTCAGATGGTTCTGGAATAAATGGGGGGGATTAGGGTTTCTCCATCAGACTGATCCCCAGATTAAGAGTCAACAAACCGGGTCTTCTTGTACTGGTTTGTGCCCTCTGCTAACCATTTAGACTCACTGCTTCCTGAAAACTGAAGTCATTATGAAAAGAAAAGAAAAGGAAAGACTGAAGCCCTCAGAATGAGAGGTGGGAGGAAGCTACAGCAAATGGCAGTATCTCTTGATAATGTCATGCTGAAGTCTCACTGCTGATGGCAGCATTGATTCATAGTGGCAGTAATCAGTAAAGGGAGCACATCTGATGGCTGGTAGCAGAAGCTGAAGGTGTATAGCATTCTAAGCTCTACAAAAGTATTCTTCTTCCCCTAAAAGAGCACTTCTACACAAATATTACCTGGATCATTACTCTCCACCAGGAGATTAATTGCCATACTAAGCCACCAACTGCACCAAACCCAGAACAGAGAACAGTCCACAGTAGGTCCTTAGAAAATACTTTTTGATAAAAAAGATGGAAGAACAATAAAGAAGTGTTTATATACAAATACATATACATATGATTGATTAACAAGGTTACATAATAATCAGGTTGTGAACTGGAAAGCACAATAGCCTAGGAGTAAAGAGATTTAAGTTTTACTCCTCATCCTTTTATTGATGCTACCTATGACCTTTTAAACTTAGCCATACTCCTCAGGTCTCAATTTTTTGCCGGCTTCCAATGAAGGGATCAGAGTATGAATAAACACTTTCCAAGAGAAGAAACACAAAATAACAGCTATATGGAGAAAATGCTCCAAAATATTAAAAATAAGAAAAATGTGAAATAAAACTAGCTCTCTGGAGGATCTCGGTACCAGCCCAAGTCCTTGATCTTAGGAGAGGAGCGAAGTATTATTTCAAACACATCAAATTAGCACTGATGGCCAAAAAAATGGAAGTACTGGATATTGAAAAAGCTTTATAAGAATCACATTGATGCACTGGGAGTGGAATTAGGAAATGGACCAACTCCTCTGGAAAGCAAGCTGTAAATATGCAAGCAATGTTACTGAATTCTTTCTACCTTTTGATAAAGAAATATGTTTCCATGGTGATCCAGAGGAACTGGTCCAGAAGAACTGAGGCACAGATTTTATGTAGGGATTTAGCCAATTAGGGTTTGGCAGAAGAACACAGAAGCCGAGAGTACAATTAGCCTAACATCTTGCAGCTGTTGTTATCTTTACTTTAAAGAGAGAGCAGGGAGACAGGAGCTAACTTGGGACTAACCTGGAAATTTGTAACTCAGGTCCTGTCAGACAGGGGAAGAAGGCTACTCTTGGGTAGATAGGAGTTATTCTGAGATCTAACTTAGGTCTTATCAGGGCAGAAGGCGAGATAACACAACTTGATATCTTTGTCAAGGACAATAATGCTATTCCCATGGTAATTTTGGCCAAGAATGGAGTCAGAGAGCAGCTAAGTGGTACAGTGGATAGAGCACCAGCCCTGAGATCAAGAGGACCCAAGTCTGAATCTGGCCTCAGACACTTAACATGGCCTAGCTGTGTGACTTGGGCAAATCACTTAACCCCAATTGCCTCAACAACAACAAAAAATAATAATAAAAAAATATAAAATAAAAAAAGAATGGAGTCTTTGCTATCCTTCATTGTGTCATAATGGTATGTGAAGAAGAGTCAGAACCTCAAGATTTAAAGTTTTCTTTTGAACTCAATTTTCCCAAGTCTAATTGCACAAATAAAAAGGGGAATGAGGTATGGCTTACTTCTGTTTAGAGGGATATTCAAATCCTTGAATCATCAAGCCCCAGATAATGGAAAGGTTGTAATACCACAACTTTGACCAACTCCACCTGGGAGCAGATAAGTGAAACAAAATTAGGAAAAATGTAGGGACCTATGTGGAGGGCTAGAGAAGGAGAACGATGGCCCCATAAGAGACGAGACAAGGGTGGTGAGCCATGGGGAGGAATTAAACAGGGACTGGTACAGTTTGTCCCCTGACCCTGCTCCATTCATCCAGACTCGATTTCTATGGATTCTCCCTGATAAACCCAGAGTTGTTAGCATAAAAACAGCATTCCTCATTTAGGGCAGCACAGAGGCCTCCCCATGGAAGAAATAACAGGTTGAGCTCCTACAGTTCTGGAGTGCCATCTCAGCCAGGGAATCAACCTGGTTGTCTAGTTAATGTGAGTCTGATCTGCGATCATCTGTGCACTCAGCTCAGCATAACCGGAGCTTCAGTTGTGCCGGCCCATCCTAACCCTACTAGGAGGGGAAGGAGATGCACTGTACGGGGGGCTCCAACCCTGAGAGCCCAGGGGGAAGGTGAGACCTGAAATAATTCCACCTGTCCCCACCCAGAAGAATAGACAAAAGAATCCTGGTTGTTGAGCAGGCCATAAGAGTGTGCACTTAGTCAGACCTTCACAGCAGGCAAACCATGAACCTTCAGGGCCCAGATACCAAACTGCAACATCAGCCAAGGATGCTGAAATATTAATTAAAGAACTAGGGGTTACAGGACTGGAGGAGTGGATCAGAAAGATTTGTGGAAAGAGTCATAAGACAGGTGCCTGGACCTTGAAGATCTCCAAGGGTAATTTTGGCTGTTCCCAAGAACAAATGGATTGGAAATGGTTCTTGTGACCTGGTCTATTTGTGCCAGCCCAGTAGAATAAGGGGGTTGGGGATCAAAACAAAGCCAACAGTCAGGCCTACAGTCTGACTTGAAGGTGTTTATGGCATGGTGAATAGGACAGGTGTGATTTGAGAGGGAAAGGGTCCTGGACAATGAGTGGGAACAGGAACTGAGGGAACAGGGCAAGTCAGGGAGTGCTAGTTCTGAAGAAGTCCTAGGTGAGTTGCCTGCTGAAGGTGTTTTCTCCACTTTTTCAAAAACCCACTAACTTTCCCTTATCCCCCCCTTATGTTTTGGTGGAGGAATCATCTGAAGGGGAGTAGACTGGGCTCTACTTGTCAAATAGCCACTCCACATATAAATCCTGAAAGTGAATTAGAGTTCATACACATGACACTAGTACAAAAAAAAAGGCTTTCTACTCTGGTACTTCTCCAAAAACTCCAAAAAATTACATGTTCTGAAGAGAACATTGTATTCAGTTAAATAATGCAACACATACTAAAAAGTACATAGTAAAAATGTATGTACTATAATTTGACAAGCATTAAATAAATTGCTAGTAGTGAACCCTTTTTTTCAGTAACATTTACTCAAATCTGAACCCAAAGTTTCCCATCCTAAGTCCCAAACACATTGTAACAAGGTATTCACAAAATTTGGTGTTCAGTCACCAACCAGTCCCAGCTCCCCGCCCCAAATCAATGAAGCCCAAAGTCCTTTTGGGGGCAGGTGTGACTCATCTATTGAAAGTACTTCCTGCTGAGAATGGGCATAGA
>JAJPUD010003974.1:0-31975 GCA_023553655.1 Myrmecobius fasciatus
CCCCCCCATCCCAGGTGGGGCCCCGCCTCAGCATTCCAGAGAGCGAGATCCTTCCAGAACTACCCCCAGTGTCACAGACACCCCTTGGCCCTGCCCCCACCACCATCTGGACCTTCTTAAGGGCTTAGAATTTAGTTTAAAAACTGATAAAGTCAGTGGGGATGGGGAAGGGGAGGGCAGGAATTTTATCCAGCATCTTCAGTGTCTGGGTGTGGGTCCTTTTTGAAATTTTGGGAGCAGTAGGACCACAGAAGGAGTTGACCTTCAAATTCTTGTTCTGGATCAAGAATCAGAAGTCCTGAATTCTCTTCCTAGCCCCATCATTCATTAACTGGGTCCTCTTGGGCAAACCCCTTTTTTGAAAGGGGAGGTAAATGAACCAGTGGGGACTAATAAATGAACAAGTGGGGACTAGTAATCTCTCAATATCTCCACCAACCTGGATGTTCTGTGATTTTTACGGTTCTACTTTTATGTTCTCCAAGAAGTCATTGGGTTAGATCTGATGAGTCTCAGACTTGAAACAGGTTTGAACAGTCAGTCACTGGATACATGCTTATTGATGTCTCCTAGGTGCAGTGCCTTGGGCTGAATACTACTCAGGATGCAGAAAAGCATAAGCTACCCAAGGAACTTAGTCTAATTGGGAAAAAATAAGATTGAAACCTGGGTAAAGGCACAGAATATAGAATGGCATAATTGGAAGAGACCCTAAGAAGCCATCCGTTCCAGGGGTTCTTAATCATTTTTATGTTATGGATCCCTCTGGCAGTTTGGTGAAGCCTATGACCCCATTCTCAGAAGAATGTTTTTAAATAAGTGAAGGAAATGCAAATTCCTTTTAGAGGTTAGTGAAAATAAAGATATAATTCTTTACCCATCCAAGTTTATGGGCCCCAAAGTCTGTGAGCCCCTGAGGATGAACACTTCCTCCAATTTAACCCTTTCATATTATAGAGGATGCCAAGGCTCTGTGATGGAAAGTGTCAAAGAACAGCTGGGACAAGAACCAAGCTTTCATGAATCCAGAGGTATTTCCATTGCCAGTCAGCAATCAAATAGTCAATATTTATTGAATGCTTCCTATGTACTAAGAGGCATCATAGATAGAAAACTCCCACAGAGCCAAGAAAAACTAGGTTCAAATCTTGTTTGACATATACTGGCTGGAAATTAAGACAACTCTGAGGTACCAATACACACCTATCAGATTGGCTAAAATGACAGGAAAAGATAATGATGTTGGAAGGGATGTGGAAAGCTGGGACACTAATACATTGTTGGTGGAACTGTGAACGGATCCAACCATTCTGGAGAGCAATTTGGAGCTATGCTCAAAAAGTTGTCAAACTGTGCATACCCTTTGACCCAGCAGTGTTTCTACTGGGCCTATATCCCAAAGAGATCTTAGAGGAGGGAAAGGGACCCACATGTGCAAGAATGTTTGTGGCAACGCTTTTTGTAGTGGCAAGAAACTGGAAACTGAGTGGATGCCCATCAATTGGAGAATGGCTGAATAAATTATGGTGTATGAATGTTATGGAATATTATTGCTCTGTAAGAAACGACCAGCAGGACGATTTCAGAGAGGCTTGGAGAGACTTACATGAACTGATGATGAGTGAAATGAGAACCAGGAGATCATTATACACGGCAACAACAATGCTATATGACAGTCAATTCTGATGAACATGGCTCTCTTCAACAATGAAACGTCTCAAACCAGTTCCAAATGTTCAGTGAAGAAAGCCATATACACCAGAAAGAGGGACATGAAATATGAACCACAACATAACATTTTCATGGTCTCTATCGATGTTTGCTTGCATTGGGTTTCCTTTCTCAGATATTTTTTGTTCACATAGATACGATTGTTCTTGCACAGCAAGATAAGTGTGGAAATATGTATACATATATTCAACTTGTCAAGTATTTTAATATAATTAACATGTAGTGGACTTCCTGCCATCTAGGGGAGGGGAGGGGACTGGGGGGAAAATTTGTAAGGGAAAGCTTTGTAAGGATCAATGTTGAGGAACTACCCATACATATGTTATGCAATTAAAAAGCTTTAATAAAGAAAAAAAAAGACTTAGGAGGCAGTGGGTTATTAGGTGCTATACATAATAAATATTCAGTTTCTCTGAAAAAAAAGTAAATTCTACTCCTAATTTTCAAAAAAAAAGACATATACTGGCTGGGAAAGTAATTTATAATCTTTCAGCCTTTTAGGCAGCTCTCCAATATTATATTTCAGAGAAGACACTGACCTGCATTGGTAAAGGAGGTAACTCATTTTGAGTTCCCTAGACCAATGAAATCACAGGTCTTATCCCTATTCCTAGGTTATTAGGGCTCATGCTTAGGCACCCCAGGTTGGGGCTGCCCATCACTCTCCAGCAGGATTCCAGCTCCCAGAAGAATGTTGCTGAATGTACCCAGCTATGGAAACAGACATACACACACACATCAATTCTATGGTGCTTACATCACCAACAGTTTCTGGGAGAAGGATGGGACATATTGGAAAAGAAGACACTGATCAGTTGGCCTGGTCCATAATGAAGGTCTGTTCACTAACACTCGTTGAGTCTGGCTATCCCTAGCCCAGAGTTCAGATCATATAACACAACATACTCCCTCATGACAATAACAACTCTTGGATGGAGTTTAAAGAATACTAAATGAACAATCCAATCCAGGTCAAAGTTTGTTCAGGACAAAACAAAGGCTGTAGGTCTTGCTAACAAATGGGAAAGGAGGGCCCAGGAATAGAAATTATTTATCTAAAGTCACACATCAAGTTAGTGGCAAAGCCTGAGTGGACCCAGGTCTTCTGACTCCCAGTTTAGTGTTCTTTAAACTCAAGCAAGAAGCTTCGATGTGCTCCCCATGCTTGTTAATTAAGAGCTCTGGGCCACCACCTTTTTGTCAGAAGACAGCCTGGTAAGTAGGCTGATGTTTTGCTTATTATTTCTCATTTCTGTTCATTGGTTTCCTCATCTATAAAACAAAGGAGTTAGGTGCAAAAATTCTTAACTGGGAGTCTGTGAACTTAGGGAAAAAAGTATTTTGATAACTGTCAATCAGTAAAACTGGTTTCTTTTATAAGCATATGTATTTTATTTCATGCATTTAAAAACTTTATTGTAAGAAGGGGTCCATAGGCTTCAGCAGACTGCCAAAGGAGTCCATCTCACAAAGAAAAACATAATCTTGTTAAGGTTAAGAATCATGGTCTAGAGGATGTCTAAGATACTTCCTACCTTCAAATGTTTTGCATGATTTCATACATATAACAGTATTGTAATTCTTACCCTCTTAATGTGTGAGAAAGGGAGAGCATTTGAAAATGAAAACAACAAATATTATATATTTGTATAATACATTTTTATATAATAAAAAAGATAATTTCCCAACCTAAAATCTTTAGCCTTTATTCCTCTGTTGACTATTTCCCTTCTGCCTAAAAACATAATCAAGTATGTGTTAAAAAAAATTCTTTTGATCCTGTTATAACTTCAAGCAATGGGAGTCACTCTTCTGGGAGACTGACACTGCTGGTACTAGGAATGCCATTCCCCTTTTACTTTCCTCCTTTCTCCCTCCTCCTTGCTGGGCTTCCCCCAAGTCCATCTAGGTCAGCCTGATTGCTGGAAAGATCTGCCACCACTGTGAGCATTCTGTCCCCTGCTCTTCTTTTTTCAATTTTTCCTCCTGGTCAGGGGTGGGGGTAGTAGAAGGAGGCTACCAGGACTCATCCTGGCTGCTTTTCTGATAACAAGGTTTGGATGAGATAAAAGTCACCAAATCTACTCTTTCTGGTAAGAATACCAGGCTTTGCCATCTACCCTGCAGATCTTTGGAACTATTAATTCCAAGGGAACTATCCGCTGACACATACTGACTTAGACTAAGGATCCCTGGGCCTTGCTAACTGCTCCTCTCTTGAACTTTCAGGATTTCTGGCCCTTTCTGCTTACTCTGTGGCTGATTTTTCTTTGCCTCCCTCAGCTGGAGTGAGCTCCTAGGGAATAGGAACTTTCTTACTTTTTCTAAATGTTTCCCCAAGTCTTAGTACAGTGCTTAATACATGGTAAGCACTTAATAAATGCTTTTTTCATTCATTCAAAAGTAGTATTCACTCCATAAGGCCCTCTCACACCTCAATTTCCTGAAATCTGGCTTCTGTCTCCAACACTCCATTAAAACTACATCTCCCAAGATCGGGAGTAAATTCTTACTTGCTAAATCTTGTGACTGCTCAGTTCTCATCATCCTAGATCTCTCTTTAAGGCATTGTAGTGACAATAATCCCTTCCTTTCTTGATTCTATTTTCTTCCTTGAATTTCAAGGCATTTATTCTCTCCTGGATCTTCTATATCACGATTTCTTCATCTTGTTCTCACTAAATCCAAGCATTGCTTAAGGCTCTGCTTTGGGCTCTTTTCTCCACATACACTCTCATTCAACTCCATGGCTTCAATTTCTATTTTTCTGTAAACAAGTTGAGATGAAGTTGCTTTAGCTGAATGATGCCATGGATAGAGAGAATATAAGGATATGTGAACAACTTTGAACAAAGGCATAGGGGCAGAAAATAATAATAGCATTTATTATGTACCAGGTACTTTGCAACCATTATTTTATTCTCCTAATAATTGTGGGAGGGACGTGCTATTAATATCTTCATAAGGAAACTGAGATAGACAGAAATTAAATTATTTGCTTAGGTTGCCCCAGCTAGTATATACCCAAGCTGGATTTGAACTCAGATCTTCCTGACCTAGAGCTAGACTTAGAGCTTTACCCACTGTACTACCTAGCTGTCTCATAGCCCAAGGAAAAGAATGGCATATAGTGGAAAGAGTTGAAGGGCTGAGTCAGAATCTCTGGCTCTGCCACATGCTTAGCACAATGTCTAGTACATAGTAGGGGCTATATAAATGCTAGCAATGATGGTGATGATTGTTATTATTTTTATTATTTTCTGCCTTTGTGCTTTTGTTTACACCATTTCTCCCCTTTGTATTCCTTTTCCCCCTTTTTCTTCAAATCTTAGCTCAATTCTCCTCTCCCTATCTCCTTTATCCTCACTCTTTCCTCATCTCCCTTCCCTCTTGTCCTCTCTACCCCCTTTCCCTCCCCTCCTGCCACACTACCTTTATTCCACTACCATCATGCTTACTCCTCTTCAAACCCAAACCTCAACTGATTTTTTGTACCAGCTTCAACTCTTCCCAGTCCTTTGTGTCCATTTTAAAAGTGCCTTTGTGAATTTCTCTCATAGGGTGAGGAAAAAATATTCTGTTCCAAATTACGATTCCCAGTTTAGTTATGTTTCACAGACTCAAACAGAGAAAGTCTGAATACCTACTTAAACTTACAGTAACTCTGCAAGGCACTTATGAAAGGTATTATTATTATTATTGTATTATTTTTCCATATGAGGAAACTGAGGTTCACTTGGTTCAAATGACTCTCCCATGATCACATGATTAATAAGCATTAGAAGTGATATTAGAACCAAGGTTTTTTGGTTGGTTTTTTTTTTTTTTTTTTTTTTGACTATGAATCTAACCTCCTACATGCTGGGCAATGCTGCCTCCCAAGGCAATCTATTATACTTTTAGGCAGCTCAAATTGTTTGCAGTTTTTTTCCTTAAATGGAATCTAAATCTGACTCTTTGTAATTTCTGCGTCCTGCTCCTAGTCCTGCCCTCTGGGACCAAACAGAGCAAATGTAAACCTTCTTCCTCAGGCCGGCCCTAGGAGTACTTGAAGACAGTCCATGTAATAATTCCCAGCACCATTGAAGGGCGCGGGCTGGGCTTGCTTTTGTAAATCACGGTTCTGCTCCTTTCTACTGCTTCAGCTTCAGCTTCTTGCTTAGTCCCAGAACTTTGCTTAGTACCGGAACTCCTCTTATCTCCAAGAGCCTTGGTCCAAAACTTGATGTTGTCTAGGATCTCCTCTTCGTCTAGAAATCTTGGTTCTGGAATTCCCCTGCTTGTGAGGCAACGACTCTGTGTCTCTAATGCTGCTGCCCAGTTTGTGCTGGCTCTCTTTTCCAATAATCCCTAGTGTAAACCAGGAACTATCTTCACTGCTCCCTCTTCCCTCCATCCACTGCCTTGTACCAGAGACTCTTGTTGGCCTAGGGTGGGGTATGGGCGCTGCAAGGCGTTGTGGCTGTTGATCTTCCAGGAACTGAGAAAAATCTATGTGTGCCCAACCAACTTCTGTGTAATCATCTCACCTCTGCTTCTTTTCGTACCTTTTTTTGTCGGTGTAACTCCATTTTACCTCTCAAGTCTGAAGACATCATTCATATGTATGACTATGGCTCAATCATTCATAATTATGATTTTTTTAAAAAAATTTGTTGCTATCTTTTATTTGAAATCACCTATGTTTCCCAGTCTGTCCCTACCCCTCTCCCTCCTAGAAGACCATCCCCTTTTAACAAACAAAAACAAAACAAAAAAATGCAAAAAAGGAAAAAAATAAGGATTTGGCAAAACTATCCAATACATTGAAAAAGTCTGACTTAAATGCAATTCCACACATATTGTTCCCTGCTTCTGCTAAGAGGAAAAAGTGTCTTCTCATTTTTTAAAAGAAATTAGTTGATATTTAGCATTTATTTAGTTTTATGTCAACAGATTTTTCCTTATCTACAGATGGCCTGATAATATTTTAAAATATATTTTTCTCTATCACCTACATTTCCAACTGTTATTTCTCTCCCACCTCCTCCCAGTCAACCATCATTTATAATAAGAAAATTTGAAAGAAAAATAAATTCAGTATAACTAACCACATAGCTATGCTGATTTATGCAGTGTTCCAGTTCTCCAGATCTACTAAGTTGGGAAAGTACCTTCTTTTCTTTGGGACCAAAGTTGGTCATTATAATTTTGAAACATTAAGTTTTTTTAACTAAGGTTTTATTGAAGTCTTCTTGTTTCTTACAATAACCCCATTCCTCTACTCTCTTCCAGAGAGCCATCCTACAAAACAAATAGCATTTTTAAAGGAAAAATCAGCACAACTTTTCAATACATTGAAAAGATCTGAAATCATGTATAATGTATACCACCTATAGATCTTTCTCCTCCATGAAGAAGTTGATTAGAATTGCCTTTTGTCTTTTATTCATATAATTTCGTTACATTCTACTTTGATTTTCTTGTGTGTTGCAGAATTCGGTTTTGGTTATTTTGTTGTTTTTTTTTCTTTTCATTTATACTATTGTATCATTGGAGATATTGTTTCCCTGGTTTTGCTCACTTCACGTCTCATCAATTCATAGAAATCTCTGCATTCATCTTATTCATCATTTCTTACAGTACAATAATAGTCCATTATATTCACATATCACAACTTATTTATTTTTTTGCCTTTCTTTTTTTATTAAAGCTTTTTATTTGCAAAACATATGCATAGGTAATTTTTCAACATTGACCCTTGCAAAGTTTTCTATTACAAATTTTTTCCTCCTATCCCCCACCTCCTCCCCTAGATGGCAGAAAGTCTAATACATGTTAATTATGTTAAAATATTTGACAGATCGAATATTTGTATATATATTTATACAGTTATCTTGCTGAACAGGAAAAAAAACCTGAGAAGTAAAACATAATGTGAATGTGAATGTGAATGTGAATGTGAGAATGTGAAAATGCTATGCACAACTTATTTATTTCTCAATTGTTAAGTAACTGCTTATTTCCAGTCCTTTTGCTACTACAGAAAAAGCATTTCTATGAATATTTTGGTGTAAATATGACCTTCCTTTTTAATTATTGACATCCTTGGAGTATAGACCTAGAAACAAATTAAAGAATATGAGCATTTTCACCTTAGAGTTTTTTCCCCCTCATAATTCCAAATTGTTTTTTGGAATTGTTGAAACAATTGACAGCTCTACCAACAGTGCATTGATGCTTCCCTTTCCAAAACTCATTCAGCATTGACTAATACCATATTTTATCATCTTTGCTAGTTTTCTGAGTAAAAGATGAAATTTTTGAATTGTTTCAATTTGCATTCCCAACTAAAATCCCATCTTTTACAAGAAGTCTTTCTCAACCTCTCTTGATTCTAATACCTTTCTCCTTTTAATTATGTTCACTTATCCTATATGTAACTTGTTTGTACATAATTTGTGGCTTGTTGTCTCCCCATTAGAATGTGAGTTTCTTGAGGGAACACACTGTCTTTTGCTTTAATTTGAGGACAAAGTTCTTATGCAGAGATGAAAATATAAATCTAGGACCAGAATACTAATAACTGAAAGAGATACTTACTGAGCCACCTTTTATGGAGAACATGAGAAGTACAACAAGACTAGAAGGGGGCAAATATCATCCCAGTTTTCTAAGAAGACAAGAAGGTGAAAGTTTCAAATTATAGGCCCATGAAATTGACTTTAATTCATGGCAATATTCTAGAATATATGAATGTACCTATGAATACTCATAGGTACAGGGTTTGCAAATTCTACCCTGTTGTTTTGTTTTGTTTTGTTTTTTAAATTGAGATAAGCTTTGCCCCTCTCCAGGTTAGAGATATGTCTGGTTCTCTATCATTTTTCAAATTCACTGACCTGGGCTTAGTGATCAAATCCGGTAATTCTTTGGGTAATCTGCAATGTGGTTTAAATGGTGATTTGAATTCATTGAGGCCAGCTAGATGATCTTTAACCATCTCCTTCTGTTTAGTCTTTGGAATTCTGTTCTTGAGAATTTCTCATCTGTTCTCAGTTAATTTCCCTATCAAATGTTAGCCCATGGAATCCTAACTATCCTTTCTCTAAATTAATTTAAATCTGCTATCCCTAAATCAGGAGTCTGTGCTAAACAAATCCTGCCTTGCCTCCCCCTTTTTTTATCAGATACTCTAAAATGAAGTGGTCAGTTTCCCTTCATCATTTCTATTACCTCTTAATTCTTCCTTAATGGTCCTTAGTTGTTCAAGACATATACTGTTTCCCTTATTACTTTTTCTGCTTTTTGATGAATGTAGCTATTTTCAAGGCAAGTGAGAAATTTACCAGACTTTTTGACATGTCTCAATAGACATTTAAATAGCTAAAATTCCCCATGCTCCTATGTTGTGCCTCTGAATGGAGTTTGAGACTCATTTTCTGAACACCTCATCTATTTCCTTTGTAGAGTACTACAGTTTCTCAATCAATGAATTTCGCCAAATGCCCCGTTTGTGAAACAGATAGGATCCCCAGTATAATATGTCTAAGAAATGGTTGTCCATCCAATCTCTTGAAGATTCCAAGGGGAGGGAGGAACCCACCACCTTCTGGGAAGTCCATCTCATTTGTGGACAGCTCTAGTTGTAAGGAAGTTTTCCCAGGCATGAAGCCTGATTTTACTTTTTTGTAACACCCATCCCTTCCTCCTGGTTCTTCCCTTTGAGCCAAAGAAAAGAATACTTGATGATAGTCTCATGTGGCCCTGAATCTTTTTTTTTTCTACAGGCTAAGGGTGTTGATCTTTTCAACTGATTTTCATATAGCATATAACTCATATAGCTATATTCTCTGTAACTCATATAGCTATATTCTCTATATTCTCTCTCATATAACTATATTCTCTATATTCTTAAATAGCAAAGGCTCCATCCCAAGGATGGATAAACTCTGCAGTTTATCAATGTTCTTCGGATAAAGAAAGGACAGAGGTGAAGGAAAACTCAGATTTTGAAGCTAAGGAAAGGGAGAATATATGGATAGAGGTGGCATCAATTCTGATCTCTCTTTTAATGCAAGAGTTCACTTACCCTAGAGTGAGCCTTGCTAATGGAGTTGTAGGTCTGGGAGGGGTGAAACACCTGCTTTCTCCTTTCCCCACCAGGGTATAAAAGCCTGGCTGAACTAGTGAGTGGCAGGGAGGATCAAAGACCTCACATGGCATCTGCTCCCTCTCTCTCTCTTTCTCTCTGCCCTCAATTTCCCTGCCAGATCAGAGGAACCGATGCAATGGCTAATATTAGAAAACTGGGTATTCACTTCTAGTAGGCTGAGGCTGGATTTTATTTTTAACCCCACCAGCCAAAGAAGCAGGCCCTTTTAGTATGTGACCTAGGAAGTCAGGAGGAAGTTGAAAGGCATTGGAAGACCCTGGGTGTGGCAGGAAAGGGAGTGAAATAGCAGGTGGGAAGTGAGGGGGGGCAGAGTCTTCCAGGTGCCTATAAATACTACTAATCACTGTGACTGTGGCTGTGACTGCAGTGTGGGAGCATATTAAATGTCCCAGAATCCTGGGATGTCAGAGATGGAGGGGGACCTTAAAACATTCCACATGGAAAGTTAAATGCACATAGCAAATGCTTGATTCATGCTTGCTGAATGACTGACTGAGAAGTGACCTTAGAGACCTTTTAATGCAGGGGATCTTAACCCTTTCTGTATTCTGAACCCCTTTGACACTCTGGGTTAACCTATGAACCCCTTCTCAGACTAATTTAAATGCATCAAATAAAATATAAAAGATTGCAAAAGAAATCAATAATATTGAAATATCTTTTTTTAAAAAATAAGCTCATGAATCCTAAGTTAAAGAACCCTGACACAGTTCAACCCTTGGATTTTATTTCATAATTTTAAACAGTCTATTGGTGCTTTTGTATCTTTATTACTTTCTAATATCCACCCTCTTCCAAAAGAATGCTATCAGATGCAGTTGCTGTGATAGTTTATTTTTTAAAATTGTTTTTCCTCTGTTATAAAGGAGCATTCTATTGGGGAGGGTGGATATTAGAAAGTAATGATATAAAAGCACCAATAGACTGTTTAAAATTACCTATTTAGTCCCTATAGTGTACCACTCTCTGCTAAAAGATAGGAGGTTTTGCTCCTTGATTTCTTAGAGCCAGGATTAGTCATTGCAATTAGCTGAATTCTGATGCCTTTTACCTTTATTCTCATTTATATTAGAGAGGTCATTTTACAAAAGAAATGCCTGATTTCCAACCAGGGTTTCTTCTACTAGAGCACAATCAAAAATGTTTTGTTTTTAATTTACAAAGTCCTTTCTTCACAACAGCAATGAGGTATTTAGGTATTACCTAGGAGTGTACTAGTAAGTGTTTTACAACCAGGTCTGACAGCTGAGGGGAGAAGGATACATTCAATACACTTTTAATTTTAATCTTCATTATTAATATTTTCTCTATCACTTCCTTAAGTCTAGACAGTCAGCAAAACAATAAATGAAACCCTGATTTGGAAGGTGTTTTCACACTAAAATTTGACAATTGGCTGTTGGATTTGAGCCGGCTCCAACACACCCTTGCTATTGCTCCATATTAATGATAAGGAAACAGAAGCTCAGCAAAGGCAAAATGACTGGCCCAAATCACCATACCTCTGGTAAGTGTTAGAGTTAATACTTAATGAGGAAGGAGTACAGGATTTGGGTTTGAATCCTATGTCTGTCACATTAAACAAGCTACTTCACCTTATTTCTTCACCTTATTTCTTTGTAAAAAGAGGATGCTTGACTAGATGGCCTCAAAGGCCCTTTCTATCAACAATTAGTAAGCAATTTTTATTAAGTGCTTATTATGAAACCAGGCAGCTCTTCAGCACAGTGGATAGAACACTGATTCTGAAGTCAGGAAGACCTGAATTCAAATTTACTTATAAACTGTGTGACCCTGGGCAAGTCACTTAAACCTGTTAGTCTCATTTTCCTTATCTGTAAAATGAGCTGAAGAAGGAAATAACAAATCACACCAGTATCTTTGCCAAGAAAACTCCACATGGAGTCAGTCACAAAAACAATAACAACAATGGGGGAAAAAACTCAGGTTATGAGTTAAGTGATAGGGATAAAATCGAGATTTAGAACTTCGGTTAGTGAGAAAACAAATAAACCCACAGGTGGAGCAGGATAGCTAGGTGATACAGTATTGGACTTGAAGTTGGGAAAACTTACCCTCCAGAATTCAAATCTGGGTGGGGAATGAAGTCTCACTTTTATCCTGCCTTATCTCCTTATCTCAAAATCATTTCCTAGCTCTCCATGTCCATTTCACTTAAAGACACTTTTCCTTTAGATATTCGAGGCACTAAAGGACATACAGACAAGGTACAGTAGACAGAGCCCAAGGAACTGGAGTCAGGAAATCTGACCTCAGACATTTCCTTGTTGTGTATTTAACCTAGTTTGCCTCAATTCCTTCAAATGTAAAATGGGAAAAAGAACAGTACTTACTTCCAAGGGTTGTTGGGAAGATCAAATGAGATGTTATTCTGACCATTCCTTCTCTGCCTACTTTGCTGCATTCTCACCCAAATCATGCCCATTAACTGTGGGTGTCTAACAGGGTTCTGTATTGGGACCTTTCTTCTCCTTTACTATTTTTCACTTGCTGGTAAGGCCCAGAAATCTGCCATTTTGTAGGAAGATTTGTAGTGGGTGATGTTCATCCAAACAGTTAAAACAGCCATATGCACTATCACAGTCACTGTTAGAAAGAGGGTGGTGAGCCTGAGGGCCAGAGTAGAGTGGGGATGATGGTAGAGGGGAGGCACAGGGGTAATATCAGCATCTGGGGACAGGAAGTGTAGTGGCAGTGAGGACTGGGGAGAAAAAAGGAAGGTCCCTTTCAGTCTTCTCCAGATGTACATCACTCCTTTATTTCTTTGCTATCTTTAGAGAAGAGGATGAGGTTTTTTTATTTACTGTCTAAGAAACTTTTTGGTAGAGTTTTGCCAAATAAAAATTCCCCTTTCTGTGTAAATGTTGCCCTGGCTTTGCTATCCAGAAAAGTGTGCGTGTGTGTGTATACATATATGTGTATATATGTACACACACATATAATAGTTACAAGCCATGTAACTATTGCTCCAGTCTTGGCCTTCCCCAGACTTGGAAGGATTCTGTCTCATTAAGATTTCCTGCTGGTGGTTTTCTTCAGCCTCTCTCCAACATCCCACCCCTCAACCTCTTCAGCTGGAGGCCAATTTCCTCCTCGCTCCCTCTTGGCTTCTTGCTCTAGGAAGAATCTCCCATCCTGGCTGCCTCATGTATTTCACAAGACTCAGCTCCTGACAATCCAGGAAATTCCTGTCATCCCAAAACTCGAGGCTCTCAGAGACTGAACTGAACCAAGCAAAGGGACTCCATAAAGAAGTGGACTCTGGCCAGGAAGACAAAAGCGGGGACAGACAAATGGTGGTCAAGGAAGAGGAAATTCAGACTTTTCAACAACTACTACTATTGTCTCACACATAGAAATTTATTGTCATAAAGAAAGCATTTTTTAAATTTTATTTTATTTGCAAAACATATGTATGGGTAATTTTTCAACATTAACCCTTACATAGCTTTCTGTTACAGATCTTTCCCCCCAACTCCCCACCCCTCCCCTAGATGGCAGGATACCCACTACGTGTTAATTATGTTAAAATATTTGGCAAATCGAATATATGTATACATATTTCCAAACTTATTGTTGTGCAAGAAAAATCATATCTACACAGAAGACATATCAGATAAAGGAAACACAATGTAAGCAAACATCAATCAAAAGTATGAGAATGTTATGTTGTGGTCCACATTTCACATCCCTCTCTCTGGGTGTACATGGCTTTCTTCACTGAACAACTGGAACTGGTTTGAAACATTTCATTGTTGAAGAAAGCCATGTCCATCAGAATTGATCGTCATATAGTATTGTTGTTGCCATGTATAATGATCTCCTGGTTCTGGTCATTTCACTCAGCATCAGTTCATGCAAGTCTCTCCAGGCCTCTCTGAAATCGTCCTGCTGGTCGTTTCTTACGGAACAATAATATTCCATAATATTCATATGCCATAATTTGTTCAGCCATTCTCCAATTGATGGGCATCCATTCAGTTTCCAGTTTCTAGCCACTACAAAAAGGGCTGCCACAAACATTCTTGCACATGTGGGGCCTTTTCCTTCCATAAAGAAAGCATTTTACACCTATCATCTCAGCCTCACCATGGCCCTGGGAGGTCCAGAGTACAAGCCTTATTACTTGTAATTAGGGATGGAAAGTGATTTGCCGGAAGTCATTCAACAAGTTAGGGGCAGAATTGAACCGACACTGACAATATATATCAGTAAATATTTAATAATTGGCACTCTGAATACACATTTTAAAATTTTCATCTGCTTTAACATTTTCTCCATCATTTACTTAAATCTAGATAATCAACAAAACAACAAATCAAGCCCTGGGCTTGTAGCATTTCCTGATTTCCAACCTGTAAATATTCACAATGAAAATTTAGCAATCAGCTTTTTCAATCAGCACTCACTGGCTCCAGCATCCCCTGACTACAAGGTTCTTTTAATGATAGTGAGTTATATCCTCATAGAGTGAGCAAATGGTATAAGCAAATATTTTGTGACACCATAGGATCCTTTAGCTAAGAAATCCAGACAGATAAAAGGGAGAGGGGAAAAAAACCTCCTGAACAATCTTTTCTCTTGACTCTCTAGTCATTGAGACAGATTTTAAAGTGATCCATTCCTCATACTGGGCAGTGTGGGATGGTAGAGCACCAAGTCTGGTTCTCAACTATGGCCCTAGTTTGGTGATCACTGCCAAATTATCCTCCCTCTCTGCATCTCAATTTTCTTATCTATAAAATGAAGCTAATAATATTTTTCTGACCTCCTTCTCGAGGTTATTGTGAGGGAAGATAAAATACTCCATGGGTGTGTATTATTATCATCATTATTATTATTACTTTTTCCTAAGTAAATAGAATACTGGGCTTTCTAGAGTCTGAGTTCAAATATAGCCTCAAAAACTTACCAGCTGTGTGATCCAGGGCAAGGCACTTGATTGCTACCTGCCTCAGTTTCCTCAGCTATAAAATGGGGATGATAGCCCTTATCTCACAGGGTTGTTGTCAGGATCCAATGAGATAATATTTGTAAATCACTCAGCACAATGTCTGGCACATAGGAGTTATTTAATAAATGCTTATTCCTTCCTCCTTTCCCTCTTATTCCGGGTGGCCAGAAGACCCAAGGGAATCAATAGGCACTGACTGTGGTGGTGACATGGCTTTGCCATGAGTCAGAGGCAGCTCAGCTGGCTCTGATTTGGCTATAGATGGAGTTGAAGCCAAGAGCTCCGGGTTTTAACCCTGGCTCAGCTATGATTGTGGGTAAGTCATTTCACTCTCTGTTATTCAGTTTCCTCCTCATCAAAATGAGAACAGTTGTACTAAATAAGCTCTAAGGTCATTACCAGTTTTCAATCCTGGGATCTTTCGGACTTTCAGTGAGGGAGCTAGGTGTTTCTGAGCTATTTAAGGGAGGAAGCTCCAGTTTCAGTAGAGGAACCTTCTGCCATGCCCCTAGATAAATGAATGGTTGGGAGGGGCAAATACCATACATTGCTCCTGCAATTGGGTTCAGCCAGGCTTCCTGAAAAAGAAGCCTGCATTGTTCTAGAATCCCTGAGTTTAGGGATAAATGAGGGAATTTGGACGCCAACTGCAGCAGAAGACCTAGGGGGAGGGGTGCACCATCTTCAAGTACAGGAATGAACTCAGATGATGTAGAGCAGAAAAGCTGAACTAAAATGTAGCAATGATGACTTTCAGGGTATTCCGGACCCTGCTGATCCCCTTGATGTGACCATTCTTGCTCTGTCCCTATCTTAAGCATATTCACAGTCTAATGGAGGAAGAGAAATCTCAAACAGGATAGAAACAATGAAAAAAAAAGAATGTTAGAAATGGGAAAGATTTTAGAACAGAATATTAGAGCTCTAAAGGATGTGTTAACAATATCGCATTCTATAATTCTTTTTTTTTAACTCAAAGTAGAATTCTTATTAAAATTCAAACTTTTCTCTAAAACATGGGGAAAAGATCATCAATAGAAGGAATTTCAACTATTAAGTGAATCCAGCTTCAACTCAAATTTTTCTAAAGTGCTAAGGGGGGACAATCGATTTAATTACCACAATCATCACCATTACTACCTTCCTTAGGAACCTATAAAGTATGTAGAATGTAGAAGTCCTCACTCTCAAAGAAGACACAAGATTCACTTATAGAAAATAGTAGGTTAGAAGTTTTTTGTTTGTTTTCAACTCTCAGTGATGCAGAAATGTCTGCAAATAGGGAGAGAAGAGGAAGATCTCTCTCTAAAGCTAAGTGAGCAATCCTGTGCAAACTATCCATTCATTCAAATGTTGTCCCTTGGTTGTGCCATTCTTGAAAGATGTTCCTAATAAGGGAAGCATCTCTATAATTCTTAAAGCCAGAAGAAATTTATCCTGGATCTCTTATCTTACAGGCAAGATAACTGAGCTCCAAGAATTAAGTGATTTGCTAAGATGGAGTAGGGACCACCTATCTCTCCTTGAGAAAATCTAGGAGGACCAAACACTTCCTGTCCATACCTGAGCTCTCAGTGAGAAGGTTCATGTGATTTAACAGTTAGGTAAAATATTGGAAAGCATCTAGCCCAACCTTACTTCAGTATGTTTTGTCATTTTGGGAAAGGCACCCTTCTTTGGGCCTCAGTATTACGATTCTGACAGATGGGGCAACCATTGACACCCATGATAGACATTCATGGTTGGGAAGCCAGAGATGTGCCTAATATAACCTCGGGTCAGAAGGGGAGGGTAGGTTAGGCTAGGCTAGGCGTCTCAAATGTGTCTCCCTCCCTCAGGGATTTCAGCTGCAGGACTGTCTGCTCCCTTTCCCAGAACCACTAGCATTATTTTTAACCCTGTTGACAGGGGGGAGATAATCCCATGTGAAATCAAGAAGAGAGAGCTTCTGCTCCAGTATTAGCCCTTCCCCCAGGAAGAACACCCCCCCTCCAAACAGCACTGCCCACCCCTCTCCCCAGATGTCCTTCAACTCAGGAGTATTCCCCTAAAAGTGAACTACCTCTGAGAAGCTCCTATCTTAGCATTATTTTCCCCTGGATATTTGCAAGCTCCCTTGGTAGTACCAGAGCTACTCATGGGATAACTGTGGATGTGTGCTGAGAATAGAGTCCACATACTTCTGGAGTAGAAAATGGGGAGAAGGAGTGGTTCAGGAATCCTGGTTCTACTACTAATTCTTAATCTTTAATCTCTCTGAGCCTCAGTTTCTTCATCTGTAAAATGAGATGGCAATAATTATGGTACCTCTCAAGATTATGATGAAGGGACAAAAACCTCAAGCTTTGGAATCTTTAGTATGCTATAGACATGTGAGTTATTTGGAAATCATTTTATTAGCCATGCCAGGAATGCCATAGCTTGTCAGTCTTTGCATTGCCATTCTATGATTTCTTTTCCCCTTCGAGTCTTACTATAAGGAGAATAATTCTATAGTGTTTTCCCATTTATGAAGTGTTTTTCTCACAACTCTAAGTATTTAGAAGTATAAATTTTAACATAAATTTAAGTATAAATTTATTTGGAGGTAACGACTTGACTAAGATCAAATAGCTCATAAGCATCAGAGGTGGGTTAGAATCTAGCTCTCTTAACTCTGAGAAAAAATCCCTTTTTTCTCCACCAGTCTATGTGTAAACTTGCAGAGCATATAAAATCAATGTGTATTATGTAGGCAGCAAGGAGTATTAGTGAGTTAGGCAGCTTAGCAGCAAGTTGTGCTGCTAAGGGGTGGAATCGGTGAGGGAGCGATGGAGAAAGGGTTGGTGATGATGGGAGAGGGGCTTCCTTGCTCCCTCCCATCTTATCTCCTTTTTTATTAAAGCTTTTTTTTATTTTCAAAACATGTATATGAGCAATTTTTCAACACTGACCCTTGCAAAACCTTGTATTCTAAAAATTTCCCCCCTCCTTACCCTCCCCAATGGCAAGTAATCCAATATATGTTTAACTTGTGCAATTCTTCTACACATATTTCTACAATTACATTGCACAAGAAAAATCAAATAAAAAGGAAAAAATGAGAAAGAAACCAAAATAAAAGCAAACAACAAAAAGAGTAAAAATACTATGTTATGATTCATAATCAGTTCCCACAGTCCTCTCTTTGGATGCAGATGATTCTCTTCATCACAAGACCATTGGAACTGACCTGAATCATCTCATTGTTGAAAAGAGCCATGTTCATCAGAATTAATCATCGTATAATCTTCTTGTTGCGATATACAATGATTTCCTGGTTCTGCTCACTTCACTTAGCATCAGTTCATGCAAGTCTCTCCAGGCCTCTCTGAAATCATCCTGCTGATCATTTCTTACAGAACAATAGTATTCCATAATATTCCTATATCATAACTTATTTAGCCATTCTCCAACTGATGGGCATCCACTCAGTTTCTAGTTCCTTGACACTATTAAAAGGACTTCCATAAACATTTTTGCACACTTGGGTCCCTTTCCATCCTTTAAGATCTCTATGGGATTTAAGGCCAGTAGAAAAACTTCTGGCTCAAAGGGTATGCACAGTTCGATAGTCCTTTGGGCATAGTTCCAAATTGATCTCCAGAATGGTTAAATCAGTTCACAATTCTACCAACAATGTATCAGTGTCCCAGTTTTCCCACATCCCCTCTAAAATTCATAATTATCTTTTTCTGTCATCTTAGTCAATCTAAGATGTGTACCTCAGAGTTGTCTTAATTTGTGTTTCTCTAATCAGTACTGATTTAGAGCAACTTTTCATATGACTAAAAATGGTTTCAATTTCTTCATCTGAAAATTATTCATATCCTTTGCACATTTATCAATTCCATCATATCTCCTTTGTGGAAATAAAGCTTTCTTTCTTTCTCCCTCCCTTCTCCTTTCATAGAATGGTTTTCCTTTGGGATCCAGCTGTCCAAGTACAGTAAGCAGTGGTTCAGAAATGAGACAAAACTAAAGCTGTCTATACCTTATTCCTTTGCAGCTTGACACTCCAGGTGCAGCTGAAACCCAAATCTACATGGCAGGATTGTACAGTCTATTTACTGCTCTCCTACTTTGTATTAATAGCTTTGAGCCCCCAGAGCAGTTCTTACTGATCAAACCTTTCATCTCCCTAGAGCAAGGATTCTTAACCTCCTTTGTGTCATGGTCCCTTTTGGCACTTATCAAAATATAGAATTAAAAATAAAAATAAAAAGTTCATTTTGAGGAGGGACATAGTGAAAGGAAAGAAAAAATAAATGGGAGGAAATACAGTTAGCAATAGTAATTGTAAAAAGAATTTTGAACCAAGTTTCTCTGATAAGGCTTCATTTCTCAAACATGGAGTAAACTGAGTCAAATTAAAAAAAAAAATAAGAACCATGTCCCAAATGACAAATGATCAAAAGATAGGATGTGCCCAAAGGGCTATAAATTCATGCATATCCTGCATCTGTTACTAAGCATGAATACCAAAAGAGATTCATAAAAAGAAAAGAAAAAATACCTATATGTATAAAAAATATTCATAGCAGCTCTTTTCTCAGGGCACAAAAATTGGAAATTGAAGAAATGTCCATCAATTGGACAGTAAACTGTGGTATATCTTTGTGATGAAATATTGCTGCTTTATGGGAAATGATGAGCAGGATCTTCTCAGGGAAAAAAAAACCCTGGAAAGTCCTCCATGAACTTAAACAAAGTGAAATATAGTGTACACAAAGTAATAGCAATGCTCTGGGATGACCAGCTGTAGAAGACTTTGTTATTCTCAATAGTACAATCGTCCAGGATTTTGAAGGACTTATGATTAAAAATCCTATCCATACCCAGAGAAAGAACTGTTTGTATCTGAATACAGATTGATGCATTCATTCTCTCTATTTCTCCCTTTTTTTTAAACTTAACTTTTCCTGAGGGTTTTTATTTTCATGAGGGTGGAAGATTATGTTTTCTTTCACAATTTGATCTTTATGGAACTATCTTGCTTAACTTCACTTGTGGTTTCTTAATTGTGGTTGGGGACAAGGGAGAGAACCTAGAACTCAAAAACTTTAAAAATAAAGGTAAAAAAATTGTTTTGAGTATAACTGGGGAAAAATATAAAATAAATAAATAGATAAAATTTTTAAAAAGAAAGCAAGTATATATAATAATAGAAGATATTTTATTCAAAAAACAAAGAAAAAAAAAGTTCAGAGATCCCAGATTAAGAACTCTTGCCTAGAGTCAAAATTGAATTCTATATTGTCCTTTCTCTATGTATGTGTTGCTTTGCATTTCTGGTGACCAAAAGAGTTTTATAGTAGCTAAATATGAGACCTAAGTTGAGAGCAACTGATAAGGAAAGGACAAGCTGGACTCCCTGGCTAAGGGGAAATGAGGAAGAAAGCTTCATTAGGAGGTCTTAAGGAGCCCTGGAGCCATCCCATACCTTGGACCTGATCTCATTGCTCCAGAGCTGGGTATCTCTGGCACACCCATGTACCTGGGTACAGCATGAGGTCAATCCAGATCTCCTCACACATCTTATCTCTCTTTTTTTAAAAAGTTTTTTTTTTATTTACAAAACATATGCATAGGTAATTTTTCAACATTGACTCTTGCAAAACCTTGTGTTCCAAATTTTCCCCTCCTTTCCTCTAACCCCTCCCCTAGATGGCAGATAATCCAAAACATGTTAAATCTGATATACGTATACATATTTATACAGTTATCTTGCTGTACAAGAAAAATGAGATCAAAAAAAAACTGAGAAAGAAAACAAAATGCAAGCAAACAATAACAGAAAGAGTGAAAAATGCTATGTTGTGGTCCACAGTTTCCACAATCCTGTCACTGTAGATGGCTCTCTTCATCACAAGATTATTGGAACTGATCTCAATCATCTGATAAGCATTGTTGGAAAGAATCAAGTCCATCAGAATTGATCATCTTAGGGGCAGCTAGGTGGCGCAGTGGTTAGAGCACCAGCCCTGAAGTCAGGAGAACCTGAGTTCAAATCTGGTCTCAGACACTCCCTAGCTGTGTGACCCTGGGCAAAGTCACTTAACCCCAGTTGCCTCAGAAAAAAAAAAAAAAAAAGAATTGATCATCTTATAATCTTCTTGTTGCTGTCACACACCTTATCTCTTGGCAGGTATTTGCTTCTATGATTTGTTCTTGTTTTTCTTCCTACTGGCCTGATTCACTGGTATCTTTTACTCATAATTTTTTTTTTTCCAATGGCGAGGTGGGGGTGGGAGATTGAGATAAGTGAGGGTCAAAGTTGGCCCTTCTGGAGTCAGTTCCTCCTCCAAGTCTCTACACCAAAGGCAGGTTTTAAGTCCTTGCATTAAATGTATTCCAAAGTGAGCATGTGTGTGCAGATCCATATCTCTGTAAATACTTATACATGAACATGTGAATACCCACCCCATGGAATTGCCCTAACTGGACAGGAACCTCAGCCTAGGATCAATAATGTTATTGTGCTAGAGGAAAAGTGCACTGGAAAGACCTCAAGCTCTTCTGTCTTGTTTCCCCAGGACAAGTCATGCCAAGGCCAAGGCGGATGGAGCAGAACAGGCTGCCCAGGCAGCAAACAATGAGTCCAGCATTGCACGGACCCTGGCCAGGGAGCTGTCTCCAGACTTCTACCAACCAGGTAGGGCACAGCATGGTGGGAATAGAAAGAGGTCTTTGGCTTGGGCTGGCATAGAGAAGGGAGATAGGGAGAGAGGAAGATTTCAGGACTTTGGAGTGCTAAGTCCTCTCTACTGTCTCCTAACCAACCAAGCACCAACTATCATAAGAACAATTCACTTTTCCAGAACACTGGCTAGTTAGATAATGCTTTCATATTCATTATCTCATCTAATCCTCATGACAATCCTGAGAGATAAGTAGGGCAGGTATTATAATTCCCATTTTACAGGGCTCACTGGGTTCCTTGCAGCAGGACCAGAACACAAAACCAGATCTTCTGACTCATAATCCAAGGCTCTCTCCACTCTACAAAACTCCCTCTCTATATGTAGAGAATGTAGAATTTGGATCGGATCTTTAAGGATGGATAGAATTTCTGTTTAGGGGACTTGGTCCTCTTTTTTTCAGGATTCCTTTTACAAACCTAGTTGAAATCCAACCTCAGACATTTAACTATCTGCATGACCTTGGACAAGTTACTTAATTTTGATTGCCCTCCCATGAAAGGGAGATAATAATATTTGTATTATGAAGGCCTTAGAAAATGTATTTTATAAAATTTTAAATAAAACTCTCTGTAATATGAAGTTATTATCATAAAATTTATATTCATTTTTCTCATCTTTGTCATAGAAATGGTTCCAAGACAAGTCACTGTCATCCTAGTGGGAATAGAAATAAGGACTGTCAGACCTGTGATACCACTGGTAGAGAGGAGTCCAGGCAAACTCAAATGCAAATAGAGCCCTGTAGCCTCAGAGTGACTCAGAAAACCACAAATTAACATTATCTATGTTGCATAGATATTTGTTGCATGGTATTTCAATTTATTTTGTTAAATATTTCCCAAAGGGATTTGTATCTTGTTCCAGTTGCACTTGGGAGTTTTATAAGTCTTGATTTGGATAATCCTGGCAGAGAAGTTCTGGGTAGAGAGATCCTCTCTACCTTTTCTCTCTACGATGAGTAGAGAGATCCTTAACAATACAGGTTGACATCTTCTCTACCATTTAGAGTTTTAAAAAGTTATCTAGACCACTGAGGAGTTAAATGATTTGCCCAGTATCATAAAGCCAATGCCAGCAGAAGTAAGGTAACACTTGAATCCAGGTCACCCTGGCCCCAAGACCAACTTTAAAAACCCATTATTTATAATGGCCTCTTGTTATCCTGAAATTCTTGTTTTGTATTTAATGTTATGTAAGTAAATATTGCATGAGTGGATAAAATAACTACTTTTTACAGCTAAGTGGCACAGTGGAAAGAATGCTGATCCTGGAGTCAGGAATACCTGAGTATTCCAACTTCAGACACTAGCTGTGTGATCCTGAGCAAGTCACTTGGTCCTGTTTGCCTCAGTTTGCCCATTTGTAAAAAGAAGGAAATGGCAAACCACTCCTGCAGTATCTTTATCAAGCAAAACCCAAATAGTCATGAAGAATAGAATATGACTGAAGTGAATGAACAATAATATCATAGAATAAAAGCATCAGGATGTAAGCTCATCCTTTGTATAAAAGTCACTGAAAGTATATTCAGTCCAACTCCAGTAGCAAATAGGACAACAGGGAAAATAGGCATCTTGGGGCAGCTAGTCAGGAGGACTTGAGTTCAAATCTGATCTCAGACACTTAACATTCCCTAGCTGTGTGACCCTGGGCAAATCACTTAACCTCAATTGCCTCAGGAAAAAAAAAAAAGAAAGAAAATAGGCATCTCACACCATTTCCAAATTATTTTGGTCTTCTCTGCTTAATCTCTATTTTTTCATTCCATGTAGGTTATAAATCAATTATTTGGTATGTTTATTTTTAAATTTTTCTTAAATTTCTTTATATCCATCATTCTTCTCATATTATATCCTCAAGTAGAAATGATCTTGACACAGGTCACTATCCTTTGCTATTGCTAAGTTATTTTTCAGTCCTGTCCAACTTTTTGTGACCCTGCTGGGGATTTTCTGGGCAAAGATGCTGGAATGGTTTGCCTTTGCCCTCTCCAACTCATTTTACAGATGAGGAAACTGAGGCAAACAGGATGAAAGTGACTTGTCCACACATTTAGTAAGTGTCTGAGGCCAGATTTGAATTCTGGAATGTGAGTCTTCCTGACTCTGGGCCCAGTTTTTTATCTTCTGCACTACTAGCTGTCTGGTATATAATTCTAGCAAGCTATTGGTACATAATTCTGCCATCAAATTAGGTCTTTCTAGGTATTTGGTAGGTGCCAAATTTTTGCAAGCTGTAGTCCTATTATGTACCATTTCTACTGGTGTTTTGGGTTTTTGTTTTTGGTTTTTTTTTGCATAATTTGCATTAGTCACTAAATCCTAGTTTCTTTTTTTTCTTGTTTTTTTTCTTTTTTTCTTTTTATTTTTTCTTTTATTATTATTATTATTATTATTTTAATCCTAGCTTCTTTAGGATAGCCTTTCTCTAATATCTGGTGGCAATGACTTGGTCCTCTATCAGTATCTTCATTTCTATAAATGAGCTAAAATAACTCAGCTTTGGGTTTATTATTATCATTATTATTCTCCCTAGGTCCTGAGTACCAGAAACGTAGGTTGCTCCAGGAGATCATAGAGAATGCTGAAATGGAGAACGTAGGCCGTGGAGAGGCCCCAGGCATCCAGGAGCCCCCTCCAGAGAGCCCCCAGTTGCATGAACGGGAGGCTTCCCTGCAGGGGGGCAGCAGTCCAGCCCGCACCCCATCTCCCAACCTTGCAGGGACACCCCCTGAGGCTAAGCGGCCTAGGCCCGGAACACAGAAGGATGGCTTCCTGAGTCCAGGAGAATGGAACGGGGAGCAGAGCCGAGAAGGCAGTCGTCCAGTGACTCCATCTAACGTGGGTAGCAGGAACCCCACGAGAGCTCCCACCGACCACATGGAGATCCAGCCTCTGCAGCCGCCGCCCCTGCATCCAACTGGGGAGCCAGAAGTAGCGCTCTACCAGGGGTACCACAGCTACGCTGTCCGCACGGCACCCCCTGCCCCACCGCCTCTTGATGAGGATGAGGCTGATGGTGCTGCCCCGACCACACCTGTGACACCGCCAGCCTCCCCGGTGTTCAAGCCTGACGTCCAGCCTGAGAAGGAGGCCCTCCCAGCAGCTACCGTGCCCCCAAAGCCAGAGCTGAAAGCCAGGACCCCCAAAACAGAGGCAAAGCATCCACCTTCTCCCATCAAGTCAGACACCCCAAGCCACTCAAAGGCCACCAGAAAAACAGAGGCCCGAGGCTCGTCCAAGGGTGGGGCCAAAAAGAAGGGACGGCGGGAAGTGGCGGCAGCGGCCTTGGAAGCTGAGGTGGACTTGGAGGAGGTAATTGGGCTGGGGCTGGAGCCATCTTCCCCACATGGAAAAGATGGCTTCTACAGAGGTGTCCCCAGAATCTGAGTCAGGAGGGGGCTTGGGATCCATCTGGCCAGCTCCTCTCAGTGTACAAATAAAGAAACTGAGGTCCAGAGAGGGGAAGCTCATTGTCTAAAATCCCTAGGAAGTGTTGGGCCACAAACTCAGCCGGCCTGATTCAAACCCAGTGTTCTTGTCACTAGACAGTGGGCATTGTGTCTGGCCCACAGCCCCCCCCCCCCAGCACAGCCGTGGATAGCCAAAGGGCTTCCTGACACACCCTCATGGGGTGGGAGATGGTAACAGAGAAGGTGGAGTCTCCTTCACTGGCAGAGACACCAGTGTGAAGTGCCAAAGACCAGCTTAATTTGCTTCCCTGATGTCATGGTCCTCTTTGAGAAGACCTCCTCCATAGGGATGAGTGTCTCATCCCCAAAGGTCATTGATATTTGTCCTTGGTTCTCGAAAAGGACCATGTTATCAGGAAGGGGAAGCCATGACATGCAAGTGAATTGGATTTAAGTGAGGGAGGGCTGGGCAAGGTCACCTATCTCCCTTTCTCCTCTAGAGCCAGCTGGGTCCAGTGACAAGATGTAGATCAGGACCACTGGAGATATCCCTGGATGCAGTGGGAGACCTTGGCCTTTTAAAGCTAAGGTTTCAGTAGGTCTCATTTTGACTGAGGCTGCCCCCTTTCAGTGATTAAGGGTAGGGAAGAGATGAGAATGTCCTCTTTTGCCTAATCAAAAAAAATCAGTCTGGGAGGAAAGACCTTGGCCCAAACAGAAACAATTGCTATTTACATTCACTCTGAGCCTGAGCCCGAACAATGATCAAGTTGGGCTTGACCTGGGATCCACTGTTGGCCAATCAGTGAAAGCCAGAGTGACTTAGGTTAAAAGAAATCTAGTCTGTAAATCCCAAGATACCTTGCAAAGTTTCAGTGACCAAAATTATATTTCTTTGGGTAGTGCATCCACAGATAAAGGTTTGATATCCTATGTGGACAGAGAGAGATGGGGGGAAAGAGGGAGAGAACTAGGGAAAGAAAGGAAGAAAAGGTGGAAAGAAGAAGGGAGGGAGAAAGGGAGAAAAGGAGGGAGGAAGGACAGAAGGAAGGAAGGGAGGGAGGGAGGAAGAGAGGGAAGGGAAGGAAAGGAGGGAGGGAGGGAGGAAGGAAATAAGGGAGGGAAGGAGGAAAAAAGGGAGGGAGGGAGGAAAAAAGGGAGGGAGGGAGGAAAAAAGGGAGGGAGGGAGGAAAGAAGGGAGGGAGGGAGGAAAGGAGGGAGGGAAGGAAGAAAGAAGGGAGGGAGGGAGGAAGGAAATAAGGGAGGGAAGGAGGAAAAAAGGGAAGGAGGGAGGAAAGAAGGGAGGGAGGGAGGAAAGAAGGGAGGAAGAGAGGAAAGGAAGGGAGATAAGTAGGGAAGAAAGGAAGGAAGGAAAAATGTAAGGAAGGAAGAAACAAAGAAAAGAAAAGAAAAGGAAAGAAGAAAAGAAAAGAAAAAAGGAAGGAAGAAGGGGGAGAGAGACAGACAGACAAACAGATATGGAGGGAGGAAGGGAGGAAAGAATTTGCCAGCTGTATTCCCATTGGAACAGCTACTACTACTCACAGGTTGTTATTTCCGAAAGAGAACCAAGATATAGATCAGGACAACTAGAGATGGCCTCAGATGCTTGGGTTTTTTGAGCTAGGTGGTGCAGTGGATAGAGCACCAGCCTAAAGTCAGAAGGACCTGAGTTTAATGCAGCCTCAGACACTTATTAGCTGGGCAAGTCACTTAACCCTGATTGCCTCCAAAAATAAAAGAAAGTAAAATATCTGAAATACCTGAAAAATTGTCACAATATGGGATGAGCCAGTTCTTACCTAAAGGATGAAGTGCCCACCTGAGCAATCTTGCAGCCTACATTTCTTTAATCCCATGCGTTAGGATGCTCTGGGAGGGATTCTTCCCCAAAGTTCACCCTGCAGTCTTCTCTAGACCTCTCTCTTACTCTTTTCCCCTACAGGCTCCCAACACTGTCCTTATCTGCATGGTGATTCTGCTGAACATCGGCTTGGCCATCCTCTTTGTGCATTTTCTGACCTGATGTGGCCTTGGCTCAGGTGAGGCTAGGTGGGGAAGATGCAGGGCCGGCTTCCTTCTCCTACCAGGGTGGGAGGGGATGAAGGTAAGGAGTCAAAATCAAGGTCAGAGGAGTGAGCATACTGCCCAAATTACATATGCACCTTCTGTTGCTTTCCTGTGGAAAGCCTCTTCCCTTCTGCTTCCCAAGTCACTCTGCCCCTGGGACCATCATACCCATGAGATGCTAAGAAACAAGCAGAAGAAGGTGGGAGAGCAATGTTGCCTGGAGCTTTAATAAGAGACTGCTAGAATTGTTCTGGACATGAGGATTTATCACTGGCCCCATAATAGTATGGGTTGATCTTTATCCCTGTAGCCAGGGCTTCAATCACGGACAAACCCTCCTTTCCTGAGTTGAGGAGCCTAACCTGCATGCAGGAATGTTGCCCCCAAAATATTCTGCCTTTATAGCCTCTCCCTGAATACTCTCCCCTGTTGAAGCTCTGGGGGCCCAGATATTCCTTCTGGATATTCTGCCCTCTGGTCTAAGCCTTTAAAACACTGCTCCCTGAGCCGAGCTACCTAAAATATTTCCTGTGGCCTGATCTCTAAAACACTTTTTGAACAGACACTACCCTCTGACCTAAGTCCCCAGATTTCCTTAAAGTTTAATGGTTAAGTCAATGGATTAATCTCTCAAACACTGGCTCCAGATACTAACCTATATCCTAAACCACCTAGAAATTGCTCTGTGGCCTTAGTCTCCAGACACTCTCCCTGTAAACAGAACTCTCTAGGGACTACCCCATAGCCTGCATTCTTCCCTAGTACTGCCTCATTACTTGGTACCCAGACACTGCCAAGATCCTTCTCCATGGCTGGCCTTCTTACTCTGTAGTGGTCACTCAGCTTGTTCCTCTGTTTTTTTCCTGACCCCAGGAGTTCCCACCCATGCAAAATTTTGATCTCTTTGCAAATGACTGGATGCAACTGCAGCTGTGGAGAGATGCCGAGGGCAAGATACTGGACCCAGGAACTGATTGCAGGCTTTCCAGCTGTGGCAGCCCCAACCCTGAAAGAAAACTGCCCTGTGTTCTGTTTAGCTTCCCTGATTGCAGTGATCCCTCCCAGTCTGGGATGACAAGGGACCTTCCCTCTCTGTCTTCTCTGACCCTGAGGATGGCATCACCTACATGAGTGTTTGTGGCTGCACCTGCATGGGTACCCAGAGAAGGGGACCAGCAAACCCCCCATTCTTCCCACTTGTCTGGCTGTTGGCTGAGGTGTCTCAGGGACCGCCTCGGGTACAATGGAATTATTCTCCCCAACCCTTACCCAAACCTTACTTTCCCAAAGCAGTGATTTGGTTCCATTCTCCCAGGCTGCTGAGATTAGCCAGCCCAAGTTCTCTTGGAGGGTCCCTCTGGAAATTCAGCGAGCTGGTTAAGGGGCGCTCTGACTCACATGGCCAGAAGCAGCCAGGAAGGAGGGTGGTATGAGGTGAATACATTGCATTGGAGAGGCCCTCCCTCTCCTTTGTGGCAGGTGGATATCTAGGGCAGGGAGGGGGAAAGCTGCCCTGGCTCAGGCTGGCCTCTCCCCCTTTCTGCTTCTAGGCTGACACTGCAAAGCAAGATGATGGCAGCTTAACCCCAGCCTCCCTACACTCTCCCCCCTAAAAAGGAACAGGAACAAAACCATCCAGTCCAGCTTCCTGAGGCCCAAGGTCATGGGGAAGACCCCTTTGAGTGGTTGAGCCTTTCCTGACCCCCATGGTGCAAAGGGGCTCCTGCTGTGGCAGAGGCAGGCCAGGCATCCCATGGAGTTTTGTTGGGTTGGGAGGCTGGGGGCTTGGAGATCACTGTCTGTTTATGCTTGAAGATGACTTTTGGCTTGGCTGGTAGAGGATGGCACTTGCATGCGCCTACATTGAAAGGCATTTTTGTCAGTGGTGGGTCTCCCAGGATGTGCCCCTCTGCTGTGGAGAGGAGCACGTAAGAAAGCCCCAAAGGTGAGCTAGAAGGCAGGGAAGCCTAAGGGGAAGGGATTCAGATCAGCGCCTGTCCCTGGTGCTTTGGCCTAAGATAAAGCAGACAAGAAATGGGGCTAGGAGGAAATGGGCAGGTTATAGGAGCCCACTTTAAGGCAGTGACATGACTGGCTTCTTTCTTGGATTTTTTTCTCTCTTTGGTCCCTGGTTTTTTGAACAGCTTTCTAAGCTCCCTATTTGGTCCTATGTGAGAGCCCCATCATAAAGAGGGACTATAGAGAAGGCTTTGGGTGAAAAATACTCCTCCTCTCCTTCCTTTTCTTCCCACACCCCACCCCGCCTCCACCCTGTGCTTGCCCAAAGCCTCTGAAATTGGGATGGAGATGGGCATAGAGGTGGAAGTGGGGATGAGGAACACTGTGCTTTCTCTATAATCTCTTTTCTCTAAATACTCCTGAGCCTTGTTCCTGGACCTTGGGATCTTGAGAACGTTTGTCCACTTTGCCAAGGTCCAGATCCCAGCTGCCCTTTATTTTGGTCTAAATCTCAGTTCTGATTTCTACACAGGATGGTCAGAGGTACCTACCCGTTTGCTACAGGCTGCAATGGGGTGCTCAGTCTGGTTTCTGTGTGATGGTGGGAATTGACCTTTCAGAGGAGGTACCTAAAAGTACCTGCTACCTCAGCCCAGAGGACCTCAATCCCTAGGATTGGCCATGAGCTTTTCAGGCCTCCTCTGGTCCTGCCTGGGGCCAGAGGATGAGGGCAGGGAGGTACCTATATGCTATGTCTGGCCTATCTATCTTTCTGCTATACTCTGTGCGATAATAAAGTTACCTGCTCACTGTCCTGAGCTGAAGCCTGTGTTTTAGTTTTTTATTTGGGCCAAATTTTTCTCTCAGCTAAGGGGGATGGGGGGGGGTGGGAAGAGAAGTATGAAATATTCAAGAATATCCCCTGATTGTAAGTGAGATTTGGTGAGGGAGGGGCTTGGAGGCAGGGGGTTGGACCAGATGACCTTTGGAAGTGTCACACTAACCTGGGACCCTGGGACTTAACTCTATATCACTTTATAGAATATGTGAGCCAGGGAAAAATGCTTATTTTGGGGGTCCACCTCACTCTTTCTCCTCATTACTGTTTCCCTCACTTTCCCTCTAAGGGATGAGGTGATGAATGGATCAAGTTTCTCTCTTTCCCAAGCTATTTTTATTTTTATAGTGCATGTGTGAGAGAAGGGATTGAGGGCGGGTAGAGAAGTGGCAACATAAGAGCATAGTTTTTAGAGATAAAAGGGTTTTTGTAATCCCCTTATTTTTATGTAGGAAGAAGCTCAGGATTTGAAAGGGGAAGAAATGACACCCAAACTCATTCTGTAAGTGATAGAGTTGGGACTTGAACATGGGTCTCCTGATTTCAAATCCAATGTTCATAGAATCTCAAAAGGAAAGAAAGTTTCAGACATCTGTTAGAAGCACCTAGAGGAATGTTTCAGGGAGGACTGTCCAGTGTCCAGTAAAGTGTGTGTGTCAGGCTGACCCTATCCCAGAGGAGAAAAAGGAGGGGCTTAGTGATCTTGAACAGGCTTCAGTCTAAGAAAGAGTCCTGAAAATATAGTATGAGTGTTCTGGAATGGGGTGTGCTGGAAAATATTTAACAACCGGTTTTCCCCAAAATAGAATGCATAATACTCTTTTAAGTTTAACCAGCATTATTAACATTCTTTTCATGACTTTCTCAGATCTATGCAGCCAACAAAATAATAAATCAAGCTCTGATTTGTAGGATTTGCTGATTTCAAAGGTGCAAGTGCTCAGTGAAAATTTAATAGCAGGCTCTTATAGGAACAGATTGGGTGTGGTGAGGAGGAAGAAAGTTGTTAAAAATTTCTATAGTCAGGTAGGCCAAGGCTTGACCATCAAGCAGTCACAAGGTGTCATAATGGATAAGTTACCTAGGGGCAGCCAAGTGGCACAGTGGATAGATGGCTGGGCCTGAAGTCGGGAAGATCTCAATTCAAGTTTAGACTCAGACACTTACTAGCTCTGAGTCACTTAATTCCAATTGCCTTGCCAAAAATAAATAAGTAATAGATAAATAAATAAATAAATATGCCAGCATTTTCAATTGTTAAATTTTAAAAATTAAATTAAATTAAAATGCTAACATAGGATGTGGAAGGTGGATAAGGAGAGGAAGAGAAAAGGGGTCAAGAACTTCAACCTCAATCTTCTTTGGTAGACTTTAGCTCTGCACAGAGGGGAGACTTTACCCTTAATTCCTTGTGAGACTTCGGCAAGTGTCAGACCCTCCCTTTCCTCTTCTCTGAAATAAAGAGGTTGGACAGAAGGCTCTTCCAAAGTAAAGGGAAGCTTTCAGACTTGATGAAGGTGGAAGGTCTGTGCTCCCTATCTGGAGTCCAGAGGGATGAGGATGATGCAAGAGAGCCCCCTGCTGGGAATCTTGATGCTCCAGAGGGCAGGCATCCCCAGAAACCTAATGGGCCAGAACCAGCTCTACCCAGCCCAGCCTCTGGCCCTGTTTCACAACTCTAGCACAAAGTCACAAGGCCCTCAGAGATCCTTGGTTCTCCACTCCTGACTCCCAAGCCCTGCCATAAAAAAGGGCTTTGGGGGGAAAGGAGTGTGTGTGTGTGTGTGTGTGTGTGTGTGTGGAGAGAGAGACAGAGACAGAGACAGCGACAGAGAGACAGAGAGACAGAGACAGAGAGAGAGGGAGGGAGGAAGGAGAGAGAGACAGACAGGCACACAGAGAGAGAAAGAGACAGAGAGAGACAGAGACAGAGAAGAGAAAGACAGAGAGAGATAGAGAGACAGAGAGAGTGAGAGAGAGAGAGAGTAGGGGAGAAAAAGAGAGAAAGGGAGGGAGAAAGAGAGAGAGAGAGAGTAGGGGAGAAAAAGAGAGAAAGGGAGGGAGAAAGAGAGAGAGAGAGAGAGAGAGAGAGAGAGAGAGAGAGAGAGAGAGA
>JAJPUD010003974.1:31985-63818 GCA_023553655.1 Myrmecobius fasciatus
AGAGAGAGAGAGAGAGAGAGAGAGAGAGAGAGAGAGAGAGAGAGAGAGAGAAAGAGAAGAGGAGAGAAGAGAGAGAGAGAAGAGAGAGAAGGAGGGAAAAAGGGAGGGAGGGAAAGAAGGGGGGAGGAGGATTTCAAGTTTTCTATACCTCTAGAGCTGGGGATCCCCAAATGCCAACTGGTCCAACCCCACCCACTCCTGCCAACCCCTTATTTTAAGATGAAAAGACTAGAGTGGGGGAGGAAAATCTAGCTTTAGCTCAGTCTTGATTGGCTTGATTGGCAGGGACTAGGTCACAGGATTAGTCCATTGAACAGAGAGGTCTCCAGCCATGGGGGCTCAGAGTCTTCTCTAAATCATATCCAGCTGTTTACTTCATGATGTAATTGTGAGAAAAGTATTTTACAAACCTTAAAACACTAATAAGCGCCTCCTGTGTCCAGAATACTGGGAGAGATACAAGGTTTGGACAAGATATGGTCTGTGCACATCTAACTGTAATAGTTCATTCTATAGCAATTTCCTCATAACATCCTATTGAGGCAGGTAAGATATTATTATCCCCATTTTGCAGGTAAGAAAACTGAGGCTTTGAAAGGTTAAATAACTCACCAGTGACCATATAACCATTACGTGTCTGAGGCAGGATTTATATCCAGATAGAACTCTTGACTCTAAACACAGCACAGTACCCACAACACCAAACTATTTCCAAGGAAAGTATTACTATAATCTAGTAAGGGGAAAGGAATGCAATAACTTGGCTATAAGTATATTAGAGGGGTGCAAATTCAGAGAGGGAAGATCAGGATTAATGGGGATCAGAAGGACTCTCCCCAGTAGAGGTAACATTGGAATAAGGCTTTAAAAGATTGAGTAGCAATAATACTCAAAGAGAGAGACAGATGCACTCTTGAATTCAGAGGTGATTTGAGGAGCAACAAAAGGTCTACCTCTCTTTAGGGCCATTGCTTTGGTCTAAAGTCCACTCCAGAAGACCCCTGTCAAACTACAGGAACGTTATTCAGGAATATCTGATGGATGATATCCTGAAAAATATTTCCTATAGATGATTAAGTCCTTTAGATTCTCCTATTTGAAGATGACATTGTGCTAATTGTGGCAAGCCCCAGAATATTATATGGGGCCTCGTCAATGAAATCTATAATTACTCAAAAATATTGGCATAATAATCTACACAGGAAGAAAACAGAAAATCAGAAAGGAAAAATATCTATCCCACCTAGACTCTCGACAATCATATATTTGGAATATGTCTAGCTCTAAAGACAAACAGATCCCAACATTATATGGGAGAGAAAAATGAATGAATAGGAACTTATTAAACATTAGTGTGGGAGTTTCTTGAGGACAGGAACTTTTTTGCTCTTCTTTGCATATCAGCCTATATATCAGTATACAGTATGGCCTTAATAAATGATTACTGAGTTGATTTAAGCACTTATGTGCAAAGCACTGAACACTGGAGTAAATAGAAAAAATAAGGCAGTTTCTACTTTCTAGAAAAGCAGCGGGGTTGAATTTGGGAAACTGCACTGTGATTTTCATAATTCTAAACTTCTTACTGATGTAATGACTCATCTTTTCTTTCACACAAACATTTTCCTGATGATGCTATATATCTGTGATCTTGTGATACTATAAATCTGAAGAATCATAGCTGTGGTTAAGAGACTATTTGAGCCTAAATAGGCTGAAGCACATTTCTGAAGACCACCTACAGGCTTGATTAGAAAAGAAGAGGGGCAGTCATGTATTGAAAGCAAAGGAGAATAGGTGCCCATGCACCATGGACAGGAATTCTCTAAAATGAGAAAGCATCTTTAAATTGCAATCTGTAGTGATAGAGGTAATACCCACAGCAATGGTACTAGAAGTGTGATCTCTGGGAAAATATTACCTGCCAAGGATAATATAGCAGCCCATTAAGAATGAGTCTTCCTTTGTCCCATCAGTAACTTTTTTTATGACAACATATTTCACATTTGTTTTTTTCATTTGATTCTCAAAATAGTCCAATGAGGTCAATCAGTCAAAATATCATTCTCACATTCTCACAAATGAGAAAAGGGAGGCTAGGATGGATGTGCTGAGATAAGAAGTAACCTGGAAGGGAAGTGAAAATGATTTCTCTGGGACCACCTATGTGGAAAATCTAGGATCCCATGCTGAAATCAGAAAGCTGAGGGGATGGGCTGATGAAAAGGTTAATTTTGACTTAGGGATAGGTCTGGGAAGCATAGAAAACTGAGAAGGTTGGGCAGGTCCTTAAGGGTGGAGCATTGGGGATCTTTGGGTATCTGAGGAGCCCCATGAAGGCATGGGACAGGTTTCACCTGTGTTCCAACTGAATCCAGAGACTGTCCTGGGAATGCAAAATGTGAGCTTTGAGGAGAGACTGTCCCCAACCTCACTCCAGAATTGAGGGAAGGAGGAATATGCAGAATGGGGACAGAAATAAGAAAGTGAATGAAACAAAGCACTTATCAAGCACTTACTGTATATTGGGTACTATGCTGTAACTTGAAGATATAAATTCAAAGGGGAGAAAGTTTTGCCTTCAATGGGGGAATGGTAGCCTGAGAAAGAAATAATGGTCTGGCAAGTCACATATATAGTGAGTGAAAACATTAGAGCTTTACCTTTTTAGAAGCATTGGTATTGGTGATTTGACTACAGGTCTCAGAAAAAGAGATGTGTCTAAGAGATTGAAAATAAGGACTCATGGTCCTTCCCAGTGCAGAGCCAAAGTAATTTAGCTCCTCCCAGACCCATGGTGAGTTGGTTAATCTAATTTACTATGTGTCAGGTACTGTCCTAGTTCTAGGGATATAAAGAAAAGTGAAAAGCTGATGATGCCTTTATACAATCCAAGCAGGAATGAAAAATACAATTACACCTGGTCTGCTTAAGAAAACTGTGTAAGAAGATTTCCCATCTCTCCCATCCCCAAAGGAAATACAGGCAACAGCCTGGTTTGAATGGACACATAAGGTGTTCATGGAGAGATAGGAAGATTTTGAATTTCAATACTGGATTTTAAGACCTAGCTCCAATACTAACTAAGTATATGCTTTTAGGAATTCACATTACCTTTGTTGGAGCTCGGTTTCATCTGTAAGATAGAATACTGAGAAATGCAAAAACAAACAAATAAACCAAAACCTGAAACAAAAACAAAACATAAAAAACTACCAAAATAAACAAAATGAAACAAAAGTAAAAACATAGACCCGACTGTAAATTAGCACTAATCTAGTTAGTAGATTAGTTTATTAGACTTGCTTTAGACTAGTCCCTAATACAACCATGCAAACAACTATGTACAAACAAATAAGGCAAGGTAGATAGCTCTGGGTATGGAGTTAAGAAGATCTGAGTTTCAACTCACCTTAGACACTTAAAAGCCCTATGACCCCTGGAATCAGCCACTATCTGCTTCAGTTTCCCTATTGTAAACTAATAGCACCAATTTCTCAGGTTGGTTGTGAGGCTCAAATGAAATAATATCCATAAAGCCTGTTACACAAATGCTAGCTATTATTATTAGGATAAGTTGAAGATACTCTCAAAGGCACTAGAAATAATCTTTGTTTTGCTTGACTCACAGAGTTATTATGAGGAAATGTGAATCGTTATTGTTAAGGTTCTCAGCTGTCCCTGCCTGTCCTTCTATTTGTACCTGTTTCCCTCAATTCCAGCTTTCTGCGATCCTTCCACCTACTGCCATCTCTACTTAGAAGATTATCCTGATAAGGAAAAGGAAGAAGAGAGCTGGAAGCCAGAGCTGGAAGCAGAAAGTGTTTGGTAGAGCAGTCCTCCCACCTCAACCCCTGAAATCAAAGAACAAGGCAATAACTTGAATAGAACCCCCCAATTACATAGGATAGATCTCTACTCAGCAGGAGTCCTGTCTCTCTTCCTTTCCTCCCTCTCCACCTCCCCATTCCTCCTAGTCCCCAGGCAGCTTCTTTAAACTCCAAGGCTCCAGAAGTGAACTGTGGAGATCAAAATGGATAATTAAGCACACATTTTATATTTAAGAACAAAATGAGCTGTGAGAGAAGGGACCTCCTTCCTCATGGATTTCTGTCTGTCTTTAACACCAGGGCATGGAAGGGAATTGAGAAAGAGCAACCAGAGTTCTCTCCTTCCTTATCAAAATGAGAACATTAGAGCTGAAAGGTCCTTTAGACAGTGTGTAGTCTATCTCCCTCTTTTTACAATGAGTATCCTTCAAGTATTGTCCTAAAGCCTAGTGTGACTATTCCATAAAGTCTTTGCTCTAGCTTTGATGATTTTTCAAGGAATAAAAGCAAAAATAAGGTTTGGAATCCACTGAAAAAGAAAAGATAGAGAATTTCTTTGTCAAGACTGACTCCTCTTAATACATGAAACTTTCCTTGCTCGTAACACCACATTGACTGAGGTTGACTGATCTATGACCTATTCATACAACTGGACCAAACCCCTGGACTTGGTCTCTGAAAGGGAGAGGAGATTTCCCAATAGATAAGTTATCAAAGGAGAGAAAAACAAAAACAGCAACAATAACGCATTTAAATAGAGCTTTGAAGTCTGCAAAGGTCTTTACAAATATTATCTCGTTTTATCCTCACAACAATGGAGGTAGGAGCTCTTATATTTTTTTATAGATGATGAAATTGAGCCAGACAGAGCCAGAATTTGACTTAAAGGCTCGATTCACTATCCCAAGAAGAACTGTAAACTATAAACAATTACATAAAAGTATGCTCCAGATCATGAATAACAAGAGAAAAGCAAAGCAAATCAACTCTGAAGCTTCAACTCACATTTAGCAAAATTGGCAAAGATAACAAAAGATGGGAATCATCAATATTTGTAAGGGCTGTAGGAAATAGGTACACCAATACATTGTTATTGCTGGTAGAGAAGTGAATCATTACCATGTGCTCATATTGGAAAGAAGTTTGGGATTATGCAAATAAAATGAATAAAATGTCTATGCTCTTTGGCCCAGAGATTCCAGTACTAGGCATTTACCCCAAGGATATCATTGATCAGAAGAAAATTCCCCACATACATCAAAATATTTATAGCTACACTTTTTATGGTAACAAAAAAACAAGTAGATATTTATTGATTGGAGAATGACTCAATAAATTGTGGTACATGAATGTCAGGGAATATTACTATGCTCTAAGAAATGATGACTATGTTGACTACAGAGAAACATGTAAAGCCTTAAATGATCTGGTGCAAAATGAAGTAAACAGGGCCACAAAAGAAAGAAAAAGAATATATACAATGATTACTACAATGTACATGTAAATATCCATCACAACAAAATGATTGAAAGTAACTGTAGAATTGCAAAGAACAAACACATCCTGAAGAAGAAATATAATAGCACATCTCCTTAATCTTTGCAGAATGAGGGGTTCCTGCCTGTGGGGGGAAAAAGTATATATTTTAAGGGGGGGTTGATGCATTGATTGGTTTTGCTGGATTTTATTTTTTTCTTCCTTTTTAAAAAATATTCTGAGTAACATAGCTCTCTGGTAGTGAGGTAGGGCAAGGAAACAATATATCGATACATAAAAAATTGAAATAGAAATAAATAGAAAACTAATTTTAAGGGAGAGAGATAAAGAGGAAATGAGCTATAGACACTTGGACTTCATTTCATGAAGGGAAGGCTTATATACTTCTATATCCATGAGACCTATCTAGAGAACCACATGCAATAGGGAAATATTCTCCACAGCAGGGAAGTACTTGAAGTCCTAGAAATAGCAGCTGTTAGAGACAGGGAATTATAGGTCCTTGGTCAAGCTGGGAACTTCAGCATTTTATTAAAGAGCTCTAATATCAAGACCCCCTAGATATAATAAAAGAGTTCATAGAACAAGAAGCATTTGAGACCAGAGTTGAAGAGCTTTGTTTACTATGATGTACAGGAATAAACCAGATCCTTGTCCTTTACTGTGAGTTATATGGACTGTGTATACCCAAAAGAATATGCCAAATTTTTAAAGTCTTCCCTAATATTTAATCATTTGTGACTCAAGTACAAACAAATATTTAGGAGTCGCGTCTTTGTCTGCAGAATATTGTGATCTTCAATATACACTGCAACAACAAGACTATATGATGATCAATTCTGATGGACATGGTTCTCTTCAACAATGAGATGTTTCAAACCAGTTCTAGCTGTTCAGTGATGAAGAAAGCCATATATATCCAGGGAGAGGCCCATGGGATCTGAGGGTGGACCACAACACAGCATTTTTATGCTTTCTATTGATGTTTGCTTGCATTATGCTTTCCTTCTCAGATTTTTTTTCTTATAGATCCAATTTTTCTTGTACAGCAAGATAACTGTATAAATATGTATACACATATTCTATTTGTCAAGTATTTTAACATAATTAGCATGTATTAGACTTCCTGCCATCTAAGGGAGGGGGTGGGGGGAAGGAGGAAAAAATTTGGAACAGAAAGCTTTGCAAGGGTCAATGATGAAAAATTATCCATGCATATGTTTTCCAAATAAAAAACTTTAATAAAAAAAAAGAAAATTGTGAACTTCCCAAAGAAATTAAACCAGGAGTATAAGCCAAAAAAAATGCTAGAAGTTCTTTCAACCCAGGGGTATTGGGAGTCTCCAGTGAGACAATGTATGTAAAGCCCTTGACGTACCTTAAATTGCTATATCAATTCTAGTCATCATCATCATCGTTTTTAGTTTATAGACTTCAGATTTCAAATGAGAAAATGGATGTAAAGTACTTTGCAAATCTTAAATCACTATATAAATTTCATTATGATTATTATTATTATCATCACAATCATCATTAGTTTTAGCCTACAGTCACTAAATGTCTAGTCTAGTTATGATTTCATTCCTTTAGTCTTCTATAGCAAAGCTTCTTAAACTGTGGCTTGCAGTTCCATATGGAGTTCTGTAACAATGTAGGGGTCGCAAAATTATGAATTATTTCTATTAAATGCTTGATTTGTATAGCTATTGCAAATATCTATATATAGAGAGAGTCATGTAAAAATTTCTCAGGGGAAAAGGAGCCATGAATAGAAAAAATTTAAATTCCTGCTAAACTCAGGTGATGCTTTTAGAGCAATACAGAGGTGTGCAGGTAAATGATTAACAATTAGGCTGGAAGAGGTTTGAAATATATGTATATACTTTTGAGTTTGATCTCCATTATTTGTACTTTTAAAATATTTTTATTTATTTCACTAAATATTTCCCATTTATATATAAATTTTTTGAACATTCTTTTTTTTTTAAATTTTGGGTTTTTTTCCTTTTTGCCCTTCCTTTCCCCACCCCCTTGGGAAGGCATTATATATGTAAAGGATTATATATGTGAAGTTGTGCAAAACATAGTTCCATATTAGCTATGTTGCAAAAGAAAATATATCCAAAAAACAAGAACAATTAAGAAAGTAAAAAAGTTTGTTTCAATCAGTTCATTATTAATACTTTCTTAAGTCTGAACAATCAACAAAACAATAAATAAGCTCTACTTTGTTGCATTGCTGATTTTCTAGGTGTAAAAACTCACACAGAAAAATTTTTTAAAAACAAAAATTTTAAAATTTTAAAAAATAAAATAAATTAAAAAAAATTTTAAATTAAAAAAAAACAAAATTTAAATATGGGTTCTAAGGAGATAAGAGGCTAAAATTCATTTGACCAAGGGATTTTCTGAACATTCAGCCTTCTCCCTACCTTGAGGCTGGAAAAGAGACAGCAAGAAAGCATTTAGAAGTGACCAGTAAGTATCAGAAGCTGTGCCTGAGCTCACCTTCCAGCAAATGGAGGCTTCCAAAAGGCACTCCAGGCCAACAATGAGTCCAGGCTCTGCTCACTAAAAACTAGGTTCTATGTTGCTATCTTAGCTAGCTCCAGAACACCACATATCCATGGGACTTATCTAGGGAACCATTTGCAACAGGAAAACACTGTCTCATCCTGCCCCCATTCTCTGATGTATATACATCCTGAGATTGAACTGTATAACCCCAAAGCCTTAGGTACTGTGTCACTGGTTACATAGGGATAAAGAACCTTTGGTCCAGGGAATGGAAATGACTTACCATAGCTTACATAGCTAATTAATGATAGAGCAAGGACTCCAGAACTAGTTTTAGGATGTCTACTTAGGTTATCTGTCTATTATGCTTCTCATTATTCCCCCTTTCTGTGCTTCAGTTTCCACATCCAGCATCACACAGGGATGATCACCCTGTCCTGATGCTCTCTTGGGGCTGTTGTGAGAAGTCAATAAGATGGTTGAGGATGGAAAACAGGACAAACATGTATAACTTACCTACTATCTGCAAGACACTAGGAGAGTACTTAGGGAAACTTTAGACATGGAGCATAGGCAAGGAATGATTATCCCTACCACCTTCTTTGTTCCCAGATATTCTTTTTTTAATGATTTATTTTTTTATTTCCTCCCAAATACATGCAAGAACATTCTTTAGCATTACTTTAAAAACATGTTTAGTTCCAAATTCTCTCCCTTCCTCCCTTTTCCCCCTCATTGAGCTGGTAGGCAATTTGACGTAGATTATAAATATGCTGTCATGCAAAACATATTTCCATATTAGTCATGTTGATTCCTTCTTAATTCTTTCCATTGGGGAGTGATTAAGTTTGGTTGTGGGAGAAGATAGAAGCTAAATTTCATTTGGCCAAGTTTCCTCCCTGCCTAAAAGCTAGAAAAGAGGAACAAGAAAGTATTTAAAACTAACCAGAAGGGTCCAGAGCTCTCCCTGGGGTCCCTTTCCAACAGATGGAGGCTCCCCAAAGGCCATTAACCCAGGCCAAGAGTGAGCCCAGGCCTGACTCACTGGGGCTTCTTTATGTTTCCAACAACTTTTCTTTCAAATTAAAGTGAATCCCTCAAGTGCATTTCTTCTTGGTTTTTATTTTTTAGACTATTGATGTGTTAATAGTCTCTTTAATGAACCATTCCCTAGCTCTGGGAATTCTGTTTCTTTTCCATCCAGTTGCTGGGCAAACTCAGAGTTTTCTCCACCACCTTGGGATCATTGCCCCTCCATAGCGGAAAAACTCACCCCCTCTCTTCCCCCATCCCTCCAACCTTCCAGAAGACCTAGACCATACCACTTCCATCTTTGTAGACTTCCTACCTTTCTTCTCCTCTATCCCCTCTTTAACAGATGCATGTTTACCTATGGATCCAGCCTCACTTTTCTGTAATCCTTTACAATTTTGCTTTTAAGGTTTTCAGGACAAGAATGATGGCTATTTTACTCAGGATGAAGGGTTTGGGAGGAGAGAGTTTAAGGGAACTGAGCCCAGGGAGATTGTGACTTGTCCTAATGCATATAAGTAGTAAATAGGATTTGTTGCCAGCTCTTTGGTTGTTAAGTCCAGGAATTTTTCTACTCTACTACTTGTCTCCTATCACCTCCACTTTGGTGCCTTTTCATCATCTGTTGATTGCCTTAAAAGAGGTAGGGATGAGAGCTCTTAGGAGTGTCCTCTAGGAATAGGCAAAGTGCAGGAGTCAGAAAATCTGGGTTATAGAATCAGAGATAGAATGGAGTTTAGAGGTCATCCAGTCTAATCCCCTAATTGTACAGATAAAGAAACTGAGACCAAGAGACTTGCCTAGCAAATAAATGATAGAACTGGAACTAAAATCTTTTTTTTTTTACTTTAATTTTATTTTTTTAATTTTTTAAATTAAATCTTTTTATTTACAAAACATATGCATGGGTAATTTTTCAACACTGACCCTTGCAAAACCTTCTGTTCCAAATTTTCCCTCTTTCCTCCCCCCCCTCCCCTAAATGGCAGGTAGTCCAATACATGTTAAATATGTTAAAATAAATGTTAAATCCAATATATGTATACATATTTATAGTTATCTTGTTACACAAGAAAAATCAGATCAAGAAAAAGAAAACAAAATGCAAGCAAACAACAGAAAGAGTGAAAATGCTATGTTGTGGTCCACACTCAGTTCCCACGGACCTCTCTCTGGATATAGATGGCTCTCTTCATCACTGAACAATTGGAACTGGTTTGAATCATCTCATTGTTGAGGAAAGCCACGTCCATCAGAATTGATCATCATACAGTCTTGTTGCCATGTATAATGATCTCCTGGTTCTGCTCATTTGACTTAGTATCAGTTCATGTAAGTCTCTCCAGACCTCTCTGAAATCATATTCCATAACATTCATATATCATAATTTATTCAGCCACTCTCCAATTGATGGGCATCCATTCAGTTTCTAGTTTCTAGCCCCTACAAAAAGGGCTGCCACAAACATTTTTGCACATGTGGGACCCTTTCCTTCCTCTAAGATCTCTTTGGGATATAGGCCCAGTAGAAACACTGCTGGATCAAAGGGTATGCACAGTTTGATAATTTTTTGAGCATAGTTCCAAATTGCTTTCCAGAATGGTTGAATCTGTTCATAATGGAACTAAAATCTAAATCCTTCGACTCAAGATCTAGGGCTTTCCCCACTGTACAATACTTCTCTTTAATCTTTGATCATAAGTCAACTGTATAACAAATAGAGGTGAAGAATGTAGGGAGTAAAATTCTGGTCCCCAACCATTAGAGAAATGCAATAATGGAATGGATTGCTTCATAAGGTAGTGAGCTCCCAATCACTGGAAGTATGCCAGAATTTGGACCTTGGACAATGTTTTTAAAATGTTGTACTCAGAATGAAATTATTCTTCAGCTGTTTGGAATCTGGCTCTATGACCCTATTTAGGAGTTTCTTTTTTTTTCTTTTTTTTAATAAAGCTTTTTAATTACAAAACATATGAGTGATTTTTCTACATTGACCTTTGCAAAAACTTTTTTTCCCAAGCTTTTCCCCTTCTTCCCCCCACTCCCAACCCCTAGATGACAGGTAATCTAATACATGCTAAATAGGATAAATTATATGACAAATACAATACATGTATACATATCTATACAGTTATCTTACTGCACAAGAAACATCAGATCTAGAAAGAGAAGAAGAAAAAAAACACCTAAGAAGGAAAACAAAATGCATGGAAATATTCATAGAAAGCGTTAAAATGCTGTGTTGTGGTTCACACTCAGTTCCCATAGGCCTTTCTCTGGATGTATATGACTATCTTCATTGCTGAACAATAGGAACTGGTTTGAATCACATCATTGTTGAAGAGAACCATGTCCATCAAAATTGATCATCATATAGTCTTGTTGCTGCGTATAATGTTCTCCTGGTTTTGCTGATTTCACTCAGCATCAGTTCATGCAAGTCTCTCCAGGCCTCTCTGAAAACCTCCTGTTGGTCGTTTCTTATAGAACAATAATATTCCATAACATTCATATACCATAATTTATTCAGCCATTCTCCAATTGATGGGCATCCCTTCAGTTTCCAGTTTCTTGCCACTACAAAAAGGGCTGCCACAAATATTTTTGCACATGTGGGTCCCTTTCCCTTATTTAGGAGTTTCTTAGCAAAGATATTGGAATGGTTTGCCCTTTCCTTCTGCAGTTCATATTACATATGAGGAAACATAGGCAAGCAGGATGAAGTGACTTGTCCAAGGTCACACAGCTAATGTTTGAGGCCATACTTGAACTTGTGAAGATGAGTCTTTCTGACTCCAGGCTCAGCATTCTGTGCACTATGGCACCAAGTAGTTGCCCAGAAGAAATGCACCACTTCAAATATAGTCTGTTCAGGGAGGGCAGAGGACACTATTATAACTCTGGATACTAGACTTCAGTTTCTATGGCCTTGGATCCCATCAACACTTTTAGCAGCAGCACTTTGGAAGCTTCCTAAAGAAAGTGTTCTGAGTAACTGAATATGGCATCAGAGGATATGGTTTCACATCCTAGTTCTGTTACTACCTATGTGATCTGGAACAAATCTAACCTCACTGGAAAAATGAGGACATTGGACAAGATGTTTTTTAAAGTTCCTTCCAATCCTAAACCTACAATTCTAATTCTTGGGTTCTGTCTGGTGATTGGAACCCTGGGCCATCAGGCAATGAGGATGAAGTATGAATGGGGGGCAATGCTAGACAATCTCTCCCCCATTTGGAAACTAAGGATTTAAGTGACCACTCTATGGATTACATTCTATCTTCTTGTGGTTTTTGTTGCTGTTTCATTGGTTGTTTTTTTTTAATAAAAAGGACACATCTCTGACAATGAGATGTTTGAGGTTGAGCCTGGAGTCAGGAAGACTCATCTTCACAAGGTCAAATATGGCCTCAGACACTAGCTGTGTGACCTTGGACAAGTCACTTTACCCTGCTTGCCTATGTTTCCTCATATGTAAACTTCTCTTTCCTGTAAAGTTGGGTCCTTGGAATTCCCTTTACTCCCACTCTCAGCCACAAACTGAAAGTACAAGTGGGATTTAGAAAGGTGGAGATAACTGGGTAAAATATGGTATTTAAATAGATCTATGATCAGATAGGCTCCCAAGCAGCTAGTATTCTGGGAACTAGCATATGTTATTTTTAACACTTAAGGTTATGTCCAACACTAGCACTCTCCATTCTGTGCTCCAGAGCCTCTCCTAGCTCTGACATTTTCTGTTCGAAGGCCCCTCTCAGCCCTGCAATCCTATGACTTGTGGGTAGCCACATCCTCTTCCAAGGTGCTTTCAAATGAAAGGAGGGCATTGACTCCTTCTCCACAAGGCAACTATTGTCCATCCTGTGGCAGGGCAGGGTAATGAGCTCAGCATCATTCATCTTCATCTTAGTGGCTGCCAGAGCCAGGTTCCAAGAAGCCCTAATGGAATTATTTATTGATCTGCTGTCCTCCCAGATGCAGAGGACAGTGTTCAAAGGTTGAAGCATCAATAAATAAGAACATGAAATAAGAGTTTGGCCAGATGATTGATGAAAGATAGGAAAAAGGTTAGCTATCATCCTTACAATTATTCTGTTTTGGAAGCATAGATCTCCAAAGCAGGATGAAGTTTCTAAATCTGTTCTTGGAGTGCCTCCCTCAATTTTTGTCTATCTCCAAACCTCTCTATCCTACTGTCCCCAGGTCCCTCATGCCAAAGTGACTATCCCACCCCAACTGGGAAAAGGAAACAAATAAGAGTGTGTTTTGACATAGTGATTAGAGTAAAGAAAACTTAAGTCCTGATTCCACTACTTATTACCTCTAGGCTTCATCTGTCTAATGGGGCTGATTAGAGCCATACTACCATCTTTATGGGCCTACTGTCAAGTTCAAATAAGCTCCTGGTTTGCAAACCATAAAACACTATCTAAATATAGGTCTATTATTACTAGCTATATGAATTGATATGTCTCAAATTCTCTGAACATTAAGCATCTCATCTTTCAAATGGGTACAGTGGTGTTGCCCTGTTGTAATAGTGCTAGAAGATTTAAAACTATTATGAAGATTATATGATATGGTTGTAAACTATGAAGCTCTTTTGTATATGTAAGAGATTCTCAACCTATTATTACAAAGTTAGAATGTTAGAACTAGAAAAAAAAGGTCATTTGATCAACTTCTTCATTTTAGAGGTGGAGAAACTGAACCCCAGAGAGGGAAAATGATTTGCATGGCTATGTGGAGACTGGATCCTATATCATCAGAGCCCTCTCTACCACCTGGACCCTCAACTGGATGGCATCTGTTGGTTATGCAGGGGCAGGGTGGGTGTAGAATATGTAAGAGGGTGCTCTTTTGTTATTACTATCCCATTTACTGCCTGCCTAATGATCTGAGTCATCTGGGCCTTTTGGCTTCTCTCCCCCAGGGGAAGGGACTTTGGGCTCTGGTTTCCCATCCATTCAAGCCTTTTTACATGAGCCAATTAAATCTAAGTGTGTGTGGGAAGTGAGAAGCAGCTGTTTGCTTTCTGGGAGAAAGGGTCTAAAGATACTCTAGTTCTAGTATATTTGGTGTCAGGGTGAAAAAGAGGGGCAGCTGTTTCCCCGTTACCATGGCAAACCATCCTGGTGGGGGTCAGTTGGGGGAGGAGTTAGTGACAGGAGGGAGAGAGGAAGTTAAATGAGTCTAAATCATCAGACAGATCAAACAGAAGGAACCTGGGAGTGGAAGGAGCCTGAGAATTTTGGTTCTGAATACCCACTCCGCTCCTTGTGATGATGCTGAACCAATTACCTCCTCTTTCTGGGCTTCAGTTTCCTTGGTTATTGTTTCCTTTTTTGTCCTTGTACCCCCAGCACAGTGCTTGGAACATAAATTGCCCTTAATAAAGGCATTAGCTTAGATGATCTTTAAGGGCCATTTTGAAATTTCATGTATGTGTCCTTGGGTGGCCTGAGATATCAAGCTAAGATGCTTCGAATTCCCAAGCATCCCCCTAATAACCTTCCACATTCACACACTGATGCATCCCCACCCAGCCTGACCATCTTTCCTACTCTTTTCTTTGATCAGGATTTAGGGTAACACACTTCATGTGGTGATTGCATCTAAGTCCTAAAGTCCAACACCTCAGCAATCACAAAGCTCATAGTATGAGCTTTGGAGTCAGAAAAAATAATGGGATCAAGTTCTGAGCAAGTTACTTGACCTTTTGAACCTCAGTTTTTCCATCTTCAAAATGGGAAGATAATACTTTGCATTGCCTACCTCACCAGACTATTTTAGGAAAGCATCTTGTAAACTTAAAGCACTAAAGAAAAGTTAATTATGAGTATTATTATTATTATTATAAAGATATAATTATAGCATACAGAAGCCTTGATGCTTTCTTTTGGGCATTTGTCAAATCCCTCTTCCCAACGACTTCACGTAGCTCAAAGTCCCAGTGGAAAATTAGGGAATAGTCCAAGTCAGAGCTAGAGACTACATCTGTTCAATTTCCATTTCTTTTCTCTGGGCATTTATCACAAAGCATTAGGGATTATTTCAGTGGGTCCCTGTGAGCTAGGGATAATCAAGAGTTGTGGCTTGGATGGGAATAGATTCTCTCTCCTAGAGAATTTAAAATTCATTCCTTTCTCCATTGAATCACTTCTGTTCTGAATTCTCCCTTGCTTCTGTGTCATCAATGATTCCCATAAGCATAGAAAATGTTTTACCATACATAGAAATGCAGCTGTTCCTGGAGTGGAGGGCAACAGTTCAATTAAAGGAATAATCCATTATTATTTTAAAGCTAAGAATAGAAGAATAAGCATAGCTTCTAATCATGCAAAAAGGTCCATCCCCTTACCCCACAAAAAATTTCATCTTTCCAAATTGTCTTCAGCAAGCTCCTTCTCCAGGTCAACAAGAAATTAGAACACTCCTAAGGAGTTCTCCCTCACCCAGAATTCCTTATCTGGTTGAAAACATCTGGGCAAATTAAAGCAAGTAGAATGAACTCCCCCCTCCCTCCACCCTTAGGATTTATAAAACTGACACTGGAAATCCAGGAGTATCTATGGGAAGTGACTGGACTGAGATGCCCATCCAGGTGAGATGATTAGGAGGATTTGGCTTTGCCATAATGTCCTCCTTCCTATTCTTCAAAGCATCCTCTATATGGAAGTCTCTTTTCAATAATCTGTCTGGGCCAGTTATGGCAAACTCTGGTTGAAGATGGGAAAGTGTTATCTTCTTGAGCTCCCACAAATTCCTAGTGACTCTGACTTAACTATAATCTCCTCAGGGAAGAGGATTCAGACAGCAATAAGCAGGAGACCCTTACAGCCCTATATACCTCTCTTTTATTCCTTAAAAAGACAGGTACTGTGGTCTTGTGGAATCAGAGGACCAAGGTTCAAATCCTGGCTTTCTTTTTTAACTCTCTGTATAATCTTGTTCAAATTGTTCTCTTTCTGTCTAGGGATTCCCTCTCCTCACCTGTAAAACAAAGGGCTACTATTCATCTGGATGATTTATAAGGTTCCTTCAAGTCAGAAATCTTTTGATCATTCCCCCTCTCATCCCCAGAACAACTAAACATGCTCATGTCATGCATTTGTTACAGAGATTCTCTTCCCCAGGTTAACTAATCCAACCTATCTGAAATGGCATTGGGGTTATGGTGGGGGCTCTTGGTCCAATGGGGGTTTTGTTGCCCAGGCTCAGAGATCCCAGGCCTCTATTTTATCTGGATAGTTAGCTCTCCTGCCCAGGCCCAGGGATGCTGTTGAACTGGTTGGCATTAGAGTCAGAGTTATTTTGAGAACAATCTTTCATGACACTGTAGTAGACAGGGGCCATATATTGGGATGAGGGCTCGGGCTGGGTTGTCCTGCACCTCCACAACTTCTGAAAGGCCATTCGGAACTTCTGGGACATGAGGTTATAGATGATTGGGTTAACAGCGCTGTTTAAGTAAATGCAGATTCGACAGAAGAGGAGGAACCAAAGATTCAGATAGGGTGGGTTAAGGAAGGAGTTCACCACCACCAGAGTACGATATGGCATCCAGAGTAGGGCAAACAGAATTACCACCACAACCAACATCTTGGTGACCTGCCAGATAAGGAAGGGATAAGAAGTTGTGTTTAGGTTTTGTAGTGGAGACAGGGCACTGAAGTTAGAATCAAGAGATCTGAGTTTACTAGCTATGATCCCCTCTTTACAACTTCTGAGCCTTGGTTTCACCAGCTATAAAATGGGGACAATATGGAATCACATGTCAACGTTAAGGAGTGTGAGTAACAATGTTTACCTCAGTGGTGACTAGGGAGCTTCACTGGGTCATTCTGATAACATTTCCCTGTCTCTTCAGAAATGAGCTGATCCTCTTTCATTTTACCCACTCCATAACCCTTCCCCAAGCATCTGGATTCCCAATTTATTAATCCTAAAATGTAAAAATTTGGTAGCTTTGTGGGCATGCTTTCATACCTTTTACCTGATTCAATTCACTCAGCTCAACAAATACTTATTAACTTTCTTTAGAGCCTTCTAATTGGTCTCCCTACCTCACTTCTCTCCCTTTTTCAATCTGTTCTCCTCAATCTGCCAAAGTGATATTACTAAAACATAGATCTGACCATGTCAGTGCCATGCTCAATATGCTCCTTTGGCTTACTATTACCTCTAAGATGAAATACAAAGTCTTCTGTTTGGCAACAAAAATCTTGCACAATCTGGATTCAACCACCCTTTCCCAGTTATTCTATATAACCTCATTCACGAACTCTACATTTCAGACAAATTGGATTTTTTACTTTTCCTCACAACACATTTCAATTCCTTTCTTTATGCGTCTGTAAAATCTGATTCCCATGCCAGAAATGCATTCCTTTTTTATCTTTTAAAAGAATCCCTAATTTCCTTCAAAATTCAGCTCTAGTACCAGATTTTACATAATGTTTTTAATGATTTGTCCAAGTAGTAGTACCTCTCCCTTCTCTTCAAGTTACCTAGTATTTATTTGGTTTACATTTCAAGCATATACATTCATGTACATGTTTTGCCTGATAGACTATAAATTCCCTGAAGGCAGGTATTATTTCACTTTTATTCTTGTATCAACAGCAGGTGCTTAACAGATGCACGTTTATTGAATTGGTTAAGCTGCTAATTTCTAAGGTTCCTCTCTAATTTGAGAGTTTATGAATCTGTAAGTGAAAAAAATGAATTTATGAGCCTAATTCTTCCATGAGCCAATGAATTTAAGGCTGTGGTTTCCCTCAAGCTCATTTTTCACTCCAAGTTAATTCTCCTCCACTGGAAACTCCCTAAGAGATTCTTTCTCTGTGCTCTCTCCAGCACTGGATCACTTCATCTGCTCCCTTCACCCTATCCTGCAACTTCCATTTCACATTCTGCCCTGTAGTCACGATGAAGACATCTCTGCTGAGCTGGACAGCAACTCTGTAGCATACAGAGAATTTCTGCAGAACTCTAACTAGCTGCATTGTTTATAAACGATCCAGGGAAGTGAAACTGGGGGCTGCTCAGGCAGACTCAGTGAGTAAGCCCACCATTAGCACTTCAAACTTGCTAATTAGGCCAGCCTCCCAACTTCCCTCCTATGACACCTACTTGGGAGTTCTAATAGCTAGTTTGGTCCTGGAAGGGCTGTTATTCTCATGTTTGGTGAATTGCTGGAAATTCTGGAAATATAGTCCAAAGGACAAGTTATCAAAACCTTACCCCAGGTTATTTCCTTCCCCTGGGCTCTGTGAAGCAGCCAGAATGGAACACCATTTCCAAAGCCATTTGAGAAATTCCTGTGAATTCAAACTACTGGGTAGGCACCATAGCATACCAAAATATAGCCATCCTTCATGAGCAGTACTTGCCTTCTCCAAGCCCCAATTACCTCATCTGTAAAATTAAATGGTTGGACAAAGTTCCCTTCCACTTCCAACATTATATGTTCTAAGATTCTTCCTACTTCTGATCTACTCAATGTTAAGGTTCATCCCAATAGTAATATTCTGTGTTCCAAGGTCTCTTCCAGATCCTTACATTTTAAAATATAAGTGGGCAAGGAGTTTTTTGCAAGGAAGATACAATGCAACCAAATGCCACAATTATAAAGTTAGCTATTATAGGTGTTAGATGAATGTTTTTGTCTCAGGAAAGGGAAAGTCTACAGATAAGAAGAAAAATCTATTGCAACATTTCAGGACAGAGGGTGATGGTAGCCAAGAAATGGAGAGGACATAAAATACAGAAACATCACAAAAGATCAGATTGATAAAGGGTGTGAGTGTGCTTTGACAAAATTTGAAGAGCCAAAATCCAGTGATTCCCAGCTGATTCATTTTTTATGGGAAAAAGCTCAAAGGTTCGGGTTTTTCTCCCTACCTGAAAAAAGCAGAGCAGCTGTGAATATTCCCCAGAAGAGGCCCTTTATGTTTCTAAAATCAAAATGGACATGTCTCGGATCACAGAATTTTAGAAATTGAAATTAATTCAGTGGCCATCTAATCCAATATGTGCCTACAAAAACTCCCCACTATAATACATGCATTTTGTGGTCATCCAGACTGTTTGAAGACTTCAAAGGTGGGAGGAAAACCCATCACCTCTTCAGAAAGCCCATTCCTCTTCTGGACAGCTCCAATTGTTAGCAAGCTTTGATTTTTGTTTTTCCAAACTGGCCTCTCTAAACTTCCACCCGCCTTCTTAGTCCTGACCCACCGAGTTCCCTAAACCTGACCCTAACCCTAACCCTCCCAGCAAACTTTCCTAATATGCCTTTGAGGTTGTATTCCCCACTTCCGCGTTCCTTGTTCCACTTTACTCCACGGGGGAAGGGGAAAAGGGAAAGATTAGGGTTCACCTTTACCTGTTTCCTGGAGCTCAGAGCGCCCCTGTTCCCGCGACACGAAAAGCGAACTGACCCTTTGGAGTCGGAAGGGAGCTCAAGTGAGCGGCCCTGATGTATGGAACTGGCAGAGTCAGCGTCGGATGCGCGGGGCAGGGGACCTAGAAAGAGAATGCGCGCAATGAGCGTGTACAGTACAGTGGCCAGTCCCAGAGGCAGCGCATAGAACAGGGCGAAGTCTAGGAAGTAGACGGGCAGATAGAGCTTGCGCGACACTCGGTAGCCGCACTGCACCCGCACGCCATCAGCGAAGACCACCTCGCTCGTGTCCACCAGGAAGAGCCACATAACGCAATAGGTTGCTGTGCCCAGCCACACAAGGGCGATGATGCGTTTGGCCCGGGCCACTGTGCACAGGGACTGTGCGCGGATGGGGTGGCAGATGGCCAAGTAGCGCTCCACTGTGAACGCTGTGAGCGAGCCTGTGGACGCGTTGATGCCCAGGTACTGCAGGTAGGTGATGCACAAGCAGCCCGCGTGGCCAAACACCCAAGAGGCCACAACGTCGGACAAATTGGGCAGCCCAGCCGCCAGAAGCACTAGGAGATCAGCGGCCGCCAGACTGACCAAGTAACAGTTAGTTGGGGTGACCATATGGCGACTCCGGGCCACCACTAGAACTACCATGGCATTGCCTGCGATGCCCACGCCGCAGATGAGCAGAACCAGCGCAATGGTCACTACCTGAACAGCCAGGGGAGTCCGAGGCATCAAGCCCAGGGTTCTACCAGGATCCGAATCGTTGATCGAGAGGCTGCTGACTTCCCATGTTCCGTTCTCCATGATTGAACCACCTACCCTTGGAGGAGACAGGAAGAAGCCAATGAAGAATTGTTCATCTGGATGCACTTCCCACTGCAGATTCAACTGTTATCCCCTCCTCCTCCTTTCCTGGTCCTCTGAGGAGGCTACCGTACTTAAAGAGTCAATATAATTAATCGTGAATAGGGCACAAGTTCGAATCCTTCCTCAGACATTTACGAAATGTCTTAAGTCTGAGCAAGTTACTCTCTAGATTTAGTTTCCGAATCTGTAAAATATAGTTGTTAAACTCGATAGCGTCTAAAGTCCCTCTCTAACTCTTCGATCCTATGAGATCTACTTATAACCGTCCTCAGCTGCCGACCCCGCTAGGGTCCCTTCAAATTCAGTTGTTTCCGCCCTGGGCTCCAGGAGTATCACCCGGCATAGATCCAGCTATGCGTCCCCTTTCCACGAAATAGGCAGGACATCACCTTTTCTTTGGCTCCAAGCTCCTAGTGCATGCAAGCCGAGGGTCCCTTCGCCAACCAAGCTCCCCTTGCCCGGAGTTTGCAGGACCCGAGTTAAAATATAATTAGATGCTGCCTCCCTGCCTTCTTTCCCTTTCTACCTTCCCACTGAAGGATTTCGGGTCCATTTGTGATCTTTCTCTGCTGCTGGACTTCACCGGAAGCAAGGTGCTGGAACTAACGGTGGGCGCTGAGCTGCTGCCTCAATCTCTGACCAGCTCCAACTCAACTCCGCCCCGCATAGCCTTGCGTGGGTCCGCCCCACTGGGGTCCTGGCGCCTCCTCCAGCTTCTTCCTCTAGCTCTCCAAGGGCTAGAGATGCTCAGAGCCCAGGGGAACCCAGCGGAGGAAAAGGTTGATATCCATTGTTTAAATACACCAGCTAAGCACTCGGCGCTTTTCTCTGACCCTTTTCTTCGACGGCTACCAGGGTTTTTCTGCATCTCGCCCAGTTCGTTCTACGAAGCAAACCACCTTTTAGTGGCTCGGACTGGCATTCATCCCAGCATACTCCAAACTTGCCCTCTCGCAAATTGCTGTTTTTAGAACTAACCTGTATGGGAAGTGCATTATTATGAACTTCATTTTACAAATGAAGAAACCAAGGTTTAGCAGAGTTAGTCAACACTGATCACATAGCGACTAAGACAGAGTTTGAACACATTTCTTCTGACTACAAATCTAATGGTCTTTTCTCTAACTGGGAGAAATATATTCTGTTTTCGTTAGCTTTACTTGGGGGTCTTCTGTCTCTCAGCATCTCTCATTCTATCTCAAAGCCCTCACTAACATTGTTCATTCAGTACCTAGGACTTACTGGGCTATGACCAATTAGAGAATGATGAGACAGTCAGGGGTATGCTGAGAAATGTTTAACAACCTCCTGGGGGGAGGAGGGAAAGGGAGGATTGTATGTTAAATCTGCACTACATTAACATTTTAGTCATCATTTTTTAAAATAGTATTTTATTTTTCCTATTATATTTAAAGACAGTTTTTAGCATTCATTTTTACAAAATTTTAGTTCCAAATTTTTCTCCCTCTCTCCCTTCCCCTATTCCTAAAATAATAAGCAATTTGATATAGGTTATACGTGTGCAATCATGTAAAACATGTCTCCATATTAGTCACAGTTGTGAAAGAAGAAACAAACCAAAAGAAGAAAAACCACTGAAAAAAAAGTAAAGCAAAAGTGATATGTTTTGATCTGCATTCAGAGTCAATCAGTTCTTTCTCTGAATGTGGACAGCATTTTCCATCATGACTCATTTGCCTTGGTTCATTGAATTTCTGAGAGTAGCAGTTGAAGTTACACAATGTTTCTGTTACTATGTACAATGTTCTTCTGGTTCAGATCATTTCACTTTGCATCAGTATCACAAGTCTTTCCAGGTTTTTCTGAAATCTACCTGCTCATCATTTCTTATAGAACAATGGTATTCCATTATATTCATATACCACTTTTTTCAGCCAACCATCACTTTCTCAAATCTAGACAATTAAAAAAAAACATAATAAATGAAGCCGGATTTGTTTGTGTAATTCATAGGTGCAAAGGCTCACACTGAAAATTTAACGTTGGACTCTCACAATGAATCAGCCATGGCTTCTAATTCTTCTCATTGTTACTTTCCTGTCCCATATCCTAACATCTCTTTGCCATTGACTCTCTGATCAGTAGCCTGGAATCATGGAGAATCCTTGTCAGTTACCACCAACAAAATGAAGCTGTGGAAAGGTCGTATGGAAATTAGATATCCATTCTGATTGTTTAGCACCTTCCAAATATTACCATGCCTATTAAACAGATGAGGAGACTGAAGCTCAGTGACTTACTTGCTCAAGGTCACATGGTTAGTGACAGAGTCAAGACTATAAACCAAGGTTCCTGAACCTTTAAACCTATTTCTCTTTTCTTAAGGAAATTGAGGTAAACAGATATTAGAGTGACTTGCTCAAATTCACATAGCTGGCAAATATCTGAGGTCAGATTTGAACTCAGGTCTTCCTGATTCCAAGTCAGTATTCAGTGTGTACACTATGCCACCATTTGTTCATATATAATATATAGCCCAAAGCTATGTGAATTTGAGCAAGTCGCTTCTAATATCTGTTTACCTCAATTTCCTTCTCTGTAAAATAGGAATAATAATAGTTACCAATCTCTCAGACTTGTTATGACTATCAAATGAGATTTGACATATACATATATAATGTAATCATATATACATAATGTATATTTTAATAGCTGTATATGTTATGTGCACCTATAATATATACATAAATCTTTATCATAAATTACATGTGCACAATGTAAATACATGGTAGTATTTTGAAATGGGAGGCACTAATAGCTCATAGAATTGGGAAATATGAAAGATAAAATTTGGATTGAGCTTTGAAGGATTCTGAGAGTCAAAAATGAAGAGGTAGAACATTCCAAGTTTAGTCCTTTGAGCTTTGAGCCTCCTTATTTCAACTCTCATTCTCACAAATGAGCATCCAAAGCAAAGCTGATCCGAGTTCTAAGAGTACCTGATGAATTAGGGTTGATTCTTTAATGAAATTGGTTTGAAACCCCACTAGTATGGGTTCCATCACTTTCAAGATGACTAATTGAGAATCCTTTGTTATCCAGTTTTAAAAAGCTTTTAGAAAGAGCTATTTCCTAAAGTGGTACATCAAGAATAGTTGCCACAAAACATTCTCCCCAAAGTGGGTGACATATTCTCTCACGAATATATAAAGGAACCAGGGGAAAGTGGGATAAAACTTACACATAAGGCAAAAGGGATAACTCATAGCTTTCAGTTGCTGGGATCTGTATTTTTGTGGGATGCTGCAGAAATTCTCCTTAGGCATGGTATAATTTCTTCACTTCTTTGTGGAGCATTGGATCTATGTTTGTCTGTCTCTGGTTTCCAACATAGATACTGCCATCAGCTGATCTGGGGATGTGGTTAGGATGCCAATAGGAAGATGGGAAGCTGAACACCTTTCATACTCAGCATACTACCATCTGTAAGTTAATTAGAACAGACTTCCAGCCTGGAGTCATTTTATTTCATCCAATGCTTTCACAAGTTCGTCACATTTAATCCAAAGCCTATCATTGAGACTGGTAGACTGAACATCTTATCCTTATTTTACATGGGGTAAATATATTGAATAAATATATAAATCAATTCTATCCTTACATAGGCATGGGGAACAACCTGTGCATGGGCACAAAGATGAAAAATCCAATCTAATCTCATCCAATAAACATTTACTAAGTGCCTACTATGTGCTAGGCACGGTATCTAAGTTTACTTAATAAAAAGAAATACAGTCTTGCCCTCTTTGAGCTTACAATTTAAAGGTGGAGATTATACACAAAAGGAAGTAGGGTACCAGCACATCTTGCTCCTTGGAACTGAAACCAGGTAGGGTAGCAGATGGAAAGTGAAGGGAATTGAAAATGCAGTTTTTGCCTCTAAAAAGGAAAGCATTAGGAAGACTATGGTTTTCTGTCTTTTAGCCTTCCAATCAGAGAGGAGAGGAGGCTGAGGAAGGTGATGTCAATGAAGGCTTTAATTAGTAGCTTAATGCTGAATTTAGAAGTGATAAGCTTAGCAGTGTTTCTACTGGGCCTATATCCCAAAGAGATCTTAAAGGAGGGAAAGGGACCCACATGTGCAAAAATGTTTGTGGCAACCCTTTTTGTAGTGGCAAGAAACTGGAAATTGAAAGGATGCCCATCAATTGGAGAATGGATGAATAAATTATGGTATATGAATGTTATGGAATATTATTGTTCTGTAAGAAATGACTAACATGATTTCAGAGAGGCCTGGAGAGACCTACATGAACTAATGCTAAGTGAAATGAGCAGAACCAGGAGATCATTATACACAGCAACAAGACTATACAATGATCAATTCTGATGGACATGGCTTTCTTCAACAATGAGGTGATTCAAACCAGTTCCTATTGTTCAAAGATGAAGGTAGTCATATACATCCAGAGAGAGGCCTGTGGGAACTGAGTATGGACCACAGCATAGCATTTTAACACTTTCTATGAATGTTTGCTTGCATTTTGTTTTCCTTCTTAGGTTTTTTTTTCTCTTTCTATATCTGATTTTTCTTGTGCTGTAAGATAACTGTGTGTATATATGTATATACATATAATGGATTTGTCATATATTTTAACATATTTAACATGTATTAGACTACCTGTCATCAAGGGGTGGGGATGGGGGGAAGGAGGGAAAAATTTTGGAACAAAAAATTTTGCAAAGGTCAATGTAGAAAAATCACTCATATATTCTGTAAATAGAAAGCTTTAATAAAAAAAAGAAAAAAGAAGTGATGCACTTGTTCTGGGAGAAGCAGCTTGTTTTGTGGAGTTAAAACCAGGCAGGAAAGAAGATGCAAATTAAGGGTGAGATCGAGTACTATATAAAATATATCAAGTAAGTAGGTGAAGAGCAGCTAGGTGGCACCAAAGTGCACAGAGTACTGGACCTGAAGAATTTGTTCAAATCTGGCCTCAAGATACTAACTGTATGACCCTGGGCAAGCCACTTCACCGTATTTGCCTTAGTTTCCTTACCTGTAAAATAAGCTACAGAAAGAAATGACATACTACTCCAGGATCTTAGCCAAGAAAATCTCAACCTCATTTGGGAGTATTGTCAGCAAAGATACTTGAATGGTTTGCCATTTCCTTCTTTAGCTTATTTTAAAGAGGAGCAAACTGAGGCAAACAGAATTAAACAATTTGCTCAGGACCACACAGCTAATAAGTGTCTAAGGCCACATTTGAATTCATGAAGATGAGTCTTCCTGACTCTATGGCACTACTACCTAGCTGCCCTTTTTCCATGGCTTCATGACTCAGATGCTACCTCCTATGTGATATCTCTCCTAACCCTAACCTTCCAGCTCCTCCCTCCTCCCCACATATTTTTCTTAAATTTATTTTATTTTAAAAAACAGAATAAGAGAAAAAGAAAAATAGAAAAGCAATACAGAACAAAAGAGAACATTGCCATGTACCCAGCTGAACATCAGGGAGGATTCAAAATATATAACAACAAATTACCAGTTCAAGAAAGTACATATATTAGTAGAAGAAACTATATTCATGAGTGTCCATCTTTTCTTAATTCTCTGTAAATTGTTCTTTTGTTCTCTGTTGTGGACTTTTTTGATTTTATTCTTCTTTCCCCTCTTTCATCCCCATAACCTTCAAGCAAGCTGTAGTTAAGAAAAGATATATTTATGTATACATATGTAGATATATACATACACTTACATATATACACTGCTCCAACACACACACACATATCTTTCCTATCCCTGCTGATTCTTTGCTTTAATTCTGCTCCTTAACTTGCCTTGCTAATTTTTAACTTCCCCATCCATCTTCTTCTCTTACCCTTTTATTCCCCATCTGTCCAAATCTCCCTCCTTATTTCTTTCTACAGTTTCAAGGGTGCTATATCCTTCATGATGTATATGTAGTGTTGTCTATTGAACCCATTCCTGATGTGTAGATTTTCAGAACTATGAGCCTTCCTCTCCTCTTTGTCTATTCTTCCTCTGAACCTCATTTGTATAACATGATTACTATTTTTACCTTAACTCTGCTGTCATCTTTCCTTTGAGCTGCTGTATTGCTGATGTCAGTCTTAAACATTTGGTATACATTTTCCATGTAAAAAAAAACATAAATAATTTGTCCATGTTGAGTTCCTTGAAATTATCTCTGATATTGACTCTTATTTGTTAAAATTTGGGTTTGATTGAAAGTCCTGAAAATCTGCAAGTTCATTGAATGTTCATTTTTCTCATTCAATATTATAGATAATTCTTCTACATATGATATTTTTGACCACAGGCCTTGTTCTTTTGATTGTCAGTATGTATGATTCGATGATCTGCAGTCTTTTATTGTGGTTGCTAAGTCCTGGACAATTCTAATTGTAGCTCCAGCATATTTGAATCATTTTTTTTGTTTCTTGCAAAATTTTCTCTTTGATCTGGGACTTTTGAAATTTGGCAATAACATTTCTATATGTTTTCCACAAAGGATCTCTTTGAGGTGGTGATCAGTTTCTATTTCTACTTCCCCCTCATGTTCTATCACTCCAGAACAATTTTCTTGGATTATTTCTTGCATTATTGTGTCAAGGGTTTTTTTGGGGGTTTTTTTTGGTTTTGGTTTTTTTGGTTTTGGCCATAACTTTCAGGCAGTCCATTTATTCTTATATTTTTTTATTAATTTTTCTTAATAAGTTGTTTCACATTCTGTTCTTTTTTTCATTTTTTTATAATCTCTTTTGTTATTTCTTGGTCTCATAAGATTTTTTATTTCCTTTTCTAGTTGGTTAACCTTTTTTCATAATCTTGTTTTTCTTGGATGGTTTTTTAAATTTTTTCTTCAATGTTTTTATTAGATTTTTAAATTCTTTTTGAGTTCTACAAATTATCTCTGAGCAGGGAACCATTACATGTTCTTTTTGGGGGTAGAAGCCTTTTTTTTTTACTTCAGTGTCCTATGAAGATGGAAGCCCAGTCTTCCCTGTTCCCATAGTAAATTTCCATGGTGGGGTTCTTTCTTCTTTGCTGGTTTATTTAAAAAAAATAGAGTAATTAATGTAAGTACCACTAAGCATGGGATGGAGCTGCCTCTAGCTTCACTTCAGCTCTCCTCTCTGATCAGGAACCCCAAATCAAGAACTCCCTTCTTCTGTGAGGTCCCACAGCCAACAGTGTCCCTGTCCCACTGCCTCTGCACTTACCGGTGCTGGTTCCTTCTCATCCAGGGCTGGTGTCTCTGCAGCTCACCTGGGCCTGATCTTCCTAATCCGCCAAGATTCCCTCAGTCTTCCTGAACTCAGACTTCAACTCCACACAGTCCAGGAGGTGAAAGTTTCCATTGTTCCTACTGAGGCTCCAGCCAAATCCAATAGCCCCATTCTGAGGAGCAAGCCTGGAGGTGTTTGCATTTCACAGGGGTTAATCCCCAGCCTGGGACTTTCTTCAGATCTTCTTGGATTTTACTGGAAAGATCCCTGTTCTGCCCCAATTTTTCTTGACTTTTCCCAAGTCCATGTTCGCCCTGAGGTGCAAATTTGTTTTATTTATGAGGGAAATCTGGAGAGTTTGAAATTTACCAACCTATTCGGCCATCTTCCCAGAATCCTTCCCTTTCCCCCACTTCTCTTCTCCAAGCCTATCTGTTATTAGTATTTTTTCCTCTAGGCTGTGTGACACTGGACAGATCACTTAACCTCTCAGTATCAATTTCCTCATCTGTTAAAAGGAGATAATCATAGCCTCTACCTTACAGGGTTTTTCTAAGTATCAAATAAGATACAGGTTGAAAATTGTAAAGCTCCCAATAAATGCTAGCTTTGATTGTCTGTATCACCAGTGCTTAGCACAGTACCTGACATACAGTGAGTATTAAGTATTCCCTTTCCTGATGAAGAAAGCCAGAGGAATTAAGTGCACAGGGTCACATGTTAATGAGTGAGTGTGGTGTGTGTGTGTGTGTGTGTGTGTGTATAAGAGTAGCTCTTGAAACTAGATCTTTTGAGTCCTTAATTTATTAATGAGGAAACTGAAACTTAGACAGTGGATTTATATGCCCAAAATCATATAGCATTTGAGTGGGAAAACTAGACTTTTTCCTTTTGTTTGTGACCTCCAAGTCCACTATTCTCTCACCTATACCAGGAAGGCTTTCCATGTGGATTGCAACAAAGCCAATGAAAATCAGACTGTTTGCCCTAAAGCCCTTGGCTTCATTAGCATGGACAGCCTGAACAGGAACCTGGAGCAGCCCAAAGCTGCTTTCTTTCCTTCTTTCTTTTTTTTTAAATTCTTTTTTTTTTTAATTCCAACACATAAAACCCAATTTTCTGTTTTCCTCTCAGGCATAGCTTACAGTAGAAGTCATTTAGAAAAACCAAGTCCCGTTGATGGGTTCACTCTGCTGATGACCAATAAATCAACTGAATGTGTCTGTTGGCCCTGCCACTTGACTGAACTTGGAAACAGTTTGACTGCTTGAATTGCAACCCCAGGCTTAAATCTTGGCCAATTTCTCCTCTCTCCAGACTCTCCTGAAATGACACGGAAGCTCAGAAATTGTAGATCCACAGAATGTGAGAGCTAAAGGCCACCTCAGTCCCAGAATTGCTGCTAGCACCTTCCCCGCAAGGCTACATCCCTCTGAATTTGTCTTTGTGTTCTGATATGTATGTTCCCCATTAAAATGTAAGTTCTTTCATGGTTATAACTGTTTTTGCTTTTCCAAGGATTAATACAGGGCCTAGAACACAATATGCACTTAACAAATCCTTATTAGCTAATCAGAATTAAGAGTTTCTTGGAAGAAGAAGACAGAATGTCAGAATTGAAATTTAGAATATAGAACTGATGATGTTAAACTGTCATAACTTGAATTGATCTTAGAATCTAAACTGCTAGAGGAGGAAGGGATCTGACAACCTATACTATTCAGAATTGCAAGAGACTTTAGAACCTAGATTATTAGGGTTAGAAGGGATCTTAGAACCTAAAGTATTAGAGCTGAGCTGAGAGGGACCTTAGAACATAAACTGTTAAGAGTTGGAAGCTTTCTTAGAACATAAACTGTTAGAGACAGAAGGAACCTTAGAACCAATTCTGGGAGGACCATTAGAACATAGCAAATAGAATAGTAGAGCTAGGACTTAGAATCTAGGACCTTGAATGTCTGGATGGAAGGGACCTTAAAGCACAGAATGATAAAATCTGGAAAGAACCTTAAAACATGGATCACAGGAGAAAAAATTTGGAAAGGACAGACACAACTTAGAATATATAACCTAGAAAGACAGACTTTGTCAGACATTCAAACTAGACATTTAAATCAGAAAGAATAGCATAAGTTGTCAGAGCTGAGAGAGTCATTAAGTTTGAGAATATAGGCTTTTAGAGCTAAAGCTTAGAATTTAGACACTAAAATGTCTGAGTTGGAAAGAACCTTAGAAAATGGAATCCAGGAAGAGAATAAAGTTGGAAGGGGTCTTAGAGATTATCTATATTAGAAGGGAAGGAGGGGAAAAGGCCAACAATATATCTGTCATTATTAAGATAGGACCCCAAAAAGTCAAGACTTAGATCCATGTCTCCTGACTCCACAATCAATGTTCTTTCTATTATATCACAAACCCTATCTTTGTGAGACTTTAGGATTTCAAACAACACCTAGTCTAAGCCATTCATTCCCCTACTTCCATTCAATTAAATTCAAAAGACATTTATTAGGTTCCTACTGCAAGGCCCCCCTTGAAGATAAATAAACTGAAATCCCTACCCCCAAGGGTCTTATACTTAAATAAGGGAAACAAAACACATATGCCAGTGAGCATAATATTGGTGGAATTTGGTCAGCTCCAGAAAGAGGGCTACAAAGTAATATGAGAATTTAAAAATGAGAGAGATCACAGCTTGTTGGAATGGTCAGTGAAAGTTTCTTGGATGAAGTGGCATTTGATCTGTTTTGTGGGTAAGGCAGAATATGATGTTGGATCACTAATAATGGCTCCCATTTCTTGGACAGTTTATAAATCACTTCTCTCACAAATTACTGTGAAGTAATTCATGCAAGGAAGGATGACAAGTAGGGGCAGTGAGAAAAGTAAGAGGACATGGTTCCAAATCCATTTTTGCCACTTACCGCCTGCATGGCTTGGACAAGTTATTCTTTTTGATTCTCAGTTTCATCTGTAAAATGAGATAGGAGGAATGTGGACTAGCTAACTTTCAAGATTCTTTCTCATTCTAAATAAATGCTTCTATCAGTCCCATTTTACAGAATGTTGAGGCTCAGGGATGTGGAAAAATTTATCAGAGCTCACACAGCTAGGAAATATAGGTGCTCCTAACTGAGTGCAGGTAGGTCTTCAGAATGAAAAGCAGATGTGAGAAAATATAAAATCAAGTTGGGATTCTATTGAGATTCTTTATGAGCCAAAGGAGGTTTTCTCCTTACTCTATGCAGTCCCCTACTCAGCCTTGATATTCTTTATAAAGAAGAGCCTCAGGCAGCTAGGTGGTGATATGGCTAGAGTGCTATGCCTGGAGGCAGGGAAACAAGTTCAAATCCAGCCTCAGACGTTTACTAGATGTATGACCCTGGGCAAGGCACTTAATCTTGCTTGCCTCAGTTTCCTTCTCTAGAAAATCATCTGGAAAAGGAAATGGCAAGCTCCACCAGGGTCTTTGTTAAGAAAAACCCCCAAAGGGGGTCACAAAGAGTCAGACATGACTGAAACCAGTGAACAATAACAAAAGAAGATGTTCCTCTTTACTCCAATTCATTGTCCTAGCCACTACAATAAAGAAAGGCTTTTCAAGACTGAGTATAGTGATATATGTCTGTGATCTCTGCTAAGGTTCATGAGTTCAGAGCTGAATGAGTATTATCCTAAGGAGTAGGTTAACTACGGTGGAGAGCATTTGGGTAGATATTATCAGAGGAAGAAAGAGAAGCAAAAATGTGATTGAAATATACCACAGATCTTATCCAGTACCAAATGGTTTTGGTGACCACTGCTTTATAATATAGTTTTAGATCTGGTGCAGCTAGGCCACCCTCATTTGCATTTTTTTTCATTAATTCCCTTGAAATTCTTGACCTTTTGTTTTTCCAGATGAATTTTGTCATTATTTTTTCTAGTTCAGTTAAATAATCTCTTGGGAGTTTCATTGGTATAGCACTAAATAGATAGATTAGTTTAGGTAGTATTGCCATCTTTATTATATTCGCTCGACCTATCCAAGAGCACTTGATGTTTTTCCAATTGTTTAGATCTGACTTTATTTGTGTGGAGAGTGTTTTGTAGTTTTGCTCATATAGATACTGACTTTCCCTTGGCAGATATATTCCCAAATATTTTATCCTATCGATAGTTATTTTGAATGGAATTTCTCTTTGTATCTCTTGCTGTTGCATTTTGTTGGTGATGTATAAAAATGCTGATGATTTCTGTGGATTTATTTTGTATCCTGCAACTTTGCTAAAGTTGTGGATTAATTCTAATAGTTTTTTAGTTGATTCTCTAGGGTTCTCTAAGTAGACCATCATATCATCTGCAAACAGTGATAATTTGGTTTCCTCATGACCTACTCTCATTCCTTTAATCTCTTTTTCTTGTCTTATTGCCAAGGCTAGCATTTCTAATACAATATTGAACAGTAATGGTGAT
>JAJPUD010003974.1:64218-112458 GCA_023553655.1 Myrmecobius fasciatus
AAAAAAATGCATTTATTATTTCTGCCTTCCTGCATTTGATTTTGAGGTTTTTGTGTCCTAGCACATGGTCAATTTTTGTATAAGTTCCATGGACTGCTGAGAAAAAAGTAAACTCCTTTCTGTCTCCATTTAAATTCCTCCAAAGATCTATCATACCTAACTTTTCTAACATTTTGTTTACCTCCTTAACTTCTTTCTTATTTATTTTGTGGTTTGATTTATCAAGTTCTGAGAGAGGGAGGTTGAGATCCCCCACTATTATAGTTTTGCTGTCTATTTCTTCTTGCATCTCTCTGAACTTTTCCTCTAGGAATTTCCATGCTATACCACTTGGTGCATATATGTTTAGTATTGATATTGCTTCATCATCTATGGTACCCTTTAGGAAGATATAATTTCCTTCTTTGTCTCTTTTAATGAAGTCTATCTTTGCTTTTACTTGGTCTGAGATCAGGATTGCTACCCCTGCTTTTTTTTGTTCACCTGAAGCATAATAGATTCTGCTCCAGCCTTTTACCTTCACCCTATATGTATCTCTATGTTTTAGATGTGTTTCTTGTATACAACATATTGTTGGATTCTGGTTTTTAATCCACTCTGCTATCTGGTTCTGCTTTAAGGGAGAGTTCATTCCATTCACATTCACAGTTAAAATAACTAATTCTGTATTTCCTGTCATCTTATTTACCCTAGCTTATGCTTTTCTCTTTCTTATCCCCTTTCCCTCCTCCCTACTATTTTGCTTTTGAAAACCACTTCCCTCAAACAATCCTTCCCCTTTAGAGCCCCACCCACCCCTTTTTTCCCTCCTTTCCCTCAAGTTTCCTTATAAGGAAATATAATAGAGTAGTGGATCAGTGGAATAGGTTAGGTTCACAGAACAAAATACTCAATGACAATTGTAATCTAGTGTTTGATAAACCCAAAGACCCCAGTTTTTGGGATAAAAACTCACTATTTGACAAAAACTGCTGGGGTAATTGGAAACTAGTCTGGAAGAAATTAGGCATTGACCCACACCTAACACCATATACCAAGATAAGGTCAAAATGGATTCATGATCTAAGCATAAAGAATGATATTATAAAGAAATTAGAACAATGTAGGATGGTTTACCTCTCAGACCTGTGGAGGGGGAAGGAATTTGTGACCAAAGAAGAACTAGAGGTCATCATTAATCACAAAATAGATAAGTTTGATTATATCAAGTTGAAAAGTTTTTGTACAAACAAAATGAATGCAGATAAGATTAGAAGGGTAGCAGTAAACTGGGAAAATATTTTTGCATCCAAAGGTTCTGATAAAGGCCTCATTTCTAAAATATATAGAGAATTGACTCAAATATATAAGAATTCAAGCCATTCTCCAATTGACAAATGGTCAAAAGATATGGACAGACAATTTTCAGACGAAGAAATTGAAACTATTTCCGGTCACATGAAAAGGTGCTCCAAGTCACTATTGATCAGAGAAATGCAAATTAAGACAACTCTGAGATACCACTACACACCTGTCAGATTGGCTAAAATGACAGGAAAGTATAATGATAGTTGTTGGAGGGGATGTGGGAAAACTGGGACACTGATACATTGTTGGTGGAACTGTGAACGGATCCAACCATTCTGGAGAGCAATTTGGAGCTATGCTCAAAGAGTTATCAAACAGTGCATACCCTTTGACCCAGCAGTGTTTCTACTGGGCCTATATCCCAAAGAGATTTTTAAGGAGGGAAAGGGACCCACATGTGCAAAAATGTTTGTGGCAGCCCTTTTTGTAGTGGCAAGAAACTGGAAATTGAAAAGATGCCCATCAATTGGAGAATGGCTGAATAAATTATGGTATATGAATGTTATGGAATATTATTGTTCTGTAAGAAATGACCAACAGGAGGATTTCAGAGAGGATTGGAGAGACTTGCATGAACTGATGCTGAGTGAAATCAGCAGAACCAGGAGAACATTATACACAGCAACAAGACTATACGATGATCAATTTTGATGGACATGGTTCTCTTCAACAATGATGTGATTCAAACCAGTTCTTCAGTGATGAAGATAGTCATATACATCCAGAGAGAGGCCTGTTGGAACTGAGAGTGAACCACAACATAGCATTTTAACGCTTTCTGTGAATATTTCCATGCATTCTGTTTTCCTTCTTAGGTTGTTTTTTTTCTTCTTCTCTTTCTAGATCTGATGTTTCTTGTGCAGTAAGATAACTGTATAGATATGTATACATGTATTGTACTTGTCATATAATTTATCCTATCTAGCATGTATTAGATTACCTGTCATCTAGGGGAGGGGGGAGGGGGGAGGGAAAGGAAAAGCTTGGGAAAAAAAAGTTTTTTTGCAAAGGTCAATGTTGAAAAGTCACTCATATGTTTTGCAAATAAAAAGCTTTATTAAAAAAAATAAATAAATAAAGTACCATCTCAAAAAAAAAAAAAAAAAGAAATATACCACATATCACCTAGACAGAAAGAGAAATTAGATGAGGGATACAGGAAGAAGTCATGAGACAGGCCTAGAGGCATATTATAATAATGATGAGGAACTGCAATTATCCAGAAGATGCTGGATCTCTCTGCCAAAAAAAATTACCAAATTAATAATTCCTTCATATTGATTTCATTCTTCAAGAGGTAGAGAAAACTACCCAGAGAAATTCTATTCTGCACCAGCTTATTAACAATGGAGGAACTGGGTTCTAGAATAACAGTGATAAAAACCTTGGGAATCATATCCATTCTATTTTAGAATTTGTGATAGACAGTTCTGATGAATGCATCTCTCTTCAGCAATGAGATGATTCAGACCAGTTCCAATTGTTTATTGATGAAGAGAGCCTTCTACACCCAGAGAAAGGACTGTGGGAACTAAGTATGATTCACAATATAGCATTTTCACTCTTTTTGTTGTTGTTTGCTTGCATTTTATTTTGCTTCTCATTTTTTCTGGTTTGATTTGATTTTTCTTGTATGTCAAGATAATTATATAAGTATGTATACATATATTGGATTTAACATATATTTCTACCATGTTTAACATATATTGGACTACTTGCCATCTAGGGGAGGGAATAGGAGAAAGGGAGGAAAATTGGAACACAAGGTTTTGCAAGGGCTTATGTTGAATACTTGTCCATGCATATATTTTGAAAAATAAAAAGCTTTAATAAAGGGGGAAAAAAAGAATTTGTGATAGAAAGGAGAGGAAAACTACATAATCTCACATGCACTCCAAATTTCCATATCATTCATATACCATAACTTTTTCAGCCATTCTCCAACTGATGGGCATCTACTCAGTATCCAATTTCTTGCCACTATGAAAAGGGCTGCCACAAACATTTTTGCACATGTGGGTCCTTTTCCTTCCTTTAAGAACTCTTTGGGGTATAGGCCTAATAGAAACACTGCTGGGTCAAAGGGTATTCACAGTTTGATAACTTTTTGAACATAGTTCACACAAATTGCTCTCCAGAATGGCTGGATCCATTCACAACTCCACCAACAATGTATTAGTGTCCCAGTTTCCCCACATCCTCTCCAACATTTGTCCTTGTCTGTATTTCCTGCCATCTTAGCCAATCTGAGAGATGTGTGGTGGTATGTCAGAATTGCCTTAATTTGCATTTCTCTGATCAACAGAGCACCTTCTCATATGAAAGGAAATAGTTTTAATTTTTTCATCTGAAAATTGTCTGTTCATATCCTTTGACTATTTATCAATTGGAGAATGGCTTGGAGTCTTATAAATATGAGACAATTCTCTATATATTTTAGAAATGAGGCTTTTATCAGAACACTTGAATGTAGGAATGATTTTCCAATTTATTGCTTCCCTTCTGATCTTGTCTGCATTAGTTTTGTTTGTACAAAACCTTTTTAACTTAATATAATCAAAATTATCTATCTGGTGTTCAATTATGAGTTCCAGTTCTTCTTTGGACAGAAATTTCTTCCTTCTCCACAGATCTGAGAGGTAAATTATCCTATATTCCTCTAATTTGCTTATAATATGACTCTTTATGTCTAAATCATGAACCCATTTAGATCTTATCTTGGTATGTGGTGTTAGGTATGTGTCGAGACCTAATTTCTTCCATACTAGTTTCCAATTTTCCAAGTTTTTGTCGAATAGTGAGTTCTTATCCCAAAAGCTGGGGTCTTTGGTTTTGTCAAATACTAGATTGCTATAGTTATTGGGTGGCTGTCATTTTTTTTAATAAAGCTTTTTATTTACAAAACATACGAGTGACTTTTCTACATTGACCTTTGCAAAAACTTTTTTTTCCCAAGCTCTTCCCCTCCTTCCCCCCACCCCCCACCCCTAGATGACAGGTAATCTAATACATGCTAAATAGGATAAATTATATGACAAATACAATACATGTATACATATCTATACAGTTATCTTACTGCATAAGAAACATCAGATCTAGAAAGAGAAGAAGAAGAAAACAACCTAAGAAGCAAAACAAAATGCATGGAGATATTCACAGAAAGCGTTAAAATGCTGTGTTGTGGTTCACACTCAGTTCCCACAGGCCTCTTTCTGGATGTATATGACTATCTTCATCGCTGAACAATAGGAACTGGTTTGAATCACATCATTGTTGAAGAGAACCATGTCAATCAAAATTGATCATCATATAGTCTTGTTGCTGTGTATAATGATCTCCTGGTTCTGCTGATTTCACTCAGCACCAGTTCATATAGGTCTCTCCAGGCCTCTCTGAAATCCTCCTGTTGGTCATTTCTTACAGAGCAATAATATTCCATAACATTCATATACCATAATTTATTCAGCCATTCTCCAATTGATGGGCATCCATTCAGTTTCCAGTTTTTAGTCACTACAAAAAGAGCTGCCACAAACATTTTTGCACATGTGGGTCCCTTTCCCTCCTTAAAAATCTCTTTGGGATATAGGCCCAGTAGAAACACTGCTGGGTCAAATGGTATGCACAGTTTGATAACTTTTTGATCATAGTTCCAAATTGCTCTCCAGAATGGTTGGATCCATTCACAGTTCCACCAACAATGTATCAGTGTCCCAGTTTTCCCACATCCCCTCCAACAGTTATCATTATCATTTCCTGTCATTTTAGCCAATCTGACAGGTGTGTAGTGGTATCTCAGAGTTGTCTTAATTTGCATTTCTCTGATCAATAGTGACTTGGAGCACCTTTTCATGTGACCGGAAATAGTTTCGATTTCTTCGTCTGAAAATTGTCTGTTCATATCTTTTGACCATTTGTCAATTGGAGAATGGTTTGAATTCTTATATATTTGAGGCAATTCTCGATATATTTTAGAAATGAGGCCTTTATCAGAACCTTTGGATGTGAAAATATTTTCCCAGTTTACTGCTACCCTTCTAATCTTGTCTGCATTCATCTTGTTTGTACAAAAACTTTTTAACTTGATATAGTCAAACTTATCTATTTTGTGATTAATGAGAACCTCTAGTTCTTCTTTGGTCACAAATTCCTTCCCCCTCCACAGGTCTGAGAGGTAAACCATCCTACATTGTTCTAATTTGTTTATAATATCATTCTTTATACCTAGATCATGAATCCATTTTGACCTTATCTTGGTATATGGTGTTAGGTGTGGGTCAATGCCTAATTTCTTCCAGACTAGTTTCCAATTATCCCAGCAGTTTTTGTCAAATAGTGAGTTTTTATCCCAAAAACTGGGGTCTTTGGGTTTTATCAAACACTAGATTACTATTGTCATTGAATATTTTGTCCTGTGAACGGGTGGCTGTCATTTTTAAGTCCAGTCTGGAGTACACAAAGTCCTTGCATTCAGCCTAATCCTACAGTCTCATTTCCAGTCCCCCTCCCATCTTGGTCACAGAATCCTAGAAACCCCAGAAAACTTTTTGTCTAATTGCTGTCTGGATTTTTATCAAGTATACATCTAGAGTTTGCTTAGAGACCTCCTATAAGAAGGATCTACTTCTTCTCAGAGTGGCCCATCCCATCTCATTTTTGACATCTTTAATTGTTAGCATTATATATATATGTATATATGTATGTTATATATATATGCATGTACACATATACACATACACATATTATATATACATACATATATATATACATACATACATACCCACATATGATATATCAACCTGACATCTACTCAGAGGTATGCTAAAGGCAGCTCCAAATGGCACTCCAAGAGCATATTGCTAGTTAATATTTACATCTGGAAAACCAGCAAGCAATACAATTAGGGCTTGGCTTAATGTTTTGTTCATTGTCTAGTCTTAAGAAAATTATGTATTAACAAAGCACATTCAACTTTAAATTATGCCATACTTTTAAGGTGGGGCAGGGAAAAGTCTGTTAAACTTTTACCAGTACACATTCATCAACATTGTTAACTTCTGCCTCTTCCTTCTGTTTTTTCCCCTTTAGTACCAAGCAGGACAAATATTTTACCTCTTCCACTTGAATGAGAGCCCTCCAAATATTTGAAAATGGCCATAATATCTCTTTTAAGTCCTTAAATTCCATAATTAACCTTCTGAATATGACTCCACAGAAATCAACTCTATGGTTCAATTAGCTTTGGTAATAACTACAACTATCACCCTACTCCCATACCATTGTCACCTCCTTCTTAAGCAGAAAAAATTCCTCACATCCAATTTCTTATGGTTCCAATTAAACATAAATATAAATTGTATATAACACACACACATATATATATATTGTTGGTAGAATTGTGACCAGCACTATATTAGACTCTGGGGATATAATCAAGAAAAATTATCCTCATCTCTTGCCTTCAAGGAGACTTTGTCATAAGGTACTTTAGCTTTTCACCATCTTTCCTAAAAATGGTACCCCAACACTATATACACAGAATTGAGATCTGGCCAAAGCAAAATACATTAAGACGGATCATCTGAATTGCTCTAGACTGTCAAGGGTGTAATATAGAAAAGAAAGAAAAAAACTCACCAGATTTGAAATCAGAAGACCTGGGGATTCATTCTAACTCTGGTACTCAAAGTTTAGGGAGGCAGCTGATGCAATGGAAAGAATCTTGGGTCTAGAATTGGTTCAAATTCTAACTCAAACACTAGGTCACCTATGTATTCTTGGGCAAGTCACTTAGAACCTCTCTGAGATATTTCTCCTGTAATTGAAAGGGCTGGACCAGATGATCTCTGATTCTGGCCTTTTCCATTCTAAATCTATGTTCTTATTTATGAAATTGGGTATTTGGACTACACAGCTTCTAAGGTCATCAGCTAATGTTTTTAAGGTCTTTTCTGCTTCAAAGTGCTTTTATGCCATGAGCATAAGTGATCATCTATCATAGTTCTTGTCCTCATAGTTGGCTGTTTTCACAATCAGAAAAGGTAGAGTGAGGACAGGTGATGGAGGGTGAGCATGGTTAGTGTTGAGATAAATATCACATCCTTTAAATGAGGGGAAGGAAGTTTCTTTCTCCTGAGAGTGGTTATGAAGGAGTTTGCAGTTTTGTGTGAAGGGACTGAGGAGGATATCTTTACTTCTGGAAGCCCAGATCAAAGCTAGGAGCCTTTAGAAAGTAGCCACCAGGTATTGGAACTGATGGGTGCTCTATCACACACGTTCACCTCCATGTCCTATTGAGAGATTCATTCAACTAAAATATGAGGGAAAGCCAGTAGAAAGGCATGGATTTGGGAAATAGAATGGAATATCTTGCTCATGGAACAGTAAGAAAGCCAGTTTAACTGGATCAAATATGAGAATAGTGGAAAAGCAGGAAGGAGCCAGGTTGTAAATGCCTTTAAATGCCAATTTGTTGTTGTTGTTCAGTATTTTTTTCATTGTGTCCTCATTTAGATTTTCTTGGCAAAAATTCTAGAATGGTTTACTATTTCCTTCTCTAGCTTATTTTACAGATAAGGAAACTGAGGCAAGCAGAATTAAGTGATCTGTATCTAAGGCTGGATTTGAATTTAGGAATATGAATCTTCTGAACTCCAGACCTGTCATTCTATCCATCTTGCTGCCTGTAACAGCCAAATAGAGCACTTTATATTTGATTCTGGAGTAATAGGAAGTGGTTGGGGTTTTTTTGTGTGGAGGTGGGAAGTGATATGGTTAGATATAATCATTAGGACAGACTTGAAGTAGGGAGATCAATCAATAGTTTATTGCAATAACTCCTGAATGGGATACTGAGGGCTTACTTACTGAGAAGTTGTATATGGAAGATGAAGCTTTGTTTCCTGAATGTACCACCCCCATTCATCTCAATTGCCTTTCCATCTTCTGGAAGGTCTTGCCCAGCTGGACTTAAAAAGCAAGTTCAGCGGGGAAAATGTGACCCAGGCTTGGAAAGGTATGCAGGGGAAATTACAGAATCCTGTAATGTGGGCAAATTCCTTAAAATTTCTGGGACACAATATCCTATTTTGTAAAATTATGGGGTTGGACATCCTAATGTTTTAAGTTTTCTTCTACTTCTAACATTCTTCTACCTTCTGAATTCCCTCAGTTCTAATACGCCTTCCATCTCTAGTCATTGGGAAGAATTTCACCTGCCTCCCTCCCCCAGTCAAAACATCTCACTGACAATCAACTAATATAGGAAGATGGGCTTGGCAGGATCTATCCACTTTCTGAGTGACCTGTGTCTGAGGATACATCTGTTATCATTTAGTGACAGCATCTAGCAGCTGGCACCTATGTAGGAACTAGAGGGCTTTCCCTAGGAACAGAGGGGACGAAGGGAAGGAGAACATTAGGTCCTAATTCTGGCAATCCTGCCCAGGCCAGTTCTAAGTAGAGATAATCATAGCTGCTGCACATCTGGCTCTTTAGTCCCTCTTATCCCTATTCTAGCTGTCACCAGCAGAGGGAGCAATTTATTATGTCTTTTTTTTTTTTTTTTTTTTTTTGCTTTTTTGCTGAGGCAATTGGGGTTAAGTGACTTGCCCAGGGTCACACAGCTAGGAAGTGTCTGAGATCAGATTTGAACTCAGGTCCTCCTGACTTCAGGGCTGGTGCTCTATCCACTGCGCCACCTAGCTGCCCCAATTTATTATGTCTTTCATCTTTAAGTGCAGTACAGGAGTCATGTGCATAAGAATTCTAGGATATAGAATATTAGTACTAGAATATTAGCTTAGAATATAGAATATAAAAACTAGAAGAAATCTTAGGAATTGTCTAGTGCTTGGTGTTCTTAACCTATAATTAGCAGTATCCATATTTTGATAACTATTTCAATATAATTGGTTTCCACCATCTGTATCCAGAAAGAGAACTATGGAGATTGAATGTAAGTCAAATGCTATGTTCACTTTTTTTCCTATTTTTTTTTCTGTCATGTTTTTCCCTTTTGTTTTGATTTTTTATCCTAACATGATTCATAAAGAAATGTATTTAAAAAGTTAATATACATGTACAAAATATAGTGCATATGTGTGGGGGGGATCAATATAATTTGTTTCCTTTGTAATCCTAGGTATTTTATGCATTTAAAAAACCATTATTTTGAGAAGTAGTCAGTAGGTTTCACTAGACTGTCAAAGGGGCAGTGATATGCTGGCAAATGTTTAACAGCAGGCACTCCAAAAAACACAACACACATATAAATTTAATTTGCATTATTAACACTTTCTTAAATCTAACCAATCAACAAAACAATAAATGAAGCTCAGATTTGTACTATTTGCTGATTTTCGAGGTGTTAATGCTCACAATGAAAATTTAACAACCAGCTTTATCCCACCCCTGGGTGACACCTCAAAAAAGGGATAAATATACCTGATCTAGGCCATGTCCATATTTGAAAGGGAAAGAATAAGGCCTGGGAATGGGCAGAGATTTGCTTATGGTCAGATAACCCATCTGAGCCAATACTAGAACTCTGTCTTCTTTCTATTACATCACCATGATTAGGGGTAAAGGTTGGGGAAGAAGAAGGCAGAACAGGGCTCTTGTACTCTGGATATTAAGCACAATATGGAGTGCAGCATGCAGTTGTGTATATATGGGTCTGCATGCGTGACTAGAGCAGAAAATGTTTGTGTGTGTAAGACAAAATTAATAAGCAGTAATTAATGAATAAATTTTGTAAAGCTATGCCTGGCATGTGATATCATTAGCTCCTGAATAAACAGCCCAGACAAATTTGACACATTACATCTGGAGGTTCTCAGCCAAATGAGCTATCAGGGCAAAACCAGGTGGTTGTTTTTCTTTTTAAAAAATGGGCTAAGGCTTTCGGGACCTGCTCTTTCCCTTGTCTCCCTCCTCTCTCCCTGGTGTTGACCTCCTTCTGCTTACAGCTTGGCTAGCCACAAAGCCCAGATTTATTGAGTTGATTTATTATTGATTTATTCAGGAAGCATCTGTCCTAGGTAAGTCCCTGTCCTTAATTCTAGGGAAAACAAGAGACAACAGAAGACCTCTCCGAGCTTGAAATATGGAAGAGGATGTTTTTATTTGTTTGTTTTTGCCCAGATCTGTTATTCTGTTAATATGGGGAGCCTTTCGTATCAAAGAAACTCCATCAATCTAGATCAGAAACTCATTCATAATTATTTATAGTCTTAGTTGCCTGAGGCAATGAAAGGTTGAATGTTGAATGACTCAAGATCTTTACACGATATCTACACGATAGATTTATAACTGGAAAAGACTCTTAGAAGTCATTTAATTCATCAATGACTACATTTTGCAGATAGGTAAACGGAGGACCAGAAAAATTAAATGGCTTGCCTAAGGTCACATAGGTAAATAAAAATAAGGGCTGGGATTCAAGCCAATGCTGAGAGTTGAACTGAAATTTCCTGACTCCAAATTCAATATCATTTCGATAACTCTATGCCCATGATGAGCAAGTGAATATGCCGCCATATATGTATCATGGTTGTACTTGAACTCAGATCTTCCTTACTCTAGGGATTAGCTAACCTTCTATCTACTCCAGCATACTGCCTTTCAGGAGAGTTACTAAGTGTGAACAAATAACTAAAATAAAAAATAATAATGATTCACATTTATTTAGTGTTTTAAAATATACAAAGGCACGCTAAGCGCTGAAGGGAGGTAAAGTGTTATGATAGTTTGAGGAAGGGAATATTAGGGAGAGGTCATGCCTGCCTAAAAGGTTCCTTCCTTCCCATTTTACAAAAGGGGAAACTCTCAAAGAGACTCACAAGCTTGCCCAAAGAAATCAGTCTTGGAACTGGAACTAGAACCAGGTCTTCCAATATCCAGGAAAGTCTTCCCATGTATTTTCAGTAACAAAAAATGTGGAAGTCTGGGATGCTCCATGGGCCAGTAGTACTATGCCCAGCATGGTGATAGATATCATGAGGAGATAGCTAAGGAAGAGAAACGGGGTCTTTGAATTAAAAGGCTTATTCTCTGCAAAAGAGAACCTCTAGGCAGCAAAATGGAATTTGGTAATGTTAGGTCTTGGGGCTTCCTACATTCTTTTTCTGTGTTCTCTTTAAATTAGTTGTGAATGTTTGCTTACTTTTTTTCTTTCTCATTTTTCCCTATTTGATCTGATTTTTCTTGTGCAGTATGATAAATGTAGAAATATGGCTGGAAGAATTGCACATATTTAATATATATTGGATTACTTGTTCTCTAGGGAGGGAGGTGGGAGGAAGGGAGGGAAAAAATTTGGAACACAAGATTTTGCAAAGGTGAATGTTGAAAACTATCTTTGCATATGTTTTGAAAATAAAAAGCTATTATAAAAAATTAAAAAACAAGAATAAAAGTAAATAAATTAGTTGCGAAGAACCAGGAGAGGGTAATGTTTCACAATAAGGAATGAAGTACTAATGATTGCAGACATTGATGAAAGAGAATCTCTTGGCTAGCTAGGGTAGTCATTGCAATGCCCCTCACATCATATAAGCATTAGACTAGACACTAAACACCAAATGTTCATAAACTTTCTTTGTTCCTTTATGTTTTCTCAGCTCCTATTGGCATACTTTGAGTTAGCCCAGTCTGGTCCTATCCTCTGTCAGAAAGAGGGGTAGATAGAATGCACTGTTACAGCAGAACTGTGGGCAACTAGGGATCAATGTGCCAATCTGGCCTTAGACCTAAAAAGTTGGAGTGCTGACTTATTGCCATCTTGAGGACAGAAATGTGTGTGATAGAGCCCCAAATGTAACACATAGAGATGAGTAGCAAACACCTTGGGGAGTGGGTGGCACCGTGGCTGGGGGTGATAATCAACTCAGCAGCAACTGGTGATTCATGGCCTAAAAATACCTCGTGGCTCCTGGGAGGAGTTTACAGATGTGATTCTACTAAGGTTTGCTAAAATAACTTGATGGCTAAAACCAGGATGATAATCACACAGAAAACCCTAAGACTGTATGAAGGGGGTTTGGTGATAGTCATCTCTGCATGGAGTCCTGCCTAAACTAAGTCTTTATTGGATCAACACCAAAAACAGGTCTCAGAGTGGGTTTAGAGCTAGAGAAAAAGAGGAGAGTGGGAATAAAAGAGTGAGTGGACTGAGAAGAGGCTCAGTGAAAACAGTGTCACTTTTTCCATAATATATCACCTCCCCCTCAAAATCCCTCCCCATCCCCTTTTCTCCCTTCCAGCTGGATAGATTCCAAGTGTATCCAAATTAAGTTATTCCTGGTGGCAGACAATGGTGGAATGAAGAGAAGCAGGAGGGAAGGAGGAAGAGGTAGGTGGGAAAAAAAGAAAAATTTAGGAAAGAAAGAAACAAGATTAAAAGATCAGTAAACTGATGGAACAGGGACCTTCTTTATTTTGATCCCTGGTAGTAAGGTCACTTACTGTATGTGAAAAAATGTACACAGATTCAAATCTCAATTTTATTGAGCATTGCACCTCTATACTATGTATGAGGTTGGCTGAGATGCTGCCTAAAATCCATAGGATCCATTAGGGTTGTAGTTTTAGAGCTAGAAGAGATCCCAGAAGTCACTTAATCCAACATTCTCATTTTACAGCTAAGGAAACTGAGAAACTAAATTACTTGACTTAGGTCACACAGGTTGCAAATGGTAGAGCTATGAGCCAAGCACTAATCATGTGATTCTTAAAATCGGTGAGGTTTTTTTTTCCCCACTGCACCATGTTTTTGCGATTTCACTGGCTCCCTAGAAGACCAAGACCATGGGGCAGAAGTCCTGAGAGAGGGTTCAGGCCAAAGGAAACATAGGACCACAGAATATTGTCTTGTGTCCATAGCTGGGGAAGTGATAGTCCCTCTGCATTCTGACCTAGTCAGATCATATCTGGATTATAGTGTCCAGTTCTGGGCAGAACCAGAGAGTGCCTAGAAGAAGATGACCAAAACTTGTATGACCTTGCCATTTACAGGTCTAACTTTACAATTCTAACGATTCTATGAAAAGATTCATAGATTAAAACTGAAAGAGACCTTAGAAGCCAATTTAGGTAGCTAATCTGGTTTTAAACACTTACTAGCTGCGTGATCTTGGGCAAATCACTGTTTGCTTCAGTTTCCTCATCTGTAAAATGAACTGGAGAAGGGAATGATAAACCAGAATAGTATCTCTGCCAAGAAAACCCAAAGTGGGGTCAGGGGGAGTCAGACACAACTAAAAAAAGTGACTGAAAACACACACACACACACACACACACACAAACACACACACCAGCCTTTTACAGATGAGGGTAATCATTGCAATGTCCCTCACATCATACAAGCATTAGACTAGACACTAAACATCATTTCAATGATTTGCCCAATATCTCACAATTTTCTAACAATGAGCACTATTCCAATGTGGACTCTGTTGCTTTGGGAAATAACAAGCTTTCCATTGTGATATAATCTACAAGCTCACTCTAGATTAGTGCTTGTCAGAGAGCTTATAGTTGAGATTCCTGGCTTGAACCAGTTGCCCTCTGAAATCTTTTTCAGCTCTAACATTCCATTTTTCCATGGGAATTTTGTAGTGGGGAAAGATCATAGAGAACAATTAATCCAATTCCCTCAGTTTTCAGACCAGCTTCTGATGAGTTTTGTGACTTGCTCAAGGTCACCACAAATAAGGAGAAGAGCTGGGATTCAAATATAGAGCCTATGATACCAAAATCATAGAAGTCCAAGTCCCATGATTTCTAATATCTCACAGAAAGGACTTCTTTCTACCTTGGGCCCCATCATCCAGCCCTGCTGCAGGGGAGGCACCAAGACTCTTCTGCGAGCCAGAGCTCATTCTATCCCACCCTTTATCAATCTTAGGACCAGATCTTTGTTTCCCTAAGTCGGGGATTCCCTATGCAGTCAGGTTTGCTTCCATTGACTGAGTCAGTCCTGATGGACCTGACTCACTGAAAGGGTGAATCCATCATCCTTCCCCTTTTCCCCTGAGATCAAGGAACTATAATTAACCCCCACACTATCCCTTCACATTTTTATAGTATATCTATAACAACCCTGTGAGGGAGGTGATATAAGGAATTTACTCCATAGGACCACTGGGTTGTGAAATGGAGTGTTAAACTCAGAGTCAGGAAGACTTGAAACTGAATTGTGCCTCAGACACTTAATAGTTGTGGGAACCTTGAATGTGGAGTATTATAGTAAATGTTTAACAGCCAGCTTTTGGGGAGGGACACATATACATAGGACCTACTTTTAAGTTTAACCTAAAAGGAAAAAAAATTAACCTGTATTATTAACATTTTCTTCATTACTTTCTTAAGTCTAAATAATGAATGAAACAATAAATCAAGCTCTGATTTGTAGTGTTTCTAATTTCATAGGTATAAATGTTTATATTGATTTTTTTTTAAATCCCTTTTCATGAAGCATTTTGAGTTGGCTTTAGCACACTCCTGCCTAGGCAAATCACTTAATCTCTCTCAGTTTCAATTTCCACATCTGTAAAATGAGAATAATAATATTATTGAACTTGCAGAGTCATTGTGAAAATAAAATAAGAGAACAGATGTAAAGTTCCTTGGAAAGCCTAGTTTGCTTTCTCTTTTTCTCTCCCTCTCTCTTTTTCTCCCCTCTTCTCTTTCTCTGTCCTCTCTGTCTCTCTGTTCCCTTTCTCTCTGTCTCTTTCTGTCTCCCTCTCTCTCTTTCCTTATGACTTTGTCTCTCTGTTTCTATCTATCTATCTATCTATATCTCTATCTCTCTTTCTCTTCCATCCTCTCTGCCTCTCTCTGTGTGTCTCTATCTTCTCTGTTTCTCCCTCCCCCTCTCTCTGTCTCTCTGTCTGTCTGTCTCTCTTTCTGCCTTTCTGTCTCTATCTTTCTCCGTTTCTTTGTCTTTCTGTTTCTGTCTATTTATGTCTGTCTCTCTTCATATATATGTATATATAGATATACTCACTATTATTATTAGGCCAATTTTATGTGGGAGGAAAATGGAGTGTTCAGGGATATTAATTGACTTATCTAGTATCACACAGCTAATATCAGAGCCAGTATATGAACACTGATCTTCTGTTAAGTTAAAGGCTCATTCCACTACATTGCAGTGCTCCTTCCACCACCTCTTCTGTTCTCTTGGGCCTTCAGAATAAACCATTTCATTTTCCAGTAATTATATTTGTTAAGAGAATTGTTCCTTTGAAGTGCTGTAATCAGTCTCCTTGTAGCTTTCCCCAATTAGTCTAAGTCCCATGTCTAAGCAAAAGACATTTACTCCCCTTCTCTGTGACAGACACTGAAAGACAATCATCATGCCTTCCATCTTTTTCTTCTCAAGGCTAAACATTCTTCATTCTTTCTCCAAGAGGCAGAGACTAGAATTAATTTTTCATACCAAATTTAATAGGTACAGTTTTAATGAAAATGAAAGCCAGAAGTACTTAAACAGTTTTTATTATATAAATATATCAATAAATATTTATTTAATGTCTAGCTCTGTCCTGAGCAGGATTAGCTACATCAGGAAATGATCAAAGAGCAAAATAAAACAGCTCAGAGCCCAGAAATGTTGGAAAGAATGACCAATCATAACCATTGTTACCTGTTCTAAGGCAACAAAGCAGAAAAATATAAAGTAAAGAGAGCTTTGAGGATTCAGGAGAATCTAAAATAGACAATTGGAAGACAGTGTAGTAGAGTGAGAAGATCTCCAGTTTTAGAACCAAAGAAATCAGGTTTGAATCCCAACTCTGCTAGTATTTCTGCTACTATTGCTTAAGGAGGGAAAGAGCATTGGTTCTAGACTCAGAATACTGATCAGGGTTCAAATTATGCTTGATCACTTGGTTTCTGTGGGACTTTGGACAAATCCATTAATCTCAATGGAACCTAATTTCTATCTATAAAAATGGTAGGGTTGACCCCGTTGACATTTGAGATTGTAGAACTTTCCAGTTGTAGAATTATGGAATGAAGAACTTTTCTTCTCTAATCTCCTCTGTAAAATGAGAAGGATAGATTAGAACATACCTTCCTTGAAAGCAGGGATTCCTTCATTTTTTGGTCATTCATACAGAATGACAGTCAGTCAGACAATTGACTGAGCCTAAAACATAGTAGGTGCTTATAAAGCCTTGTACATCAATTGGTTTGTTTTAAGGTCCATTCCAGCTCTGCCTTTCATTCTGAGATGTCTTCCAGCACCCAGAGTGTTCTTGGGTATTCCAATTAGGTTCAAATCCTTCATAGAAGGGATGTCCTGGAAAAGGGAGCTGTGTCTTCCTTCAGAAGGTCTGAGAGCATTCCTGGGGGGGGGGGACATCCCTAAGATTCTCACAGCATTCATTCAAAGGTATCCCTGGTTCTCAACTCCACACGTCTAAGAACAGCCCCAGACCCAATGAAAACCACAGGACTGAAGCACATGAGCAAGAGGAAACTCAGGCATGAAAGGGTTCTCCTTGCTTCTTCTAGCGAATTTGGTGAAGCCGGGCAAACAGGTATTGGGCCCTCTGCTCCTCCCGAGCCTGGAAGAAGGAGGCAGCCACTTTATGGACCAGCCTGCGGGCATAGGTCTCCAGGAAGACTGTGGCAGAAGCAATGAGGAAGAGGATTCCGGCGGCCAAGGAAGGCAGGTATTGTGGGGGCTGTGCTGGGTACAATTGGCAACTGGCTGAGGTGAAGCGGAGCTCCCACTTGTATGTGCCTTGGTAAGGGTCCAGGGATTTCCCTTCAGAAGGCTGATTGAAGATGAAGGAGATGAAGGCAAAGACTGTATACTTGGCCTGAAAGTGGGGGAGAGGGACCAAAAGATGAGGATATAATATAGAAGCTGTTTCTCTTAGGCATTTCTCAAGAGACCCAGACACTAATTGGTTATGTGACTTGGCTCAGTTTCCTTCTTTTTAAAGTGAGGGGGAATTGATTTAGAGAATTCCTATGATTTTTCAAGGTGTAAAATTCCACGTTTTATATTACAAAGTATTATTATTGTATATTCTAAGGTTCTTCTCACTTCTGACATTCTGTGTGTCCTAAAATTCTTTCCAGGGCTAATATTCAGTGTTCTAAGATGCCTCTAATTCTGACATTCCATATCCTACAGTTCCATCTGTATTTTACACCTCTTCTAGCACTAAACCCATGTTCCGTGATTCCTTGCTCTGTACCTCCCATAATGAGGTACCTCTTTGGGGTCCAAGCTTTGCTTGGCTGGTGGTCTAAATTTCAAACCTCTACCACTTGTTCAGCATGGTAACAGCTTATATTGTCAGGGTCACCTCTGTTCTAGGATGTCACATAGCCTTTACATTCATAGAAAGTATGAATTTGAGAATTGGGAGAGTCCTAGGTCTGCCTTTCTATCCATTCCAGAGTTCCAATTCTCTAGTCTATGTAGGTATAGTGTTCTAAAACCTTGTCTAGGGGGCATCTAGTGGATAGAGCACTGAAGGACCTGAGTTCAAATCTGGTTTCAGACACTTACTAGCTGTGGGACCCTGAGTAAGCTGCTTAACTCCAACTGCCTCCAAAAAAAATTATAAGACCTTGTGAAGAATTGATATTTTATGAAACTATGAAAGTTTGTATGCAGATTGAAGACCTTGAAGACTTTCCATCACTTCCAAAACCAAGTTAGGAACCCAAGGGTCTCCCAACCCTCTGCCTCCACCCCCCTGCCCTCCATTTTTACTCACATCATACTTGATGGTCAGATGGATGGGCAGTGTAGGCAGCTTCTGGGCCCAGTCTACAGCCATGCTTGCCAGAAGAAAGGCCACATGATCTGCAGCCACCGTCATAGCCATGGCGCCCAGGGGCATACCCAGAAATGCCAGGCGAAAGAGACAGTGAAAAATTTCAGCCCGGGAAAGCTTCAGGCCAGTCACGCTGAGGACCAGAGCTGGAGGAGAGGCTTGCAAGGGACTGTCCTGGCTCTCTCTGAGCAGCTGCTGCAGCTGTTTGCTGTTGTAGAGGTTATCGAATTGCAGATTGGTCAGATAACCCCTTAAATACCACATGGACTCAGATAGGAGGGAGAGAATAAAGAATCCAGCCAGTACACGGTTGGCGCCCAGAGCCAATGCCCGCACCAGTGCCTCCAGGGCTGAGACATCCTCGTAGACTCTCTGGGTGGCCACAAGCATCTGGAGATACAGGGCAGAGCTGTTGCTAGGGGTCTCAAAGGTCAGTCCCCGGCCCCCCGTCCGCCCAGATGCCTGGTCCAGGGCCACTGTGGCTGCCTCTAGCTGATGGGTAGAATTGAGTAGGCTCTCCAGAGAGCCCTGGGCTACACACCTCAGTACCTGGGTGGTAGTAGCCACATTGGCCAGTATATTGGGCACCACTTGAGTGGCCAGCTCAGCAAAACCGGATGACAGAAGCAGGCGGCGGCCCTGCTTCGTGCCTAATGTGGGCACAGTAATGGCAAGCAGACACCGGGCTGGGTGGACTAGACCCAGAGCCAGGAACAGCAAGAAGCCACAAGCCATGGCTCCTGTTGCAGAGGTCCTTACTGAGTACATCAGGGAGGTAGCCAACCAGTTGTAGGTGAGTCCACCAGCAGCCCCAGCGATGAGAGCACATAGAAGAAGCTGAATTAACAACTGCCCACAGCTGGCTGGGACAGGCTTCGAATACACCTCCCAGGCTGCCAGAAACAGCTCCTGGGCCTTCAAGAGCCCTGAATGCCAAAGCCACTTCCTGCATGGGAGAGACCAGGAGGAAATCTCTGTGAGCTCAGGAAGGACCATAAGATCATGAAATTTAAGGTTAGGAGGAATCTTAGAGGGGGTCTCTAAAATTTTATAAATCCTTTAAGTATTTAGAATTTAGAAAGGGAAAACTAAAGCCCACAGAGTTTGTGACCTAGCTGCTTGTACTTTCCCTCTCCCAGGGCTATGCTGTATCTATGAGGTATATGTATAGCTTATATATACTTGATTTATATAAATCATGCTTCCTATTATCTCCTCAAAGTAGATGGGAGACTGACAATAAGAGACCTGAATTTCCTTTATCTTTGTTTATCCCATTGACCTCTGTAGTCCTTCATCTTGTCCACAGAGCAAGTACCTTCTCTCCTCTCCCCTCCCTCACCTTTCTGCTTTTCTGTTTGTTGTGTTCTCATGCCCCTATTCTCACCCCATCAGACTGTGAGTTCCTTAAGGGCAGAGATTGACTTGCCTTTCTCTGTGTCCCTAGTGCCTAACACAGTATCTGGCACACAGTAGGTGCTTAATAAATATTATTTGAATGACTAATCTTGCCTATAGCTGGTATTCAGTATTTATTGCATAAATAAATGAACAGATGAGTGAGTGAGTGAGTGAGTGAGTGAGTGAGTGAAGGAAAAGCATTACCCCTTAGCAAATCTCCCCCTCCTTAAGTCTCCAGATCCTAACTTTCTCCTTTCTACCTTTGATTTCAATGAGTAGTAAAGTACTCAGGAAACCTGAATTTTATTTGGGCTTTAATATTTAATAATTGTCTTAATTTACGCATGTCATTTTTCTTATCTGAATCTCAATTTCTTTTTCTGTAAAACTAGATTGAAATATCAGCTGGTGAAATCCCCTTCTGCCTGACATAACAACTCTCCTCAGATTCATCAGGAAGCCTCTTCTATTCCCTAAAGCTAGTGCAAAGAAATGTTTTGTGGATACTCAAGGTGGGAAAACTGTAATTCTTATTCTGGGTTCGCTTGCTGTCCCCAACTTCTGGCTCTCCTGCTATTAAGTCCCTAAGTCCCTAAGTCCCAGCAGAAAGGCATTTCTCCACATGACCGTATAAGGAGATGTGGAAGTGACCTGAGTTCTGGGAAGGATGGCTTGCTGTTGGAGGTGGTGTGCTGTGCAGTGGACTAGTCATAAGCCTAGTTTTATTATGAATTGGGGATGATCATAGTCATGCTGCCCACTTGTACAATTGTAAAATGTTTTTCCTTATATTTGAAGCCTTAAGGCTCCTCCCAATTCTCTGTTGTAAGATTGGGCAAAACTGGGGTTTCCTGGTTTTGATCATCCCTGATCCATGTTCTAAGGTCTCTCCCAGTAGCTCTGATAGTATGTTCTAAGTTCAAGACCTTTTCAATTCTGATCATCTCTAATATCTTTTCCAATTCTACTATCTTGTGTTTCAAGATCTATTCAAGTCACTCTGATCATCTTTGTCCCAAGGTCTAACATCCCTCCCATAACTGTTACTCAAGACTAAAGTCTTTCTTAGCTCTAATAATTTCTGTTCTCAATCCCAGTTCTGATATTCTGTTCTAGGATCTAATGGGGTCTTTTCACTTTTGATCATGTCTGCTCTGAAGTCCCTCCAAGCTCTGATGTCCTGGCTTCTAAGGTCTTAGTTTCCTCCCAGCTCTGATAGTCTGTGCTCTTAGGTTCACGATTCCTTCTGGTTCTATGATTCCATCCAACTTTCCACAAATTGCCTTGGAAGGTCATCTGGACAGGGATTATTGCTCTTAATGTCTAGACTAGGAGCCTGAGGTCCAGGGAAGTGTTATGTTCCAATAGCAGAACCCACCTGTTCTTCATGACTATACTTATTATGATCTCTTCTCTCCCCATGTTCAAAGGGAGCTGAAATTCTCTTAGGAGCAGTCCAGGACCTGAGAATCTTTGATTCTGATCCTACACTATAAATCACCCTTTCTTCTATTGGCTGGGCCTCAATGTTCCAAATTTCAAAATAGGCATCAAGTTCCACTTCCCTTAGAGGCCAATTTCAAATGTCCTGTTGAAAGGTAGTAAACCAGCTAATGCATCTGTCCATTCCCATCTAGAAAAAGCCTCTTTTTGACAAGTATCTCCAATGCTACAATATTCTCCCTTTAGATCTTCTCCCCTCTCCTACCTCCCTGAGGGTCCCAATTATGCTTTCTGCTTTCCCAGGGGACAGGAAACCAATCTGATGGCTTCAAATGTCAGTTGTACTTTTGCCCAAGTATGGCTTAAATAAAACTTGAGCTGTGATTTCTTATTGGCCTTTTAAATTTCTTCACACGCACACACACACACACACACATAAATACATACACAGACAGACACACATTTTCTTTTTCAAAGAGATTTCATTTTATGGTCACAGCCTATTTTCAGATCAATATGATAATTCTTGTGAATATGGTCATAGATAGGAGAACTCTCCACCCAGAACTCCCTCACCTGCCAGGTAACCTATATTCATTTTATACGAGGCTTTCTGGTTAGCTCTGAGGATAGTTGTTCTTGGTCAACCAAAAGGAAATGGGAATATTCTGGCCAGCTGAGGGGAATAATCTTTTAGGCAATGATGACCCTGGCATATCCCACACACCACCAACCAGGCACCTTTGGATTTTACCTTTGTCTAGGACCAGAAGGCAACCTTCTGGGTCAATATCCTGTAGTCCAGATCAACCCTCTCCATACTTCAACCTACCCCATTCTGATCAGCTGCTCCTCAATCTTCTGTGAGTCCCTCATGCTCCTAGAATAATAGTTGTCCACAGATCACTTGGGAGACTGGTAGGTGTATTCGCAGAAGAGGAAGTACATATGTATGTGGAACTGATCAGCTGGGATGTGGGTAAAATAACCACTTCTGCTTTAGTGACCTTTAAAAATGGTTCCATCCTCTGCCTTATCCTGTATGGCCCATTTGACATCATCAAGCACTGGGTAGGAGGAGGAATGGAATTAGTGGGAGCAGTGTGGAGTAAGAACTACAAGCTTCTTAAAGCTTCAACCAGAAAACAGAATTTTTAAAATTTTTAAATTTTAAAATTATTTTTAATATTCATTTTTAAAAATTTGAGTTCTAAATTCTCTCCTCCTCTCCTCATTGAGAAGGTAAGCAATATGATAGCAATTATACATGTGAAGTTATATAAAATGTATTTTTGTAATTAGTCTCATTAAAATAAAGGAAAATATATGTTTTGATCTGTATTCAGTCCATGAATTCTCTGTGTGAATATGGATAGCATTTTTCATTAAGGTTTTTTTTTGATCTATGAAATAATTAGCCTTCAGTACAGCATGTTAGGGATAAATCTCCAATGCCGTTAAAGAGACTGGAAAAGGAAGTGGGTTGGATAGGGACAAAAGAATTCCTGCTGAGCTGTTCATCACTTGGCTTAACCCTTGATTTTAATGAAAATTGTTAATGAAAATCTCTGCAAGACCTCCAAAGAAGGATATTAAGGCTAGAAATTCCAGGATGGCATACCCCACCTTTTGAGGACAGACAGATAGCTATCCACTTCCATTATAAAGTGAAATTGTTCAATGCCTTTTGAGTCATCAAAGGAGAATTAAATTTGATGAGGCAGAACCTCACTGTTGAATGTGCAGGGCCAAGGAAGATTTTGATAAATGGCTAGAGTACCCATCTATGTCTTGGTTAGGAAGGGAATTATGGTTGTTGGTCTGTGAGGAGGATATCAGAGGAACACAGCTTGGCTCTTTCATAACTCCTCTCTTTTCTTGTGGGCTTCCTGCCCCTTCCTGTCCCTTCCCTGTCTTCCCTCCCCATTCCCTAGACCTCTGAGCTGGAGGAGCTGTGGGGCTAAGCCCTAAAGAACATCTTTAAGTAATAAATCAAATTCCTGTTGGAGTAAAAGAGCCCTCTCCAGAAATAGAATCCTGGGCTTTAGAGTTGGGAAGGACATTAGAATTTAGCCATGCATAGAGCATAGAGGAAGAGGAAAAGCCAATGATGAAACTGCCTGGATATCATCACCTGCTCCAACCACCCCAGGTTTATACTAGACTATGCCTTAGAGATCAGTTAATTTGCCAGGCTGTGAACTTCAGCTTACCTTCCTTTACATTAAGAGCTCTTAATTTGGGGTTCATGACCTTGTTTTTTTAAATATTTTGTTAACTATTTCAATATTTGGCTTCCTATGCAATTTACTTTACACATTTAAAAATATTCTTCCAAGAAAGGGTCTGGGGGCTTTAACAGACTGCCAAATGGTTATAACATACAAAAAAGGTTAAGAATCCTGCTTAGCAGTTTTACAGCTTATGAAACCTCATTTCTTTTGGCAGCTAGGAACTGCAATAGATGGAATGCTGGATCTCAAGTCAGGAAGATCTAAGTTCAGATTTGATCTGAGACCTTCGTCTGCCTCCATTTCTTCATCTGTAAAATGGGAATAATGATAGTATCTACCTCTCAGCGTTGTGGTAAGGATATAAAATCTTTGTAAAGTATTTTGCAAACTTTAAAAACATCATATAAATGCTAGCTATTGTTATCATCATCATTATTTCTTCACAATAGCCCAAAGAGCACAAGTATGAATAATTCCATTTTACAGAGGAATCTGTAAAAATGAAAGAATTGGAGGACTTTATCTCTCTAAGCATTATTATTATTATTAATTATCCCTTCCTTATTATTCCCACTTTACAGAGAAGGAAACCAAAGCATGGAAAAATGAAGAGAGACATTAGGCTGTAGAGACTAGTGCACTGAATTCTGAAGTCAGAAATTCCTGAGTTTGACTCTTTTCTACACACATTATCCTGAGTAAGTCACTTGATTCTCAGAACGTCCTTAAAATAAAGAAATTGGATGATGAGATATTGGCGCTTTACTATAATCTCAGCTGCTAGGAAGGCCCAGGCTAGGGATCTCCTAAACTCAGTATTCTGAACTGCATAGGGCTGATCCAATGAAGCATCTGAACTAAGTCTGAATGGATTTCATCTTCTAGATTGAAAGGAGGAGTGGTAGGACTTTGAGCAGGGAAAAAAATAACATGGTGACCCTTGAAAGAGAAGGGTCAGGCAGCCTAATTGGTGAACCTACCTAATTGGGAAATGGAAAAGGTCAAAACTTCCATATGGATCAGTATTGGGATCAGTCCATGAGTAGTCAGTCATTGCACTTCCAGCCTGGGTGATATAAGAACCAATCTTCCTTCCTTCCTTCCTTCCTTCCTTCCTTCCTTCCTTCTTTCCTTCCTTCCTTCCTTCCTTCCTTCCTTCCTTCCTTCCTTCCTTCCATCCTTCCTCCCTTCCTCCCTTCCTTTCTTTCTCCCTCCCTTCCTTTCTTCCTTCCTTCTTTCCTTTTCTCTCCTTCCCTTTCTTTCTCTCTCCCTTCCTTCCTTTCTCTCCCCTTTCCTCCTTTTTCTCTTTTTCTTTTTCTTGTCTCTTTTCTCTTCCTTGTCTTTTTTTTAAAATGAGATTGGATTTTATAGATGACCTTTCAGGACCCTTTGCTTACCTCTAAATCTATGATTCTTTAAATATTACCATCCCTATTTTACAGTGGAAGAAATTAAAGCCTAGGAAAATAAAATTGTTTGCAGTCTCACAGTGAGTCAGTGGTAGGACTATGTCTCCAAACCAAGCATTCTGTCTCCCAACAACCTTTCCATTAAACCCTGTTCCCCCTCCCCCCCACCATCACTTGATTTGCTGGAATTATCTGGAACCAGCTCCCAAGAGTTAATTGTTAAATGTTCCATGTGAATATCTGTACCTCAGAAATGGACAAATACTACAAATTAAGACTTGATTTATTCTTTTGTTGATTGCCTAGATCAATGGTGTCAAACTCAAATAGAAATGGGGTCACTTTATACATATATACTTGTCCCTGTGAATGTATAATGACTTGGTTTAAAATATGATAATATTTGTGTTTTATTATATTTTATTTATTTTATTAGTTATATCCCAATCACATTTAATCTGGTTTCTGCATACTGGAGAGTGCTATAAGTGTGATATTTCTGGTCTAGACTAGGGCCTAGCAAACCAGCTCAGAACTGCAGCCTAACCGTGGACTATTGTTTGAGAACTCCTGCTGTAGATTTAAAAAAAAGTGATGGAAAAATTTTTCATAATGCAAATTAAACTTTAAAATACAGTCATAGTGCTGGTTAAGATTTAAGTGAAGTTCGAGAGTTGATGTGAGAGTAAGTGTGCAATAAAGAATATCCACTGGGGTAGGGATATGACCTAGTTTCTAGTCCTCTGCTCTGTGTGATCTGATGAAAGGCTGTGTGACTACATTGTGTCCACACAACAAATCTGGCTATTGGGCTTCTGAGCAGCTTCCTGGTTTCTGTTTCAAAAGTAAAGTCTTCTGCCAGGCATTGTGTGACCGAGGACACTGGGTGTCCTCATGGGGTCCAGCAGAGAATCACCTCTCTCTGCTGCCATTAATAGGATTGTAATAATGTTAGTATCTTCTCTTTGCAAAGCATTCCCCCCAAATCTCAAAGCTCTTTATAGACCCCAATGTAATGACTTCCATAAGGCAGGTGAGTTTCAGAGAAAATAGCTATTGCATGGCACAAATGTAGCCAGGGAAATGTGAGCTGCAAAGCAGACTGGGATTGGCTTTAAGCCACCAGTGTGTCAGAGGACATTCATGTGTTCAAATACAAAATAAAGCCTGCTGTTGGCTGCAAGTCCAAAGTCCTGTGCTTCCTCCATTTCCCATACACTGAAGCTCAGACATGGTAATTGAGAAATCCTAGCCCAGGGATTTCAGAGAGCCTTGCTCAGAGTCTGCTTGGAATATTATATCTGAAATTGGGGGGCATATTTGACAAGATGGGGTGAATCCAGAGGAAGGTCACCAGAACAGCTGAAGGAATTGGGAATGGTTAGCCTGGAAAAGAGAAGACTTGGAGTAGAAGAGAACAATATGACAGGTGTCTTCTAGTATCTGGAATGGTGATAGTACCTGAAAATAATTCCTGTAAAAGAGACTTTAATAGTACTTTCACTTTTTTGTTTGTTTGCCTTTTCTTTCTCATGGTTTTTCCCCTTTTGGTCTGATTTTTCTTGCACAACCTGACAAATATGGAAATATGTTTAAAAGGATTGTATATATTTAACCTATATCAGATTGCTTGCTGTCTTGGGGAGGGAGGAGGTAAGTGAAGGAGGGAGAACATTTTGGGACACAAAGTCTTACAAAAATGAATGTTGAAAACTATCTCTACATGAATTTAGTGAAATGAAATACTATTGAGAAAAAAAGAAAGAGGGCTTAGACTTATTTTGTTTGGCTTCAAGGATAAAGCTGGAGCAATGAATTTCAATTCAGCTCATGTAATAAACTTTCTAACAAGTAGAATGGCCATTAAGAGGATAGGTTGCCTTAGCAGGTAGTAAGTTTCCTTTCACTGGAGATGTTCAAGCAGAGGCTGAATGATTCCCTGTCAATAGGGATTCCTGGATTTAACCTCTGGGGCTTATTTCAGCTCTAAGATGAAGCCATGAATCTGTTCCATTTTCTAGCTGTGAGAACTTGAAAGTCACTTTATCTCTCTTGGCCTCTATTGCTTTATCTATAAAGTGATCTTCTACTTATCTGAATCAGTGGTTTCTCTATTCCCAGTTCAGATTATTATGGGGAAAATTACTTTGTAAACCACAAAATGCTCTAGAAATGGGAGCTGTTTTATCCTTATTTTACTTCAGTTAGATCAAACCACAGCAGTGTAAGGTTCCAATTAAGGTCTTTTATTGTATAGGTTTTATAATCAAGAATGTTCTAAAAATCAGGACATCTCAAGATGTCTACATAGGGCTCTGGATGGACGCTCAGGTAGACTCTTGATACACTCCCACCCCTTGACACATAAGAAGACTGCAAGGGAATTGCTTTACCAACAAATTCAATTAAAGATAGGCTGAATATATGTGTAGCTCAAATCCCTCCCTTGCCCTCTCCCTTCCCTTGGAAAGGTTGTGATATCTGTCATTTGTCTCACAGAAGAACTAAGTGTCCCAAAAACTAAGAACACAGAAGAAGGGCTAAGTTTTAGCCCCTGATTTTCTTCCCTTTGGAGGACTGATATTTTTTAGCTTCTTTTTCAATTATAGGATGAAAGGTCTTGTCTCAAATTATAGGAATTTCTGGTACTGGTAAGCAAGTGGATGGGGTGAATTGAGAATAGGGTAGGCATCCCCACAGGCATATTTATATTAAAGCAAAATAGAAATAAATACTTCCAGTTATTCCTCCAGCCACCAGCCTGCATAAAGCTATGGCCCTCCTAGTTCTTTAGTAATTTCATTATCTGAAAGCTTGGTGTTTTCTAACACACACAAATTATAAGGTGTGCTACATAGAGCTCTAGGTTTCAAGTCAGGAAACTAAGATTAAAATCTAGGCTCTGCCATTTACTAACTGTAGTATCTTGGGGAAGTCATTGTGGGGCTCAGTTTCCTCTTCTCTAGGGTATGTGATGGAGTTGCAGTAAGTGGAATGGCTCTAATCTTCACCATTCTATGAGCCCTTTCAATTCTATCATTTGTGATGGAAAATCCCTTCCATCTGACATTCTATGTTCTAAGAGGCCTTCCAGCTCTGAAAATCTACATTCTAAGGTCTATGACATAAAAATGAAAAACCATTTCTGGCATTACCCCTAGTTCTGACATTCTATGCTTCCAGGCTCATTCCAATTCTGTCTCAGTTCTCTGTTCTAAGGTCACTCCCTGTTCTGACATTCTGATTCCTAGTGAAAAAGAAACAATCATTTATAAAAGATGAAGAATAAGTGGAAATCACTGGTGCCTATAAGTTCTTTCATTGAAAGTACAAAAATTAATCAGATGAGACTTTGTGGTAGATTAGCAATTTTTTTCCTCCCATAAATTTAAATAACATTGCTTGGGATAGTATGTGCTAACTTCCAGGAAGATTCATCCCACTGAAAGAAGTATGTTAGGAGAAGGAAGGTATGGTCCAGAAAGGTTAGGATTCATCTCTTCTCACCATAAATACTCCAGGGGGAAATCGGTGTGTATGTATGAGCAAGACAAAAGAAAGTCACTGGCTCAGACTGAGAATTTCAAGCCCTCTTGTGATTCTTTCACCCTTTGCTACTGGATGTTTTCTGTGAGAAGAAATCCATTCTAGGTGTTTATTCTCTCTCCCTGGCTATGTGTTCTAGAAACCTAACAGTATCACAGTCCTTTTTTAAACAAATCTGAGAACTTGTTTCCCTGGAAGAGATGGAAGTATCCAAGTCACAATTCTAAACCAGGACCTGAAATTCTAAAAATCCTAATGAACCAGATCTAGTCCTTCAATTAAAGGTTTAACCCTTTTTGTTCAGGGAGGATCCTAGAGATGACAGAGCAGACCCATCTAAAATGCCCAGTTTGGAATTAGCCACCAAATCTTCAGATTACCTCCTATGTGGGAAGACAAACTCTCTTGGGCGGGGGATGAGGAGGAGTCTTCGAGATTGTTTGTTAATCCTCTTTTTAAAAGATCTGAAAACTAAAGACCAGTGCCATAGGAGCACTAACTAGAGAGATGGTCTGTTTAATCTGAAAGGAAAATTTAGGGGATGGGGTGTGGTAACTTCGAAATTTTAGAAAGTCTATTGAAAGGAACAGAAGTGAGACTCATGAGAACTGAGCCCCACTTTGGTTCCTGAGGGCAAAACCGAGGGAACTTGGTAAAAGTTGAAGAGGGGGCAAATATATTGGTTTCATGTCAAGGAAAACTTTTTAATAATTAATATCTAAAGAGGATAGCGGCTGCCTTGGGAGGTAGAGATTCCCTCTCACTGGCAATCTCTGAGCAACAGCCAGATAACCCTCCCTATCCCAGGAGATGCTCAAGAAGGGTTTTTTGCCCAGAGAGGGCTGTACTAGACGTCTCCATGGTCCCTTGCATCTGTGTGAGTCTCTTGTGCAGACTCCTCGACATTGATCTCCAAGTCACCATACTTCATTTTAACCATTCTCTTGTCCCATTATGATACTGGCCTAATTGAAGTACCTCCATTTCCTGATCTATAAAAGGAGGGAGTGAAACTGGAAGGCCTCTGAAACCTATGATTCTAAGGCCCTGTGCTTGATTGATTACAGAGCATTCTATAAATTGAATATGGGCATTTTTGCAAAAAGCCTATTTAATTTGTAAGTGTACCATGCATGTGTGTACATGTGCTTAGAATTTAATTTGGCTCCAAAATAAAAAAGTTTTTTGATTTTTGGTGGCATTATGATAGAAAAATAATAGTTTTAAAAGCCATCACAGAAACTGAAATCATCTAATGAGGTGAACATCCTATAAAAGAAATGCAAATTCTTATTTGTCAGATAATATTTTCAAGTCTATTGTACTAGATTCTCCACTCTTTTTCAGTACCTCCCCAAGGAGCAGTGGTGGTCATGGCAGAGGAGCTACTGGCAGGATCTTTAATGATCTTAACCTAAATTTGTAGGTGGCTGTATATCTTGTGGAAAGGCAACATGGTATAGTAGACAAGAGAGCAGGATATAGAGTCAAAGGACCTAGATACAAATCCTGCATCTAACACTTACTATGACCATGGGCAAGTACCTCACCATCTCAGAGACTCAATTTCCTTATCTGTAAAATAGGCATGATTATACTTGAGATACTTGTGAAAAAAAAAAACCACTTTGTAAACCTCTGAGGGGCATAAAAAGAAGACTTCTTGAAATCCAAATCTTTCGATAGCAGTTGAAGCCTAGGAAACAAGAAACTGAATACTTATGGGATATCTTGGGGGTAAAAGAAGTAGCTCTCTGAAATATCTGGTCCAAAGTGTAGCTATGCCCTGTAATGTGGGAGCTGGGGGCTGGAGTGGAGGATGGTGATAGAGGAGAATATATCCTATGAAATAAGCCTTGAGGCTCTGCAGGAGTCCCAAAGGTCTCCTTCACCTGGTAATTATTTGATCAGAAACAAAATAGCTTGGTTGGCCAGTTGGAGATAAGCACCAGGTGTGGAAGATGCCCTTTGGGAGGGCCTGGCTGAGATGGGAAGGGTCCCATTCAAAGTGAGTCCTTTAAGCAACCCCACTGGGAGGGGTTCAGACATTGAGAAGGGGCTGAAGAGTGGTGTTGTACACATCAAGGAGCAGTGCTGTAACATTGCTTGAGTGGTCCTCTGCCCAGGCAGGGAAGGTTCCCAGCTGGAAGATGCTCTGGGCCCATGTATTCATGGCCAAATTAAGCAGCAAAACGCCTGCAAGGTTCATTAGGAGTCCTGTCCGTACCTGAAATATACAAAATCCAGAAGAACAAAAGATTTACACAGAAAAGCTGGATTGAATTCAGAGAAAGTCATAGCACTGTCAAAGAAATGCAAAGCAATCTGGTAGAAGCAGCAAAATCCTGGTTTTCCCTTAACTTGATGACTAGGTCATTAAAATTTTCTAAGACTCAGTTTTTTCATCAGTAAAATGGGAATAATGAACCCCTGATCTATTTCCTTAATAATGAGACTATAAGACTGGGATTCCTAACATTTATGTCATAGACTCCTTTGGCAGTCAGTCTGGTGATGTCCATAGTCCATTTCTCAGAAGAATGTTTTTAATAATATAAAATAAAACACATAAGATTATAAAGGATATTATTTGTGCTGATTTAAAAAAAAAACAAGCTCAAAGATGTCAGGTTAAGGAGGATGAATATAAGAGAAGAAATGTAAAGGTAAGTGCTATCAATATATACATACAGGGGATTGTGACTTTATAGGAAAGAGCATTTTTACAGAGAAAAAATCCTCTTAGACCCACTTACTTAAGGACATTTCTTCATTGAGGGCAAGGACCAAGACTTACTTACCTTATTTAAAGGCAACCAGGTAGCACGGTAAATAGAGTACCAGGCATGAAATAAGAAAGATAACAATTCAGACTGGCTCAGACACTAGCTAGACATTTAACCTCAATTTTCTTGTCTGTAAAATGGGAATAATAATAGTACCAATCTTCCAGAGTTGTTGTGAGAAGCATATGAGGCAATATTAGTAGAAATTCTTAGCACAGTGCCTGGAACATAGTAGGTGTTTAATACTCATTCCTTTCTCTTATCTTTGTTCCTTCTGAGCACCTAACATAAGCACCTATATGGAATAGTTTCTTAAAAAATGTCTGCAAAATGAATGAAATGAATGTATTCCTAATACAAATAGAATATCACCAAAAATGAAATGTGGAGCATTGAATTAGAACTTGAGTGAAGGAGAACTTTAGAACACACACTAGGAGAGCTGAAAGGGGCCTTAGAATATAGACTAGTGTGGCTGAAGTAGAACTTAGAACATAGACTACTGTAGCTGGAAGAGACTTAGAACATAGGCTACTGAGGCTGGAAGGAATCTTAGAATATAGACTAAAAAGGTTGGAAGGGGCCTTAGAACATAGACTACCAAGGCTGGAAGGGTTCTTCCAAATAGACTAATAGATCTAGAAAAGACTTCAGAACACAGAACTTTGTTGTAGGGAAGGATCATAGGGATGATCCAGCTTTAGATTTCTCATTTTCCAGGTGGAAAAACTGAGGATCAGAGAGTAAGCAACAAAGTCACTCAGCTAATAAATGGCAGGATATAGAACCTAAGCCCCTTGACCCCCAATCTAGGTTTTATCCATGATGCAATACTGCCTCTCCACCACATACCAAGATAACATCTAAATGGGTTCATGATCTAGATATAAAGAGGGACTTTGTAAGCAAGTTAGAGGAACGTAATATAGTTTATCTCTCAGACCTGTGGAGGTGGAACAAATTTATGTCCAAAGAAGACCTGGAACTCCTAATTGAACACCAGATGGATAATTTTGACTATATTAAGTTAAAAAGTTTCTGTACAAACAAAACAAATGCAGACAAGATTAGGAGGGAAGCATCAAATTGGGAAATCATCTTTACATTTAATGGTTCTGATAAAGGCCTCATTTCTAAAATTTATAGAGAATTGTCTCATATATATAAGAATTCAAGCCACTCTTCAATAGATAAGTGGTCAAGGGATATGAACAGACAATTTTCAGATGATGAAATTAAAACCATCTCTAGTCACATGAAAAGTTGCTCCAAATCACTATTGATCAGAGAAATGCAAATTAAGACAACTCTGAGATACCACTACACACCTGTCAGATTGGCTAAAATGACAGGAAAAGATAACGATGAATGTTGGAGGGGATGTGGGAAAACTGGGACACTGATACATTGTTGGTGGAACTGTGAACGGATCCAACCATTCTGGAGAGCAACTTGGAACTATGCCCAAAAAGTTGTCAAACTGTGTATACCCTTTGACCCAGCAGTGTTTCTACTGGGCCTAGATCCCAAAGAGATCTTAGAGGAGGGAAAGGGCCCCACATGTGCAAGAATGTTTGTGGCAGCCCTTTTTGCAGTGGCAAGAAACTGGAAACTGAAGGGATGCCCATCAATTGGAGAATGGCTGAATAAATTATGGTATATGAATGTTATGGAATATTATTGCTCTGTAAGAAACGACCAGCAGGACGATTTCAGAGAGGCCTGGAGAGACTTGCATGAACTGATGCTGAGTGAAACGAGCAGAACCAGGAGATCATCATACACAGCAACAACAGTATTACATGATGATCAATTCTGATGGACATGGCTCTCTGCAACAAAGAATTGTCTCAAACCAGTTCCAATTGTTCACTGAAGAAAACCATATACACCCAGAGAGAGGGATATGAAATATGGACCACAACGTAACATTTTCATGATCTCCATTGACATTTGCTTGCATTGTGTTGCCTTTCTCTGATTCTTTTTTTTCTTGTAGATAGGATTTTTCTTGCATAACTTCTCAAGCATTTCAACATTATTAACATGTAGTGGACTTCCTGCCATCTAGGGGAGGGGAGGGGACTGGGGGTAAAATTTGTAATGGAAAGCTTTGTAAAGATCAATGTTGGGGAACTACCCATATACATGTTATACAAATAAAAAGCTTTAATAAAAAAAAATACTGCCTCTCGTGGGGCTGAATTTCCAAATTGGCAAACTATTTGCAGTTAAACTTTATTCTTCACGTTCTGACTACCCCTTGGGAGGAGGACAAAGGTATTCGGTCCATTCATCCCTAGGGTAGATGTGAACTTGGCCCTCTTTAAAATAGAGGTACCAAGACTGAAGCATTGGAGGGCCAAAGATGTCTTGTGAAACAAGACTTTCTGCTTGGCTGAGCAGGTCCAAGAGGTGATGAACCCATGGATGAGGAAATTGGGTGGAAGGTCAGGCAAGAGTTTGCTGAGCCAAGGTCTCTCAGTCCTTGGAGTGGCAGTTTACCACAAGGATAAGGAATATGGAACTGGAATCAAGAAAATCTGAATTTAAGGCACAATGCTAGTAAGTCTTATTTATGTGATCTTGGACAAGTCCCTTCATTTCTATGAACATCAGTTTTCTTATCTGTTTTATGGGAACTTCAATGGGCTATCTTAGGGAAAGTATGTTGTAAATTATAAAGTATGACAGAAAGAAAACCCGTTGTGGTTTTTGCCAGAGTTAATTTTCTGAGCTAAGTGGAGAATATGTCAGGGGCCTCAGAAGATAATAAGATTTCATGACTTAAAGCTTAAACTTCCATACCCTATGGTACAATCCCCTTTATATGCATGATAAAAGATTTCTAAGTTTCTTACCCTATTTGGTCTCCTCTTCCCCCAATGCAAACATTCCTCGTAAGAGATAGTTTTCAACATTCATTTTTTTTTTTTTTTTTTTTTTTTTTTTTGCTAAGGCAATTGGGGTTGAGTGACTTGCCCAGGGTCACACAGCTGTTACGTGTCTGAGATCACATTTGAACTCAGGTCCTCCTGACTTCAGGGCTGGTGCTCTATCCACTGCGCCACCTAGCTGCCCCTCAACATTCATTTTTATAAGATTTTAAGTTCCAAATTTTTCTCTCCCTCCCTGTTCTTCTCAAGACAATAAGCAATCTAATATAGGTTATACATGTACAATTGTGTTAAACCTATTTTCAATGTGAACATTTTGACTTAACTTGCCCCCAGATCTTGAGATTCTAGCAACAAAGCCCAGTGTAGTGGGAAAAGCACAAGATTTGGGATCAGAATTTGTTTTTAGTCATTTTTGTAATAACCAACTCTTTGTGACCACACTTGGGGTTTTCCTGGCAAAAATACTGGTGTGGTTTGTCATTTTCTTCTCCAGCTTATTTTACAGATGAGGAAACTGAGACTAACAGGCTTAAGTGACTTGCCTAAGGTCCCAAAGCTAGTAAGTGTCGGAGGCCAAATTTGAACTCAGGAAAATGAGTCCTTAATTCTAAGCCTGGCAAGTTATCCACTTTGCCACATACCAGCTCCTGGGTTCAAATGCTACTTCAACTATTTACTGAATCTCTGTGAATCTGAAAAAGTCACTTCCTTTCTCTGAGCTTCAGTTTCCCCTTTGTGGGTTAATTGGCAGCCAAACCTTTCGTATATGGGTCAGAGTAAAGATGACTTTATAGTAATGATAGCAGATGGGCATCAACTTAGAAAACTTAGAAAATGCTTAAAACCTTTGGGCTCAGCTCAAATCCCATCTATTCCATGGATTCTTCCCTGATTTTGCTACCCATACTGATCTCTGCCCATTTTGGAACTCCTATGGTCCTTATCATCATCATCATTTATTTTATTATTTAATCACACTGCTTATTTCAAAAAACATAAAATGTCAGAGTTAGAGTTTTTAGAAATCAGGAGGATTTCTTTTTTAGTTATATAGACCACTTTGACTATCTGGTGAAGTGTACAGTAGATCCCTTTTCAGAATGATGTTTTTTAAATGTATAAAATAAAATACAAAAAATACAAAAACCATAATTATATTAGAATACAGATATGAAAACTTTTTTTAAACTAAATTCACAGACCTTCTGAAATCTATCCATAGATCACTAGTGGATCCATGGACTCCAAGTTAAGAAGCTCTGGTTATTTCTCATTCCATAATGAGAAAACAGAGGAGAAATTACTTCCAAGGTCTCATGACAGATTAACAATTAAACTAGAAATAGAACTTGGGTCTCCTGACTTCTAGGCCAGCACTTTGTATAAGTTGTCTTCCCAATTAGACTCCAATCCCCTTGAAGGCAGGCTTGTAATGATACTTCCTTGAAAGCTTCACAGCACTGAACAAAGGATTTCAGTAGAGACAAAATGGTGAAATGACTTTTCTTTTAAGAGACTTAAGGCCTCCAGACAACTTATTCAAAAAGCAAGGTTCCTTTCCTCCTCCCTACCTTTCAAAGTCCAATCCTATTCAATAACATTTGTTAAGTATCTACTAAATGCCAGGTATTATGGGAAGTATGGAAGTTACAATTTTGAAAACAAAAGACAGTCTCTGCCCTCAAGGAGCTTACAATCTAACTGGTGTCCTTTCTTTGGCCATCTGTAGTCATAATTCTTTTTTCTGTTTTGTTTTGTTTCTTTTTTGAGAGGCAATTGGGGAAAAGTGACTTGTCCAGGTCATACAACTAGTAAGTGTTAAGTGTCTGAGGTCAAGTTTGAACTCAGGCCCTCCTGACTTCAGGGCTGATGATCTATCCACTTCTCAATCTAGCTGCTCCTCTAGTCATGATTCTTAAATTCCAAAGCACTTGATCATTAGATACTAGCCATGTAGACTAGTATAATGGAAAGAGCATGAGATCTGGAATCAGAAGATCTGGGTTCAGTCCCAGTTTGGTTACCTCTTACCTTGTGAGTTTCCACAAATTAAAGGGTTTGAACAACATTTTGCATTCTAAAAGTCACTCAGAAACTCTGACTTGTAAACTGTGTAGGGCCTTTCAGTTCTAAGTCCTTCATTTTTATCAATTTGATTTCCCAAGAGGGTGGCCCATGAATCATCTGGGAAGCCTGGGGCCTGTCTGCTCCTGGGGTGATCTAGGTAGGAGTTATCAATACAGAAAACTGAAGGATCTGCCAGAGGAAAAGCTTCTTGCCCCCAAGAGCTTGCAGCCCAGATGCGGGGAGGAGCAACTCAGCACAGAGACCTCTCTGGAGAGAGGTTTACTAACTGGGAAAGGCACTAATGAGTGTACTCCAAGCTCCTACCCCTAGTGCAACACTAATTAGCACTTAAATAAGTACACTTCCCTGCCTGAAACCAGACCTGGAAACGGAACAAAGGTGTGTGATGTTCAAACTGAGATTACTTCTCTTTCTCTCTTTTCTCCTTATCATCTGTATCTCTGAAAAAAAAATTAAGTCCTGACTCTTATAGTCTTTATTCCCTACTCTTTCATAACTAAGGAAACTAAAGGACACTCTCCTGTTCATCATTTGGTGACCTTTTATATAATCATTAATCATTTTCTTGCACAAAGGATAAGGACATAGGGCCACAGCTAAAAATAAACCACTTATGTTTCAATTTATATAGATAGTCTGCCTTCTTCAACTTTCTTGAGGGAATATTGAAATGAACCTATGGCCCCCAAATGTCCACCAATTATAATCACTAGCACTTATACAGATTCTAAAATTTGCAGAGCACTTTATAAATGTCATTTTACTTCATCCTTACAACTCTAGAAGGTAAATGCTATTATTATTCCCATATGCAAATGAGAAAACTTTTGGTAGGAAGAGGAGAATGATAGATTTAGAGCAAGAAGAGACCTCAGAGGTCATTATGTAGTCCAACTTCCTTTTACAGATGAGGACTTTGACATCCAGAGACCCAGATCTCTGAAGTGGTACTGACTTCACAGCTTCCTCCAAGCAACCCGCCCCTCTCTCCTTGTTGAAGTTCACAGTTGTCTCTTAGGAAGTTACCATGTCTTTGACCAGCAGATGTCCAGAAGCAAAGGCAATGGAGTTGGGAGGTGTTGACACTGGAAGCATAAAGGCATAGGAGCAGCCAACTGTTCCAGGGATCATCAGATATAAGGGATGGACTCGAAGTCGAATGGCCTGACCCGGGCAGGAGAGGGAGGAAGAAAACATATCAAACAGAATGTCAGAGCTGGAAGAGACCTTTGAGATTATCCAGTACAACTTCCTCATTTGATTATATTCTATTTTAAAAAATGTTTTTTTAAAAACTTTAATATTAAACAGCAGTATAATCAATTAAACTTGTATGGTAACTGCATTTAAATTAATTTCACCACATATAGTATTATCGCTTTTCAGACATTTCTGAGTCTCTATTATGATTTTTTGTCAATTCATTCTTTTAAAAAATGTTTCTTGTTAATTTTTTAAGACTGGATCTCCCTGAAAAGAGAGTCATCTATACCCAGAGAGAGGACTTTAGATCACCACATAACATTTTCATTCTTTTTGTTGTTGTTTGCTTGCATTTTGTTTTCTTTCTCAGTTTTTTTCCTTCTTGAGCCGATTTTTCTTGTGCAGCAAGATAACTATGACTATGTGTGTGTGTATATGTTGGATTTAACATATATTGTAACATATTTAACATGTATTGGACTACCTGCCATCTAGGGGAGAGGGTGGGAGGGGAAGGAAGGGAAAATTTGGAACAGAAAGTTTTGCAAGGGTCACTGTTGAAAAATTACCCATGCATATATTTTGTAAATAAAAAGCTTTAATAAATAAAAAAAGACAACCCACGATAAAAACAGAAAAAAAAAAGACTGGATCTCCCTATTTCACCCCAGCTGGAAGTACAGCAGTCACTCAAAGGCTCGAACTCACTGCTGATTGTCATGGGGGCTTTGACCAGATCTGTCTTTTCAGTCAAGGCTGGTTTGCCCTTCATAAGTAGCCTGATAGAACCCTGCTCCAGAAGGCTCACCATATTTAAGGTCAGACAGTGAGGGTGCCAAATTGACTTGAACCAGTGCAGCTCAGAACTCCTGAACTTAATCAACCCATCAATCACAACCTGCCCCAATATCAGGGATTATAGGCATGTACCACCACATGGGCTGATCAGCAACATTTCCAGTGTATTCCTCCCTCTCCTCCTCCCAGAAAGTCATCCCTTATGACAAAAAAAATGAAAAATAATTTTAAGTTAAAAATTAGCCATCCTTCTCCCCCGCAAAAAAAAAAAATCTGACATTATCTGTAGTGTTCCTCAAATATAGTCCCTTATCTTTTCCAAAGAAAAGATGAACGATGTCTTCTCATACTTCTCTGGGACCAAGCCTAGTTACTAAAATCTTTTGGCATTTAATTTCACAGTTTTCTTGTTGTGGTTTCCATTTACATTGTTGCAGTCATTGTATGTATCATTTTCTTGATTCTGCTCCTTTTATTTTGTATCAGTTCATTTAAGTTTTCTTATGCCCTGCAATTCTCCTGTTCATCATTTTTATTCCATTGTATTAGTTCACCATAACTTGCTTATTCATTCCTCATTTGATGAGTCTCTACTTAGTTTCCAGTTCTTTTTTCTATAAATATTCTAGTGATTATGGGACCTTTTTGTCATTCGACATCTTGGGCTATATGCCTAGCAGTGGAATATCTGGGCCAAAAAATGTATGGACATTTTAATCACCCCCTAATTTTTTAAACTAAATAATATTTTGTAATGCCCTCTTTCACATAATGATAATTTATTCTTAGTGATATTTCTCCTTCTTATTTAGTTGTTAATAATGTAGACCCCATTTGCTAGTTCTGCTTTTCATTAGTTTGCATCATTTCATAAAGATTTTCTATTTTTTTTGCATTATGCATTTTTTGCAACAGGTATGAGGAAACTTACTGGTGTTAATTGTGTAGTATTTTTCCATTTCACCAATGTACCATAATTCTTTAACTATTCCTCTATTTTTAGACATTTAGCTAATTTATAGTTTGCTCTTTTGTTTTTATTTTGCAACTATGCACTATACCACTAAAAGAAAATCTTTAAATAGATAGCTTCTTTTTTGTTGCTTTTTGATAACACATTGTGGTCATAATCTCAAGAAAGGGATTATTATTTTTGTGACTTTTACTGAATACTGCCAAATAACTCTCTTGAAAGATTCTTCAAGTTTGCAATTTTACCAGCAAAAATAAGAGTGTATTTTCTTCTCCTTTACACCAACAACTGTGAGCTTAGTTGCTTCTGAGGGAGTGATTGCTGCATGAGATAGTACACAAACCATAATTTGTATCCTATTAATTATTAGTGAAGCTGAGGATTTATGGGGAAATAATTATGAACAATTTGTATTTCTTCTTTTGAAAACACAAGCCCTCATTTTACAGTGGAAGAAATAAAATTTAGAGATGAGGAGTGATTTGCCCAATCTGGTTAGTATTATATAGGACTGGTATTCTAATTCTAGGGTTCAGGGTTACCAAATCCAAGTTCAGCGCAATTTTTTCTGTCTCACTTTACTCTGCTATTAGTTTCTCTAGTCTTCAGCGAATTATATTTTACCTTGATAATAACATTAGGAACAGGCTGAAGCAAAATTATACAAGGAAAAAAAATGTCCCCAAACAAAAATCCACTCAAGACTAAAACCACAAGTAACCATTAACTCCCTCCCCTCTCTATATCCTTTGACATGGTAGCAAAGAATACTGTATTTAGAATCATATTGTCTGGATTTGATTAGAAACTAAGTAGTTTCTACTACTTAGAAGCTATATCTATACTTAAAAAGAACACCCAGAAGGAATGTAAAATTATTTCAATAAATTAATATTCTTATTTAATGACAATGTGTTTATCATTATATATAATAGATTATGTTGTATTCTATGATATATTTATATAACATTTGATTATATATTTCTATAATATAATATTTAATAATTTATTATATAATGTGTTTGTAACATAAATATGATTTTAAAATAATATTTTAATGATTTAATACTGAAGATGTTAAAACTTGATCCTAAAAAGAATGAAAAAATGTTCCTCCCATTCTTCTTTGTAGAGGTGGACTATGTATGTAGAAAATGGTATTTCCTGCCAGACTCTGCTGATTTGTTCATTAGTTTTGAAGAATTATTTCTTTTCCCCTTTAAAATTTTTCTTTTCAAAGACTTATTCACTGTATGGAGGAAGGGGAATATAAATGCAGAAATGAAAGTAAAAACAAAAGATATCCCTAAAATTAATTTTTTTTAAAAATAGGACTCAATATTCAATCTAAAGGAATGTTATCTGATGATCAGCTCATCAAGAGTGTTGTTCTTTAGTTACTTGTTTCACTCATGTCCAATTCTTTTCATAATAATCCCATTTGGAATTTTCTTGGCAAAGATACTGGAGTAGTTTGCCATTTCCTTTTCCAGGTCATTTTACAGATGAGAAAACTAAGGCAAACAGGGTTAAGTGACTTTTCCCAGAGTCACACAGCTAGTATCTGAGGTTAGATTTGAACTCAAGAAGATGAGACTTCTTGATTCTAGCCCAGGCAATCTATCCATTGTACCACCTAGTTACCCGTTAAGAGTAAGAAAAAACATCTTTGTGTGGAAGGGACTTTCTGGGACTCCTCAAAACCATATCATTATAAATAAACTCTGTGGTCTGCCTGTGGGCAAGAGTGGCCATGGTTTCTCCCAATACCTTTTCTGACAGGTGAGGTCAGCCTTCCTTGAGGAGAGGTCTTCTCACCCTGTTGACTGTGCACCAGATGCATTAGCTGGGGCAGAAGACCTCCTTTGGGGGTACTTACCAGTTCAGCAAGGACTGGGAGGAAAATGATGATGGTGGCTGTGTTGCTAGCAAACTCAGTGAAGAAGGCAATCACCACAGAGATGAGAAGGACAGCGATGGCTGGTGGCACACTCTCCAAGGGATGCAGCCGCCCACCGATCCAAGCTGACAGCCCTGATTCCTGCCACAGGGGGAAGAGAGGACCTTACCACTCATCCCTCTTCCAACATTCCCATTACCGACTGGATCTGGAAAAGAATTTGGCTGGTTCTACACTAATATTATGGCTGTTTCCTCATTGGCAAATGGAGTAATTTATCAAAATACTGAAAAATTCAACACCTCTTCTATGGATTGATTTGGTTATTGATTGACAAGATAATTCTTTTCATTTGTATAATGGAGAGAGCGGGCTTTTGTTGCCAGGGTTTAAATCCTATATCTGATACACAGTGACTGTGTAACTCGCACTGTGTGATTTGGCAAATCACTGTCTCGAAAAGAAGGTACTCACCTTTGGGTGTGGGAATTTCCTCATCTTGAACTTCCCTATATCAATGAAATCACAGCTCTGGTCCCTATTCCTATTATTTGTAGAGTGCTACATTTTTTTTTGATGAGACAATTGGGGTTAAGTGGCTTGTTTAGGGTCACACAGCTAGGAAGTGTTAAGTGTCTGAGTCCAGATTTGAACTCATGCTTCCAGGGGATCTAGTTGCCCCGAGTGTTTTGTACTTTTCATGGATTTCCCCAAGTTATTTTGACAAATAGTATTATCCTTATTTGACAGATAAAGAAATTGAAAGTTCAGAGTTGAGCTTTATCTGTCTAAGGTCACACATTGTGACTGCCATAACCAGGATTTATACCTAAAAAAATTGATTTGGAACCAGAAGACTTCTGTTTAATTCTGACCTTTCCACGGATTAACAAAGCTAAGGAACACTTGCCTTTTGATATATTGATTCCCTGTGGTTTCCCAAAGGGCCTAGAGAGGATTGAACGACAACATGGATTGGTGGAAAGAGCATAAGGATTCTAGGTTTTAGTTTTGGCTTTGCTGCTTGCTAACTGTGTGACTTTGAGGATGTCCATTTCTTGGGTTAGAAATCTAGGCTTAGAATCAGAAAATGCAGGTTCACATCCCAGCTCAACCACTGATTTTTTTGGGAGTTGGAATAGAGGTGGGGGGAGGAAGAGGAAGAACAAGCATTTATTAAATACCTATAATATGCCAGATACCATGCTAAGTGCTTTACAAACAGTATTTTCCTTGATTTTTTTTGATGCTTTTTCACAAATCACTTGATTTCTCCAGGTCTCAATTTCCCTATTTGTAGAATGCCAGGGTCTGACTAGGTTCCTTCTAAGGGATACTTCCAGCATCATTCAGTGCTTCTGTGATTTCTCTAAAATCCTATGAATTATCATCAACTCCTGAGGCTGAGAACTCAGTGCTCCTCCCATGACTCATTCACTACATGACTAGTGAGTTAGTGAAGAACTAGTCAGTGAATGGATAGAGAACAAGCCTTCTCTCCATTATTTCACCCCACTCCCTCCAGATCCCAGGGAGAGGTGGATGAGGAATGTGGCCTCTGCTCCCCCTCTGTCAGCTACTGGCTCTGGCCCAGAAAGGACCCACATGGTATCCAATTAACCAAAAAGTAGAAGTTTCAAAGTAGAATGTTAATGACCAAGTAGCTTGATGCCTTGTGGGATGACAGGGGGAGGGGAGGAGAGAAATCAGTCCCCAGATCTTCCCTGGAGCTGGACCCTAAGACAGTGCACCCCTCAGTAAATAATCCCATGTGCTGATTTCCCTGGGGATAAGCCATGCCACTTCTCACTAAACCTCAATTTCCACAGAGAAAATAGACAGGATTATAGCTGGAAATCTTGTGTGGTGTTTCTGAGAACAAAGGTTTTGCAGCTCTGAAGCTCTGATGATGGTTATTTGTTTTGGGGTTTTAATGATAGTTTTTTTTTTTCAAAAGACATGCAAAGATAGTTTTCAACACTCACCCTTGTAAAACCTTGTGTTGCATATTTTTCTCCCTCACTCTCCCTTTTTCCCCTCCCTTAGACAGCAAATAATCCAATATAGGTTAAACATGTACAGTTTTTCTAAATACTGAATGATAATTTTTCTGGGCCTTTAGGTGAAGGAGAGGATGGGACTCCTCTTAAAAATGATAACAATCATATCCAGACATCTCTCCTTTTGTTTTCCACTTCTCTAAGGCCCAACTTCTTAAAATGTGGGTTGAGATCTCAAATGTGATTTTGACACTAAATGTGGAGGTTGCAAAATTATGATTTATTATCAGTAAATGTTTGATTTGTATACATATTTTATATACTTATATACCTGGAGTCATGAAAAAAAATTCTTGGGTAAAAAGGAGTCATGAGTGGAAAAAAATCTAAGAAGCCCTGCTCTAACATACTTATCATGTAATTCTTCTGTTTTATTCCTCCACTAGCCTGGCACAGGACTTTATACACAGCTGGATTTGAATCATAGTTTCTATTTCTGTAGCAGTTTAAAGTGCTTAGAGAATTTTTCTCACCACAACCTTGCTGAGGTATATATGCAAATATTGTTATCCCATTTGACAGATAGGAAAACTGAGGCTCAAAAAGTTCAAATCTCTCTCTCAGTAGCATAAAGAAATTAAGAACAGAACTGGCATGAGAATTTAGATCTTCAAATGTCAAGTTCAAGTCTCTAACCCTCTCATCTACAGATAAAGAAATTGTCCAGAGGTTTGCCCAGGGTCCCATGGCCAGGAGGCATCAGAATTGGCACTTGAACTCAGTTCTGAGTCTTTTTCCTTTTAGCACACACCACTTCTCTAAGGGAGATCAAAGGAACTGCTTTCCATCCTTTGTCACTTTCTCACAAACTGAGGGCGGGCTTTTCAAAGGAATATGAAGTAGAGAGACAGTATGTGATCCTTGATCTGGGATTCAGAGGTGGCAAGACCTGTGGAGATCACGTATTCCAGACCTATTTCCATCTCTCAAAACAGATCTCCAGAGACCATGCCCTGGAGGAGCTAAATCCCTCAACTTTGGGACTCTAGTCCTGGGGACCATGATGTCCTGATTGAGGACAGCTCACCCTTTCTAGCCAGTCCCAACACATTCATCCCAATTGTCTTTCCACTTCTTGTTCTGGGAATGATAATCAAAACCAGGAACCCATTGCTTCTAGAAGGCACTTGCCAATCAACCCACCATTTCTGTGATTCTCCCAGTCAAAACTGCCTTTTCTTACCCTCATCCCCTTCTGTGTATATTGTTAAAATGTAAGGTCCCTGAGGATAGGAACTTCATCACTTTTGATTTTATAAACCCAGAATTAGCACTTGTTATGGCAGAGAGTAAGCATCTAAAAATACTTATTCATTCCTTGGTGACCATGAGGTAGCTATTTCATCCCTCTGGATTTCAGTGTTTTTATCCACAAAGTGGAGACAATTTGCAAGGCTATTGTAAAGCAAATGCTTTATAAATTGCAAAGTATCAAAGAAAAAGGATCTGTAACCATACACAGGGGCTTTACAGTTTACAAAAGTTTCACATCCATTATGTCATTTGATCCTAATGGCAACTCAAGGACAGAGGCCAGGCAGGTGTCAGTTAACTCTGTGTTCCAGGAGAAACTATACTCTAGAGAGGTTAAATGATTTCCACAGATCTAACCAGCTAACAAATGACTTGAAACCAGGACTCCTGACCATGACTTCTTTCCCTTTTCTACACTTTCTGATCATGACTTCTAATCACAGAATGTCAGAAGTAGAAAGGCTCTTAGGACATAGAACATAGAATTTTAGTTCTAGAAGCAATCTAAGGTTGTAGACTGCAGAATTTCTAGCAGGGAGAGACTTTGGAGGTGATGGCATCCAAGCCCCTCTCCCATTTTTCAATGAGGAAACATTACAAAAGAGGAAATCACTCGGTTGAGGTGACACAATTTTAAGTGGCAACACCAAGTGCCAACTCAAGTATTCCTGATGCCCAAGTCCAGAGGTTGTTTTTTTTTAAGAAAAATCCCCTCATTTCCTGCCATCTAGAGGAAGGGTGGGGACTGGGGGGGAATGTGTAACAGAAAGCTTTGTAAGGGTCAATGTTGAAGAATTATCCATACATACGTTTTGCAAATAAAAGTTTTAATAAATAAATAAATAAATACCCTCTTCATTCCTTGGAGCAGAACTCTATCTCCTCACTTCCCCCACCAATACTGAGGCTTTAGCAGAGAAGCTACTGAAAATTAGGAGAGGATTCCTGGCTTGACAATACACTTTAGGGAAGCACCTTAGGGGAAATCCATGCCCTTATGAAAGATTTCCCCTCTATCCCTGTGCCTAGAACTTCCTTCAGCCAGTACCAAACAAAAGAAAGTTACCCTTCTTCAGAAAGTCCTGAGGTTAGGCCCCAGCTTGAGGGGCCACTTAGGGGTCTCTCAAACATTGGGAGGAGGGCATTACCTCGCATCCTTTGGCCATTGCAAAGCCCCCACCCAGCAGGAGGATGATGTTCCAAGGCACTGTCTCTTGGGCCTTCTTCCAAGACAGCAGGGGTTCCATCTCTGTGTTGGGAGCTGGGCAGAGAAACACCCCCCCAAATCATAATATGAGGATGCAGCTTGTGCTTGATAGAACCAAAGCATGGTGAGGGTCGGGGACCAAGCAGATGAATATGTCAGGATGTCAGGATAAGCTACACACTTTTCCACAGTGATGCAAGCTTAAATTAACTTTAGCTAACAATACTTAAAGGGCTGCCATGAGGGAAGGTTTGATTTATTCTGTCTGACTCCAGAGAGAAAAGGAGCATGGGATGGATGTGGAAGGGGGAAAGATTTAACATCAGTGTATGGGAGTTTCCAGTGATGCCAGTTGTCCCCTTCTACTGCCCTCTGCTGCCATCCCTTGTGTATGACTCTGTCATGGTTCCTCATGCCTGACAAGCTCAACATCCCTCGTTTGTCTCTTAGTTTTTCCTAGTTCTTTCATGCTCATGCATGCAAGAGGCTTTTGCAACTAGCACTTTCCCCCTCCAAAATTATCCCTTTCCTACTCTACATAAATTTTTCTGGGGCCTAGTTATTGACATGCCGTTTCCTTCATTCAAATGAGAACCCCTTGAAAAGTCAGGGAAAGTGTTTTTTGCCTTTCTTTGTATCCCTGGTGCTCAGCAAAGCTCTTGGCACATAATCAGAGCTCACTTCACGATTGTCTGGCTGGCTGTCCTAAAGTGGAATTTGGGGCTGTCTTGTGAACTTCAAAATACCCAGAGGAAGGAGATATGGTCCTGAGACATCACCAAGTTGTACATTGGAATGGCATTACCAACTGGCTATGTGATCCCAAGTAACTGTCAGACCTCAGAAGTAGGGTGGGCTCCCCAGGCTGGATGTAGGAGGAATGGACAGGCTTTGGCAGGCTCCCCTATTTCTAAGCAATTGCCTATTTGGACGCTGCATGTGCTAACTTCTTCCAGCTTTCTCCTAAGCCGTTTTCTACCTTCCAGCATCCTTAGCTTGACCTTAATGTGTTCTGTACCACTACATAGTTCTTTCATCTTGGCATCTGACTGTCAATACCAGCTCAGTCACTCTCTCTGGTCTTGCTGTGACAGAGAAGGATGAATATTTTTTATGCTATGGCCTGGGTAACCCAACCTGAAAGTTTCTTACAGCTGTGACATTCTATTTCCTGAAGTTCCATTCAACCCATACTCTGTTCTAAGGTCCCTTTGGATTGTGCTTGTTTCTCTCCCTACATCCCTGCTAGGATAGCACGAGTGGTATGATTAGTTTGGATGTTTTATCTTTTGAAGCAATCTGAACTCTTAGAAAAACCATGATGGTGTGGTAGAAAGAACACTGGGTTTGAGAGTCTTAAGGATTTAAATCCATTATTTACTGCCTATGTGACACTTGGCAAGTTTCTTCCCCTACTGTGGGCCTCAGTTTCCTCATCTGTAAAATGAAGTAGTCCCTCTAAAGTTCCTCCATCTTCTAGATCTATGACTGAACAGTGGAAAAAGTCCTGAACTTCTAAAGCTCAACTTCTTAAACTTTGGGTTGCAACCTCATATGAGATCTCATAACAATATGGGGGTTGTGAAATTATGATTTATTATCAAATTATTATCAAATGTTTGATTTATATACCTATTTTATATACCTATATATCCAGGGTCATATAAAATTCCTCAAGTGAAAACTGGTCACAAGTGGGAAAAGTTTAAAAAACCTTCCTCTAAAGCTCTGGATTTAAGCACTGACTTGGATACTGCCAATCTATGTGGCTAATCAAGTTAATTACTCTGAGTCTTAGTTTCTTCATCTTTAAAATGGGTATAATAATGCTTGAACTGCAGTCTCAGAGTTGCTGGGGAGAAAACACTTCATATAAGCTTTAAAAGTGGGAGGAGAAGGTCACATATGAATGAAAGTTGTAAATATAACCGTCAGTCAGCCCCCATTGAGGCCTGAGTCTTGAATGGCTTACCTTTCAAATCAAACCACCATTTGAGAGCCGGCTTCTGGGATGGGAAGAAGAACAACACCGTGACAATGGAGATGCCTGTGACAGCATCAGAAAGAAATCTACCAAAACAAGAAAAAAAAGAAGGCATGGGGACCATGGGGAAGCCTGGGTATGGAGGGATTCTGCAAAGATTTATGCAAATGAGGGTTTCTGAAAGGGGAGCTGGCATTCCTGACCATTCACATGACGCAGGGGCCATTGTCAGAAACTGGTTCTGGCTTCGCTCTGGGTTACACGCCTCCTGCTGCTGCCTCAGAAACCCCCCAAGGAAGGCTGGGAACTGACTGGCCGCCTCTCTCAAACAGCTCCCAGGCCAGGATTTAAATAGAATGGCCCTCTCCCCCTATGAAGCTCCCCAGCCGACCTCATCCTCCCATCCTAGGAGAAGAAATAATGTTTGCTAGAAGGGACACAAGGCAGTGACGGGACTGGCAACCAACTTGTGGGGACCAGAAAGGGACAGAAAAGGCTGGAGACATGGGGACAGAGTCAGCTGGAGAATGGGGGAAGCCTTGGGAGGTATCCCCTTCCTTTGACATCTTGGAAAGTCACTGTAGGAATCGGGGCAAAAGCATTAGGTTTGGGATCTGGGACTCAAGTTTAAATCCCAGTTATATGAGTAGCTATGTGACCCGATTAAATCAAGTAACTGGACCTCAGTTTCTTCATCTGTTAAATGAATTAGATTGGCTAATTTCTAAAAGCTTTCAAGTTACAAGTCTTGTCTCTTATGCTTCTGAGTTGTGAACAGCAAGAGAGTGGAAAAATTTAGAGAATAATTTGAATGAAACTGGAGAGAAGGGGGAGGAGTGAGAGGGAGAAGGAGACACAGAGAGAGAAGAGAGGGGAAGGGAGAAGGCATGAGAGGGAGACAG